>OU343216.1:47902708-47957131 GCA_910596185.1 Chrysanthemum makinoi | reverse complement strand
TTTGGCGACAAACGTTGTTTTGAGTGTCGAGAGACATGAAGATTCATTCAAAATTAATATTAAAGCAATGAAGCCAAATTCTTTCTTTTAAAGGTGAGTTCTTGCGATATGATTCAAAATCAGGCTTCTCATTTTTCTCATCCCAGGCCGAGTAGATGTTATCAAGAATAGAAAAGATGGGAAAAATAATGTTTTTGTGCTTTGTCAAAGATTTTATGATTTTTATGGATTTTTGAAATTTTATATTTTTCTATTTTTGTAACGTATTAGATTTCATAAACACATCAACAATCACAAATATGGTTCGAATATTATGAGTTTAGAGAGAAAAGATGGAGCCTTTCTAGAGAGAGAAAGCAAAACAAAAGAAGGTTAGATTAATTGAGAAAAGGACCAACCCTCTACCTTGGGAGGTAGGGTATTTATAGTTACAAATACTACGTCTCCTATCGGACTGGATCGTGCATACAATGGGTAAAGACTCATCCTCCTCGGGTGTTACACTAAACTATTCTATGCTACATATTGACTAATTAACTACTAAATAACGTAAATAACTACAAGTCTACGAGCTAACTTATGCTAGATAATATTTGGGGTGACCGAATCTTCACTATGGAATTTCCAATTCCAAACAATCTCCCTAAGGAGGAATACCCCCATGTTTTACATTTTGAATCCTAGCATTCTATATAATCTTGATCTCTTGAGCTCGTAGACTTGAATTCTTCAACATCTGCATCTTTGTGCTTTAGTAGCGATTCTTCAAAGTCCGATTACTTTGTTCTTTGTTGGAGGCCTTTGGTGATCCACATCTTTGATGATCTTCGAGCTTTCTTTGAGATCATCAGCCCAGATATATCTCTGGATCATCCATAGTTGTGTTGCCATCATGTGATGTTGTGACTTTTGGACCGACATGCTCACATTTTCTGGATCATGACATCTTTCCATCAGAGTAGCGGAAGCTTTACTGGTTCAAGATATTTGCGGCGCAAAGAGAACATAGTATAAGAAATATCCGAGCCCGATCTGGTATATATGCACCGTCATGATTTCTTCAATTAAGAGTGGATGTTGTGAGCATCGGCTTTGGATTTATTCCTCAATTACGATCATTTGCAATCGTCGGGGTGTACTGCATAAAGGCAAGTTAGCAATAAAGCGCACGAAGTGTCTTTGATCACTTTCGTTGAATTGAGGTACACGGCCCACGGTTCCCGTTGATCAGTTCAAGTACTGCCTGTGATCAGTATAATTCGGAGAATCTCCTCGAGGGTTTTGTAGCTACTCTAGCCGTTCTCAAACGGGCGTCTGAAGACAACACGGGTAAGTGAACCAGCGATTGAGATTCACGATTGATGAAAAATGATTTGAAAAAACAATCGTGTATTGCTTGAAGAAAGAGTTTGCAATGACGAAGGTTTATGAGAAATATCAATTTTCAATCAAAATACTTTGGTAATTGAAAGAATACACATTCGAGTGCTAGAGAAAAGAAGATTTGCACATGAACGGTTTTCAAAAGTATTTTACAATCCAGAATACTTTTGTGTTGAAAACATGAGTACACATTCGGCGTGCTAGAGAAAGAAGGTTTGCACATCGAGCGGTTTTCAAAAGTATTAGTCAATTCAATCTGGACCAAGGTTGTATCAAGAGTGATCGCCCCATCGTTTCTATCCAGTTGTCACAAGCTTGATCGTTTGAAAAGATCTCACATGTCACCCACCAAGAGCTTGTTTGATGTTGGCTCTAGAAGGATTTCCATCTTCATCGTGAATATTTTTACATATCACTCAGATGTTCTGGCAATACCACAAGGATAATGCGTAGGACTCTTAATATATTCTTACTTTCCACATGGTGTGAAACAGCAAGTCTTCATGAATTTTGTGTCCTAATGAGATATTGTGGATGATCTCTTGGCTCTAGACTCAATTGTGCACATTTGGTTTCTTATGCCGGAGACTAGGGAGAGGGTCTCCTTCTTCAATATCAACAATCTCTAAGAGAAAGTCGATAGAAAATGTCGGTTCCCCGTGAGAATGAAACAAGCCCTTTTAAGAGGAACTTGAGTAGCTTGGGAAGTTTAGTGCACTGGGTCCATGACGTCTTGTCTTCAATACCGGTACCTTAGTAACCACAGAGTAGTATGAATTGAACCGGTTTCGCCTCTAAGGTTGAATTATTGGAGGGCTATTTCTTTTCACCCGTTTCTCATTCATTTCTTTTTCATTCTTCAACCCCTTGCTTACGAAACTTCATTACTAGAACCTTGTTGGGTTTATTCCATTCTAGCTCTATCTCATCCGTACTCTTCCCATATCTCACTTTTCTCCTTTTTTTCATCATACCTAAGGACTACACTATCTAGTGGATTGTCCCTGGGTGGATCCCTCCGGTTCTGGCGGGATCGTGGGAACGAATACCTAACCTAACCATCCTTATAACACCATGCATAAAGTAAATTTGTCGGTCTTTTGGTATTGTTCTTTTCTTCTTGAAACTAATTGAAAAATCATTTGGAAAACAATCAAGGTACTTGTGATACGAGATCAAAGAATTTTGTACCTTAATAGTTTTGATCATTTAGAAAACCTCCCCTCAACATATGCATATGATTTAGAAATTGTTTGGCACATGGAGGCAAGAGGGATTTGAAATATTTTCTTTGATCACAATTTTCATAGAAAACGCCATTTGATTTTCTTGGTAAATTCTCCCCCCAATATGTGCATAGGATATTTGAAATCATTTTATCACATAGAGGAAAGAGTTCTTTTGAAGTACATCCACGATCACAAAAGCCATTAAGAAACCATTCGCTCCCCTCAATATGTTAGCAGATTCGAAGAGTTTAGCTTACATATGAGAGGCGACACATTTGAATCAAATCGATCATCATTTATCAGATTTCATTATTAAATCACAAATTCTCCCCGATCAAAAATATCAAACCCTTTGAGATTTTGGATCCCAAGTGATTTAATAAGGTTTATAAAACATTGGAGAATATGTGGCCAGGTTTAAATACTCATCATGTTTTTAGATAAATCCTACTCCTCAACATGTGCATTGTGTATTTGAAATTGTTTGGCACATGGAGGCAGGAGTGCCTATAAAGGACTAAAACCGATTCCATTAAAACAGATTTGAGATTTAAATCGCAATCTCTCCCGATCAAAAATTTCAAACCTTTTGAGATTTGTGATCCCAATTGATTTAAATCATTTAAAAATTTTAGGAAAAAGACGTGGCAAGATTTAATTTTGAAAATGACGGATAAGGACCAATATAAGACGTTAAAGATTGTTAGTGTCAGGTATGATTGTTTTAAGAGATCTTTAAGTAAAATAAAACAATTTCACAATCAAACAAGAACAGAAAAAGTTTCATTTTGAAAGACCTTGATTCAAAAGAAAAATCATACCATGACATAACATTAAATCTTTAGATCACCACATTATAACGTACAAACCGGAACTTTTATGAAGAATTATCGTTTGAAAATATTTTATTATACACTCTCCCCCTCAATCGATGACCGAAGTCGATGATTGAGTGACTTAAGTTTTGATAAAGTAAAGTCCGGTGATTTTCAAAATTTAGTCCAGTTTATTTTCAAAACCAATATTTTTCCATTTTCAAAACAATTTAATCAAATTTTTCAAAATTGTTTAAAAATGGTATCCTGCACAAAGATACGTTAGGTGGTTGAGAAGCTTCCGTTGTTGCTGTAGGTCTTGGAAGAAAACCGTCTGCAGATGCAGTGAGACTTCTTCTTACGTTGCATTTTGAATGCCAATCGAGGTCAATTAAAGCTCGTTTCTTCAATCACTTAGAAAACCATCTGGCGATGCAGTGAGACCTCTTACGTTGCATTTATGCCAACTCTCCATTGAAGTCCAATTAAGCTTCGTTTCTTCATTTGTCAACCCAAGAAATAGTTACCCTTTCCTTTCGGCATCCAATCTTCTTCATTAGTGGGATCGGATGGGAATTCTTATATCCATGATATCTGCATACGTTAATGAACATACATACAGATATATGGTGGTCGACATCACCCAATCAGCAATCGACTAATAAAAGTCAATGTAACATATCAATCAGATCATATAAATGTATGGGAATAATGTGTACATCAAACTCTAATCATCTAATCCTAGCAATCATATCCTAGGCACCTAGTCCTTCAACATAGGTTAACATCAATTTTAATTAAGCATATTAGGATAATTAAGAAAGCCCGTTAGATGATATAAATTTGAAAACATTATCCCCCTCAATCAATGACTCATTTTTCTGAAAAGTTTAAAAGCGCAGAAGTCATTGATTGAGTTTTCAATTTTTACGAAAAACTCTGAAACTGATTGATTTACAAGCAACTCATTTTCCACCATTTTTGAAAAACAACAAATATTTTTCTGAGGAATTTTAGATGGAAAAACATTTGTGTAGGAACAACAGTCTTTTTGACGACATGCTTTCCTTGTTTTGTTTTTAGAAAAAGTGCACGAAAAATTTGAAAAATTGCTTTAGCGCAACACTTTCCTTTCTTTCAAAGAGCGGGTTACTATCAGAAATAATAGCAAACCATGGTTTAAGCGCGGGTTACAGTCTGAAGTAACTGTAAGCCATAGTTTGTTACATGTTTTGAAAAAGAATATTTACACCTCCTGCTCGAACTTCATCTATGGTCCCGTGCCATTATTGAATGACATTTCTAAGACCGCAGATGTTATCGATACCAGAAGACATGTCTTGGAAAACATATTTTTGGTATTTTTCAAATTTTATGATTTTTATGGATTTTTGTAAGATTTATAATTTTCTATTTTCTTTTTGTTGGTTTTATAATTTTGTATTTTGTTTTTCTAATAAATATATACAAAGATAGAGAAGATGATCTAGTTTAAGAGAATGATGATACGAGTACCGAGATAAGGATATCGAACAGCACGTCGTAGAAGATAGAGTTCGTCATCTCTTAAACTTCCACCACCAAAGCTTCCGAGGCTCTAGAATAGAAGATAAAACATGAGCCTTTGAGAGAAAGAGACTTTGACAGCTTCCCCCCAAACCGAAGATCCATTAGATGAGCAGATTCGAAGCTCTATTTCAAGCTTTCCTTAGCCAGGTGCACAGAGAAGCATACCATTATCATAAATCATTTGCTCCTTTTAGAACGATAATCGAGAATCTCCATTCGGGGTTATATCATCAAAATAGATCAGCTACGTATCATCCCACTTTTAAATACTCTTCTCAAATTTCATTCCACTGAAGTCTGACGCAATCCATTCCAACAGGTGTCAAGAGAACACTTCCCCCTTGTAGTTGAATTGATGTAGTCAATCTCTTAGACTAGAGCTCACGAACCCGAATACACATATACCCAAAGACAAAGAAACTTATACCATCGAAGTAGCAGATTAAGTCCAATAGCCAAATAATAACCCTGATGTATACTTTTCTCTCCTCATGAAGACAGTTCATGAAGCTCAAGAACCCAAAGTACCCGAATGCCCAAAGAGAGAATAACCAATAACATTGAAGAAGCGGCCGAATCACGATTATCTCTGCGGAGGACTATCTCTGCAGATTTAAACTCCGGAATAAGTGATTATATCTCTGAATCAGCGATTAAGCACTCAAGTGAAATAGTGAGCATCCCCAATGTACACAATCCCTCTCCTCCGATGATTCGATAACATCGAAATCATCACACACTTGTGTACCTCTTTTTATCATCAGAAACTAACTCTTACATCTCTTCCCCCATGTAGTTGGAATAAGAACACTAAAAGCCTTGATGAGTAAACCTTGAGTTTCTCTGCGGTCATGACATATGTTTTCCCGGGATATCTTCAATCACTTAGAAGTATTGAGTTCATCAAGTTTACTCACCATGAGTCAAACCTTGAGTTTCTCTGCGGTAATAACATTTGTCTTCTCGGGATATCTTCAATTACTTAGAAGTATTAAGTTCATCAAGTTTACTTGCGTTTAGATGCTTGTCTCCTTCCCCCTTGCTGGTTTTGACACTTTAGAATCAACAATACTCTAAAAGCCCAAATACAAGAAATCTGTTGAGAAAAACCTTAGAAGTCTTTGTGAGAATCAACTTGCTGAAGAATATGAGCAAGTCTAATTGGGGATTAAATTTGGTTTTTCAATCTCCCCCAATTAGTGCTCTCCCCTAAACTGACAAAGATTTTCAAGTGTTCTTCTCAGCCCGGATTAAGAAGAAGTCTTTAGATCATCAAATGCAATTCGTCTTTAGTCTTCTAACATGTAGCAGAAAATGTAGATTAGACTATAGACTCGACCTTCTTCAAGAATGTCCGAATGAGGAAATAGACAGTTAACATCTTCTTCACACCAAAGGCATTCCCGTTAACTTGTAAATAGCGAATCCCCTTAATTGAAATCCCTCCCAATCAAACAACAACAGAAAGATGTTCATCAAAGAAATCAGCCCAGCAACTAGAAGCACTTTGTAATTTAATCATATCAGCCCGTGTGAAGATGTCAACCAACGGCTCTTAGAAGAAACTACATGTGAATATGATCCTATAAGAAGAAGCTCGGTTCTTACATGAGTTAGGAGCCATTTGACCATATATTCTCAAATATCAATCAACCATTCAAAAAATTCACACTTCTTCTCCCCCTCAAGAATTGCATACGGAGATGCCATTCTTGATTAAACAAGTGATTATCATCCAAATTTATTCTATTCACTCTTCTCCCCCGCAAAATTAGCACATGATGTCGCCATCTTCATTATATTGAGCAAGTGGAATAAGAGTAATTATCAGTAGTCCAGTTCACTTGATGACTGAAGTGCATGGAAAAAGCATGAAGCATGTTGATGAAGAGTGTCGATGAGAATGGTCATAAACATGAAGATTTCTCTTCTTTTGAAGATAAAGCGCACTGAAGCATACACCTTTCTTTTCTTTGAGGAACGGGGCCTGAAGAGTTATCTGCAGATGCCATAATGATGAAGTACGAGGCCTGAACTGATGTGAACAGACGTCATAGCCGAATGAATATCAAGATTGAGTTACTTGAACCCGTGAGTTATGAGATATCAATCCATTTGTAATCCATACTTTAAGCCAGTCCATGTAGTGAAGGATTGAAGTATCTGCAACAGAGTAAGGACTACCTACACTAATATTACAAACTTGATTGCATATATTTTGGTTAGTGACATTAGTATCCAAACCTTTTGGGGTTTCACAGGCAACCTTGATTTTGTCATCGGTAAACAGCTTTCCGGTAGGTATCCACCTAAGTCCAGCATCCTTAAACATTCTACCAGAAGGTATCCACTTATGGCAAGGTCTAGGATTGTTAGGCTTCTTATGCACAGTGGAAGACTTATCCTTATTCCTAGTTTCCAAAGATTTAGCAGTTGGTATCCATCTAGGCGAAGTTTTTGGTTTGTTTTGCTTCACAACATGTTGAACCTTAGTCACATTAGTAGTCTTAGTGGATTGTACCTTAGCATGTGAATTAGGAAAATGTTTCTTTTGTGGAGAAGACTCAGAATTTCTAGTTTTGTTTTCTACATGCTTAGCATTCATATGCACATAACTATTGTTAGATGCACGCCAATCCTAGTCTTTGAGTGTTCCTAGGTAGTGGTTTACAACTACTAGCAGTGCCTTGAAATCTCGTAGAATTCCTCACCCTAGGTCTTGCACCTAAAATTCTGTTTTTTCGAATCTGTGCCTTTTTCTAGCTTTTCTAGATAATAGTTCTTCCACAATTCATTCATATCATATGAATTCTGGGTTTTAATGCTTGGTTTTGACACTGTTTTCGAACTAATCCTAGAGGTGCTTGGAGTAGAAGTGGCTCGTGTTGAGGGTTAACGGAGCTAGAAGCCTTATTCTTAGGTAACTCAGGTGAAGTGACAGGTTTTGACAAAACATGTTTCTCATCAACTTGGGAGGCAAACCGTGTTTTTGAAAATTTTGGTCTTTCGGATATAAACGCAGTAGGCTGCCTAACAATGGACCGGTTTCTAATGGGATGAGAAACTGGTTTCCCCAAGGTTGATGGTTTTGTAAACTTAGTGTTCACACCTTTCCCTACAGTTTTCCTAAGCTCATTTTTTAGGGCAACAATAGCGAACTCTTTTCCTGAAGTTGAGCTTTGAGAACATCAATTTTTGCTATCAAAGAGTTTGTTTGTTCTATTGACTTAGTTCTAGCTTCTTTGACAGAGTCACTTAGTTCTATGTGATGCTTTCTCAATGACTCATTTTCCTTTAGTAATTTGGCCACACAAACCGCTAATTCATCATTTCTCATTAGAATATCATCAATAGCATTAACATCAGAATTACTTGTAACCAAATTACTTTTCACATGCATATCAGAAATATGTTTCTTCAAATTGTGGATAGTTGAGTTTTTGTCTTGAAGTTGAGCTTTCAAAGTGTTCATTTCAAAAAGTTCACGGAATTCAGGAAGTTCCGGATTTTTACATGGTTTGTTAATTTGGAAACTTTCTTCTTTACTTTGTATCGCAATTTCAAGTGAAATGCAATGTTTTTCAAGATTTGAGAATTTGTTTGAAAGTTCATCAAAAGCCTTTTTATCAACCATATTGTTTTTTTTGAAACACTTAATCTCAAACTCAGCCTCAGTTACAGGACATTTATCAGAGTCATGTTCAGCATCATGATCAGTTTGTTTAAGTACTTTAGCAGATGCACTATATTGAACAATAAAGGGTACCTCATTACATGACACCTGTTCAATTTCTGGTCTGATATCTGCATCCACATCATGTGTAACAAGAGTCACTGAACTGCTGGCTGTGTCAAGCTTATCTGTTTCTGAGCCTTTGTATTCAGTGTCAACTGATCCATCATCTGATGCTTTACCCATCTCAACACTACAATCTCTTGATTGTACTTGACATTCATTCACCTCTTTGATTACTGTATCCTCATCTTGTCTGACATGAGTTACTGAACAATTTGTTGCCTCATTCTTTGTTGTCTCTTTTATTCTGCATTTAGCAACATCCGATCTTTCAAGTAACACATTACCCAACTCATCACAACAATCTCTTAACTGCACCAGACACACATCCACTTTTTCATCTTTCTGAGTAACTTCCTCAATATACTTCTCCACATTATGCATGAGATGAATAAGTGACTCAATGAACATGCTAATTTCCATTCCAGTGTGCCTCTTGAACGATATTTCAGTCAAGTCTTGATCATAATCTGATGAATATTCCCCATTGATGAATGGCTGAAATTGTTTGTGGATCACATGAAGTGCAGCACTAGAACTATCCTTTTGAACCTTTTCTTTATCAAGTTGTTGTTCCAATAGTTCTAAGTTCAACATCACGTTTCTAGTCAGTGTAGGTAAATCCTGACGGAAGATGGCACTACATGTTCGATCCCTAATTGTGGACAAAAGCTGTATGAGGTGAGAGTGAAGTAGCTGATAAGGTTCAATTTTACTTTCCATTAGCATGGCATTTTGTAGCCTAAACTGGTGCAATTCTCTCTCTTTAGATTCTGAACACGGAGATCTCACATCCTCATTGCTTAATTTAATCATCTTCAATCGATCAGTGTAGCATACATTATCATTGTTGTCCTCAGCATCATACAGTTTAAGCACTTCTGAAATCACTGGGTCAGTAGAGTAAGACATGATGTGGTAGAATGCACGGGATTTTACAAGTCTATTATTTAAACCGAGAAATAGAATCTTTCGCGGGATTTTACTAAAATCAAGACCGAACCGTTAAGCAATGACCAATGGAACGTGTTAAGATGACTGATGGATTTTCACAATGATAGAAAATTGTGTGTTAGGACTTCGGATTGTTTGTAGGATTAGCAGAAATGTTGTTTGGTTGAGATTTGGATTGGTTTATGCTCGTTTTTACGGAGAAATTTAGGTTTAAAAACATAAAAACCTCAATAACTTCTGTTTGGAGCGGATTTAGGCCTCGAAGGTTGACCTAGTTCATTCGGCGTGCCATTCTCCTCGTTCTCACGGTCGTTTTGATGGTAGAACGCTGAAAACGGAGTTACGGTTCAAAAGTTATGGCCGTTTGAAGTTTTGTCGAGAAAAGTCAACAAGTCGCTAGAGTCACCAAGTCGCTAAGTAACAACTCGCTAAAGGCTCAAGTCGCTAAGAATTCTTGAACCAAGTCGCTAAGCCCAAGTTGCAAAGACCCAAGTCGCTGGACACAAGTCGCTAAAGCACCAAGTCGCTACACAGTCAAGTCGCTAAAGAGCAACTCGCTAAGGTCCAAGTCGCTAACACCAAGTCGCTAACAATTTGCACTACAACTCGCTAACAATTTCTGAAGCAAGTCGCTAACCTCACCAAGTCGCTAGCCGTAGTGGAGAATCCACTAACTTGTACTATTTGTCTGCTTGTCTCAATAGACAAGTCGCTAGGCTCAAGTCGCTAACAACTAACACTGTAACTCGCTAACTTTTACTGAAGCAAGTCGCTACGATGAAAATCACAACGAGAACCAAGTCGCTAGCTAGAAAAAAACTTCAAAAACACACTTTTCAATCCAAAACAAGCCCAACCACAGTGATTCAAGCTTCCCAAATCAAAACCTAAACACTTATGATGATTCTAAACACAAAAGTACAATCAAAATCCAAACTTTAACACTAGAAATGATCCAAATGATGTAAACTACTCTAAACTCATTCAAACTCAAAAACCACCTAAAAACCACTAGAAATCCAAGCATATGTAAGAGATGATCTAACCATGGCTCTTGATACCATTTGTAACGTATTGGATTTCATAAACACATCAACTCTTGAAGAAGTTTGAGTGTTTCCGGTTGTAGACTCTTTAGACCAAGTCGTGGAAGGATAAACTCAAAAGGTTCTCTAGGAAGAGCTTTGGTGAAGATGTCTGCTAAGTGATATTCAGTTTTCACAAAATATATTTCCACCACACCATTATCCACTTGCTCCCTGATGAAGTGATGTCGAATGTCGATATGCTTTGCTCTTGAATGTTGAACGTTGTTGCATGAGAGAGCAATGGCACTCTTGTTATCACAATACAGAGGGATTTTGTTGAATTCTAAGCCATAGTCAGATAATTGGGATCTCATCCATAGGATTTGAGCACAACAATATGACATGGCTATGTATTCTGCCTCTGTAGAGGATATTGAGGTACTCATTTATTTCTTTGAAGACCAGCTCACAAGCTTATCATCCAAAAACTGAGCACCTTCTAACGTGCTTCGACGTGTATCTTGACACCATGCATGGTCTGCATCTGCATAGGCTTTTAGTGACATACCGGTGTCCTTCGGGTACAAAAGTCCCATGTTGATGGTTCCTTGGAGATACCGAAAGACCCGTTTAACCACTTCAAGGTGCTTTTTGGTAGGCTTAGCCTGGTATCTATCACACGTGCATACAGCGAACAGAATGTCTGGTCTACTAGCGGTAAGGTACATCAGGGATCCAATCATGCTACGATATTTAGTTTGGTCAACCATGATCCCTGAGTGGTCCTCATCCAGTTTAGTACGCTCCACCATGGGAGTGTCAATAGGGTCACTAGAATCAAATCCAAATTTCTCTAAGATCTCATTTATATATTTAGATTGATTGATAAAAATGCCTCCGGGACTTTGTGAAATTTGTAATCCCAAGAAAAATGACATTTGTCCCATCATTAACATTTGAAATTTAGAGCCCATCTCCTTAGAAAAACGGTCACATTCATTGGGGTCAGTTGAGGCAAAAATAATATCATCAACATAGATTTGAACATGAATTAAGTGTTTTCCTGACTTTCTGGTGAACAATGTCGGATCAACTGCTCCTTTGCTGAATCCATTAGATAGAAGAAACTTCGATAGCGTGTCGTACCATGCCCTTGGAGCTTGCTTCAAACCGTAAAGGGCCTTCTTCAAGCGATAGACATGAGTAGGATGCTCTGGATTCACAAAACCTTCAGGTTGGCTGACGTATACAGCCTCTTTCAGATCTCCGTTAAGAAAAGCAGTCTTTACATCCATCTAATAGACTACCATGTTCTTACTAGCAGTGTTAGCCAAGAAGATTCTAATTACCTCAATACGTGCAACTAGAGAAAATGATTCTTCAAAGTAAATACCCTCTTCTTGAGGGTATCCTTTCGCAACCAGTCGAGCCTTGTTCTTTAGCACATCACCATGCTCATCAAGTTTTACTTTGAAGATCCATTTTAGAGCAATGATCATAGCACAGTCAGGAGTAGGTACTAATTCCCATACATCTAGTCGATCGAACTCATGAATTTCTTCTTGCATGGCATTAAACCAGCTGTCCTCAGTCATGGTTGTTTTAACATCTTTTGGTTCGACCTTAGATAGTACGGAGTTGAAGAAGCACCACAAGGCATCAGTTGCAAGTTATTTACGAGTGGATACTGGACGAGAAGGGTTTCCAATGATATTGTCCAATGGATGGTCATGTGTCCATTTTCTAAGGTGCTCGTTTGGTTGTTGTTGAGGAACTGAAGTAGCAGAGTTTGGATCTCCTGATGAAGATGGTTCTGAAGTTGGTTCAGGAGCAATTATGTTCTCAAATGAAGCATCTTTGGTAGTAGCAAATGGGTTATCTTCATCATAATTTGCAGCTTCATTTCCATGATGTACAACTGAAGATTGAGGATTTGAGTATGAATATGAGTGATCTGCAGCTGGCGCTTCTTGAGATAGAGTTATTAAAACAGATGGATTATCTGTGTTGATTGGATTAGAAGCCGCCACTGTTGATGATGTAGAATGATCATTAACAATAGGTTCATAATATTCGTCAAACATTGGATCAAACAGCTTCTTCAAATCTTCTTCAGAAGGAGGTACATATGGAACTGCAGGTGATGGATTCTGTACAAGAGAGGAACTGATAGGACTACAAGATAAATGTTGAGATGCGGGTCCAGAACTTGATTGTCCTGGAGCCATTTGCTCAGACAGATCAAACCTGACGTGAATTGTTTCCATGATATCTCAGGTTCTTTTATTGTAGATTCGGTAACCCTTCCGGTTTGGTGCATAACCAACAAAAACTCCAATGTCCGCCTTAGCTCTTAACTTTCCTAAGTTTTGACCATCATTTGTTGGATATCATAAGGCACCGAACACGCGAAGGAAAGATAGATCAGGTTTTCGGTTGTGGACAAGTTCGTAAGGAGTCTTTCGATGAGAGGTGTGAATAAGGGAACAGTTTTTGGTGTAGCAAGCAGTGGCAATGGCTTCTGCCCAGAGAAACATTGCAACCTTTGAGAAAATTAGCATAGTTCTTGCAGCTTCAACAAGAGTCCGATTTCGTCTTTCAACAACACCGTTATGTTGAGGAGTACGTGGAACACTTCTTTGATGATTGATTCCAATGCTTTCATAGAACTGACTCAGTTATTTGTTAACAAACTCAGTTCCATTGTCTGTTCGGATAATTCTGACAGTTTTATTAAGTCGAACCTGTAGCTGTTTAATAAGTTTGATGATGACATATGGAGTTTCATCCTTTGACCTCAAAAACTTAACCCAAGTAAACTGAGAATAATCATCGACCACGAATAACACATATTTCTTCTCGTTTATAGTTTGCACTCTCATGGGTCTACACAAATCCATGTGAAGAGTATGAAGAACTTCCATAACTGAGTTTGCAGGTTTGGGTTTATGGGCATATTTCTTGCTTTTTCCCAACTGGCATGCTGAACAAAGATGATCTTTTTCATACTTCAATCTGGGTAAACCTCTTACGAGATCCTTTCTAGACAAATCATTTATGGTTCCGAAGTTCAAGTGGTTGAGACGACGATGCCATAACCATGACTTTGTTTTAGAGGCTTTAGATAACAAGCAGATTGGAGAAGACTTCATCATATCTTCGATAGAGATGGTGTACAGGTTTGCTCCACGTTTTCCTCTTAAAAGTTCCACACCATAAAGTTCTCTAACGAAACAAGTATGTTTTCTAGAGGCCACTTCTAGATTAGAATCACAGAATTGACCGACAGAAAACAAATTATGACCAATACTTTCAACATAATATACCCGGGAAATTACACTATCACCAACCATATAATCTCCATAACCCATAATTGCCCCAAAATGGTCGTTCCCGAATCTAACAGTCCCGATAAATTTACTCACGAAGTTCATGAGCCGCGAGCGATCTCCAATCATATGCTTGGAACAACCTGAGTCCAGGTACCACAGAACGATTTGAATGACCTGCAGTTGAACACAGATAAGTATGGATGACTGGACAGTTTGGATCCCCATGCGAGAATTGGTTCCACTTGGTTAGAAAACGAGATTGGAACATCCATATCAGAAATAGAGTCAATGAAATCATTAGAAGTAGATGCAGAACTAGTAGTGATAGTGGATCTATTCAAATTATGTTCACTTCTTAAAGGTACAGTTCTACCAGTAGGCATCCATTTCGTAATGGGTATTGATCTAGATAATTTAGGGCATAACTCATTAAGATTGAATTTACGGCCAGTAGGTATCCATTGATACCCTACATTGCTAAATTTTCTTCCTGTTGGTTTCCAATGTTTTCTAGCCCTCATCCACCTTGGTTTTCTGACCTTCTTATCCTGTTTTCTAGTGTTAGCATTTTTTACCTAAGATTTGACAGCATTACTCACATCATTCACAACACATTCATGATTAATACCAGAAATCAAGCATTCATTACATGTTTTGCAAGTAGTAGCAGAATTTGAATTAATCACAGTACGCTTATAGCTAATACTAGAATCAACACGATTCGTCTTATCCAACACAAACTTATTGTTCCTAGGGTGGTCTTCTACATTCTTTCATTGATCACTCTTAGCTTGTGAGGTCCTATCTTGCTTTGTATTGCCTGGAGGCTTTGACCCGCTTGCTTTTGTATAACTGATTACTCCTATAGAGGGAATGATGGGAACATTAGTTGGTTTTGCTACTTTTTGCATTCCTGATCTAGAAGTCTGGGATCTCGAAGTACTTGCAGGCACATCAAAGTTCACATGCTTGACTTTCGGCACAGAACAAAGCATATCATGGGTTGCATGCTTAACACTAGGCATAGAGAAAGGCATAACGACTTTATCTTTCTTACAAAAGGATTTAGGGCATGTTGCTCTTAAACATTCTAAAAGTTCCTGAGATCGTTTGGCATATAAGCATGCATACCTAACTTCACTATCAAGTGGTTTATTTATGCTATCCTCTTCGACAGTCTCACGGAGACATTCTAGACTATCCTTAAGTTACGAAAGATATTCTTGAAACACAAGTTCGTTATTTCTAAGATGAGGAGGAATATACTTCACAGTCACAGCATACTTAGAATCCGCAGATGCCTTTGATATAACATTCTCATCACAGATAAGTGGCATTTTCCATTTTACCTGACTCTTCAAATTCTCAATTTCCTTTTGTTAAGAAGTTATTTTTTCATTGTTCTTGTCACGAGTGACTTTCATTGAATCATATAACTCTTTGAAGTGTCGTTTAACCTTTTCATTTTCTTCTATAAAACTCTCATTTTCTTGTTGTAAAACATTAATGATGTTTTGAGAATTCTGAGAATCTGAAAGAGGAGGCATTTGGGAGCCATTCACATTATTCTTATCACCATTCAATTGTGAAATTTAGGTTTTCAAACTTTTGATCGTGTTACAATGAGCTAGAATATGTTCATCACGTTAGCTTATTTCAAAAACTGCATCAAACTCAGGAGCATCCGAGGATGTCTTGACATTTGAGGTTTTAACATTTTCTTTGAGATGTTGATATTTTAATTGCAAAGCAAGATGTTCAACTTCCAATTTAGAAAAATGTTTGACCAAGTTATCATGATCATCCTGTTCAACTTTATCATGCAATTTTGAATTTGTGGTTTCAAGCTCAATGACACGATCATGGGAAACTTTTAATGCAATAGTTAATTCATGAAATTGAGATGCAGTAATATAATAATTTGTAACAGTGTAGAACATATCTTGAGCAACACATTGAAAGATCAATTGCTATTAGTGGGAAGATTTCTAGGCACTAAATGCATTGGTGTATTTGGAGGATACACAGTGGCTAGAGGCAATTTCCATCAAGGGGGATTCTTTGTAACAAGATTATATGCCTTTTGCTTATCTATATCTTACTTCCAAAAAAATTGTTCAGGGGTTAGTTGAGTTTGAGGTTTAAACATGTTCAAGGAAATCCAGTTTTCCTTAGTGTAATCATGGGGTTTATACGTTATATTATACTTTGCCATTTTTTCCCTAGAAGCTTCTTCAAATTTTCTATCCTCATCAGTGCATCCTATACATGATGGTGTTTGCCTAGGCTTAAGAATCTCATTACCATCATAGACTACCTTTTGTGCAGCTCTAGCAACTTTTCCATACTCTGGATTGGGTACCTCTACAAGGGGAATGCTATGTTTATCGCTTAAGAATCTATGCTTAGTGATCATGTGAGCAGTCTGAATGGTGTTCCCTTGTGTGTACAGTTTGTTTTCAAGTTTGTTTTTCAAAGTTTTTAGGTTGGAAAAGTCATTCAAAAGTTTTGATTCCTTAGCATTGAATTCCTGTTTAAGCAATTTTACATTTTCTTGAAGTTCTTGCTTTTGCTTAACAGTTTTAGTAAGCTTTTCTTATAAGGAGTTTAACTCTTGTTTTAACATTTCTTCCCTCAAGTTACTTTTTCTAATGACTGTACGTATTTGGTTATCCATCTCCTTCTCACGGGTGGTCAATTCAAACTTAGCACGTTGTTTATAAATGGCAACTTGTTCCTTATAGGCATTAAGTTCAAAGGTTATGGAATCATCATGGGCACATGCAGTGTATTCATAAAAAACATAGTCATCACTGACTGCAGAAGATGCATCACTTGGTACATATTCACTTCCATCTTGCTTCACATATTGATCATATGGGACAACATTGCTATTACCCATATTTTCAATATCTGATTCAATAATTTCAGTTGATTGTACTTTGTCATGCGTCTTTTGCACATCAACCTCATCGTATAGTTTTAATACCTCTGAAATGATAGATTCCTTGGAAGGAGTGGCCTGTTTTGGTGTAGAAGCCCTTGGAGTTACCATTGGTTAGATACTAGCCATGAAGATGGTCTGGGCAGTTGGTTCATCATCAACATCTGAATCAAATGCATCACAGTTTGCAACTTGAAATGCATTGGGATTGTTCTGACCCATACCCTGCACTGGCTGTTCATCAACATCAGCATCATAAGTTCTGGCATTTCCCTCAGCAAGGAATAGCAATTCTTCCTCATTCAACATAGCTCCACTGTCTTGAGCTTGCACCAGCAGCATCTTGTCCCTGAAGTACTCTGCATTTTGTGGACGTTTTGGAAGAGTGCAATTCCTTGCGATGTTTCCTTCTACACCACAGTTGTAACATTTAATAGGCTTTACTTGACCCTGAGCCATGTTCCTTCCCCGATTCTGATTACCCATATATCCACCACCACCGCCAGCAATCCCATATCCAGCACCAACATTCCCATATCCAACACCGACATTCCCATATCCAGCACCAACATTCCCTTGCTCATTATGTGGAAGTATGCATTCTGTCTTCCTTGCACATTTTGCACCACTACCTTTCCGTCTTTAACCGTAGCATGATTGTGAAGATTGGATGCAGTTCTAAGATGATTGTAGGTGTGTGGGGTGAAGTTCAAGTTCTGCTTGACCAATAAAGCCAATTGATTAACAAGATGTTCCATGAATGTGTCTGAGTTTGGAAGCTTATACCCTAGATCTGGAATGAGTTTGTGATTGCCATTTCCAGTTGGTATGACTTGTGATGCTTTGGTGGTAATTCCTACATTTGTGTAGAATGCAGTTGAATCATTTGATGAGCTTGTATCTCCAGAATTGGTCTTGAACTTTTCCAAAATCATTCGTTCAAACACAGCATGTTTCTCATTTTGGAGCAAATATGCATACAATTGTTCATAGATGGTGTTCCTTAAACCTTTGTTAAGCTTAACTGCAGTGACAAATTTGTGCCATTCGGGATTCATGTTGTTCACAAACTTTGAATTGAGCTGAATATTTGGCATTGTCATTTTGATATTCCTCATATCATTCACAAGCTTGTGGAATCTTACATGATATTCAGTGACACTTTCCCCTGGATTCATCTTAAAGTTCTCAAAATCATCATACAACTTAGACTCCCTGTCTTCTTTAGTCAATTCAGAACCAGAGAGAAGTATCTTAACATTGTCACATACCGCCTTAGCTTCATTGTTGTGATTTATCAGCTTGTAAATGTCCTTAGGTAAACCCTGAACTATGATGTTTGTAGCCCTGATGTCAGCATCGTATCTCTTCTTCTCATTATCAGTAAGTTCATCATATGTCTTTGGTCTATCCAATCCTAATATCACTGAACCATCAGCAGCAGTTTCAAGAATGTCTCTGGTAGTCTCAACTTGATAAGGTCCTTCATCAATTGACTTAAGTATGTTAACCCCATTTTATTTTCCTAAGCAATACAGTCTGATTCTTTGAGCCCAAGAGTCATAGTCGGTTATGTCCAGCATGGGAGGACGAGTATTAGATCTTGCAGCTTGAACGTCGTCAGCAACAAAAGAAGTGATTGTAGACATGATTGTAGATTCTACGGGATTTTACTATTCTTTGATTAAACCGGGAAATAGATTTTCTCACAGTATTTTACTAAATCAAAAGAAAAACCGTAAAATGTAACACGAAGAAATGACAAGTCTCAAAAGACAAGTCGTACTCAACACAACTCGCACCCCAGTCAACCCGCACCCTAGACAACTCGCAGTCAGGACAACTCGCACCCTAGACAACTCGCATCCAAGAAAACTCGCACCCTAGACAACTCGCTTAAACGACAACTCGCTTAAGATGACAACTCGCATAAAAGATGACAACTCGCACCCTAGACAACTCGCTTAAACGACAACTCGCTTAAGATGACAACTCGCATAAGATGACAACTCGCATATAAGCAAACTCGCTTCAATAAGCAAGCTCAGAATAGACAACTCGCTTCACAAATCAGGACAACTCGCATAGAAGAAATGCACAACGAGACTCAACTCGCATCCAACAAATATTCAAAAAATACCACTTTTCAATCCAAAAACAACTCAACCACGATGATTCAAACCTTCTAAACCAAAACCTAAACACTTATAATGATTCTAAACACAAAAGTACAATCAAAATCCAAACTTTAACACAAGAAATTATCCAAATGATGTAAGCTACTCTAAATTCATTAAAACACAAAAACCTTATGAAAACCACTAGAAATCCAAGAACATAAAAGATGAGTGATCAAACCATGGCTCTTGATACCATTTGTAACATATTGGATTTCATAAACACATCAACACATATTAAATAGGGGCGTATGAATTAGAGTTTTAAAGAGGGAAAGTGGAAGAGAGTTGGGAACTTGGTGAGACAAAGAAAAATGATATTGAAAGCTCCAACCCCCTACCTTAGGAGGTAGAGGGTATTTATAGTTTCTTACAAGACACGCCTCCTACGGGCTGTGGATCAGGCATACAGTGGGTAAAGACCTCCGTCCGTCCTCCACGGTGTTACTTAACTAACTACTTATTAACATAACTTGACTACGGCTACGAGCTTTCTAACAAATACATATACTTGAGGTGACCGACCTTTAACTAACGGATTTTCTAAATCCTAACAATGTAAATCCTAGATATAGCAAATGAGTTCTTGGGCAGAAGAAGGGGTGTTTGGCTTATGGTTTTTTTAGTAGATGGCTAGTATCTTGAAGGGGAATTTCACAGTCTATGAACTTTCTTTCATTGAATTTATATAAGGGCCTGGACTGCATTGTGCTTGATTGATTTTGCTCTCAGATTGTCTGATTGATCCTTTCATAAGGTAGTTTCCTACTAATGGTATTTATCTTCCAATCATAGGATGTTTGGTATATTTAGTTCTGAACTATTTAATGTTGGTGGTATAAGAGTATTTGGTTAAGGTTTCAAAACAGATGGCTAATAATTTGTGGTGAAATCTTTTAACTGTTGAGATGATAGTATACTTCTATGTACTTGGTTGGAGTAGTAGTTTGGGTATAAACATCTCTTAGTTATATTGTTAGTAAGGACCATAAGGTAGTTTCCTTTTTATGGGTTGTTTAGGAATAAATGTTTTTCATGTCTGAAATGATGATTTTGAGGATAATATCATCGAGTAAAAGTTTGGAAAAATTGATCTAATGCAGTTATTAACCATGATTAAGTTTCAAGTAAATTCATGGTTTATACTTTATACTCTATGAGGTTTTAGAGTGTTTTGCTGAATAAAAATGGGCAGATGGCTATTAATTTGGAAGTGAAACCTTGATTCTAAGAAGATTTAGTATTCATTTCGTGGGCTTGGATGGAGTAGCAGAGTTGCTATTAGATTTTTCTGTCTCCTTGGTAGTATCTTTCATAAGGTAGTTTCCTGTATATGATGTGTTGAAGCAGAATAATGCATAATTCTGCCATTGTCATAGGATGGTTATTCTACTATAAAGTAGCCTTTCACAACTTGAGAGTGCTGAAAGATGTTGCCTTCTAGCTTGTGACGTGTTTGCTTTTTAAGTATTTGAGTTGATGTTGTTTTTCATGACAAAATTTTGATAAGGAAGCAACATTTTGGAGGGCCTATGTTATGCATATGTATTGGAAATCTTTAAAAAGTTGCATTCTTTTTTCCTTCTCAAGGTTTTTCCCATTGGGTTTTACTTGTGAATGTTTTTTTAAGGAGGAAGTTTCTTTACAAAAGTGAATAGTCTGTAAGGTAGAGATGGATTTCAGTTGTGAATATTCTAGTTTGGTGATTCTTGGTGTACCTGGTCAATTGCATAGTTGAGGACCGAAATTTAGAAAATATGTTTAGAATGTATGATTCTTGTATGCTGCTCTACATAGTATTGTATGGATAGATTGTATGTTTTGAAATTGTATTTGTACTATCATTTTTCAGGGTGTTTAGGATTTGTCCTTCACTTTGTAAAGTTTTCTTGTAAATATTATTGTTTGAGTAATATATTTCACCTTTTTCCCATGAAAAAATAAGTTTATATAAGTCAAATTTTTTTTTAAAAAGTCGCAAAAATTGAGCTTAAAAAATATAAGTCGAAAACCAGGTAAATAATAGAGTAAACTGCAATAAATGTCCTAAACATTCCAATTTTTGCGAGAAATATCCTTGAACGAAAAATTATGCTTGCTGTGTTCCTAACATTTTGTTTTTTTTTCGAGAAATGCCCTTGAGCCGTTAAATCACTCTTTTTTGATAACGATCATTACTAAAACCCGTTAGGTAGTCCTCACATGCGTTCCACGTGATGGTATTTTCGTCACTTCACCTTTCCCGCCAAAAAATACCCATGACAGACCCATTAGCACATCTACCTTTGTGTTGAGGGACATTTTTTGCAACAAAGTTTTTCTTATTTCATTCTTTACCACTTAACACACCTACACACAAACTTGATTGAACCCTTACTTCCAACTTCTATATTGTCCAAATCACTCAAATTAACAGTAGATCCAACATGGGTGGCTGGCAACTTAGAGCTCGGAGTTCACCAATTCCAGATATTGCTACAGTATACGGTACATTTTTTTGGTACTTTTGATTCGAATGACCATGCAGTGTATATCTGGAAAGTAAAACGTGTTACTTGATTCATGATAATGTTATGGTTGGTTTTTGATTTTGTATTTTTTGTTTGGTTGTTTTATCTTCCCAGATGCGTACCCAAACCTATTCACTATTCAAATACACCACACTGGTGAGTTTTATAATCCACCTCACATATAAGTTTGTTGTGGTTGATCATTTAGACCTAATTGATTCTGAGAACTTCTCTATGCACGAGATGGTCCAAATTTTAGATGAATCAGGTTTTGTTGATAATAAACAGTTGATGTTTACCCATTTAAGGGTCCCAGGACTGTTTTTAGTTGATGGATTAGTTCCCTTGATGTCGGATCAGGACATGCTCACATGTTAAAATTTGTGCCTAGGTATAAGAATATAGATGTTTATGTAGAGACTCGTTTATCTTTGGTATAAAAACATATTTTAGAAAAACATATGTTGCTGGCTAGGGGTTGTCAGTCCTCAAAGGGTCTAGTGATTGAAGAGATTGTTGAGGATAATGTGGTCAGTGCACCTGTTAATAAAAACAAAGGAAATTTGTTGTTGTTAGAGTGGTATAATCATGAAATGGCACCAACGCATCATGAAATGGCACCAACGCAAGATTTAACCACTAATATTTGTCCATTGGTTGAAAGTACTGATAATGCTGCTAATGTAGTATTCCTGCATTATCAAAATGAGGTACCACCATCCTCATCCAATCCATTTAGTTACTTAAATTTTATGGAAGACAAAGGTTGTGACCCTATGGGTGGTTTTATACCTTCGAAGCATAAACAAGTTGAGACATATTTTGATGACGACTTGTTCTAACAAGATAGCGCAGTGAATTTAGATGAGGATACATGCTTTGATGGTAGGCCAAAAGATATTGCAAAAATGATTGATGAGTTATATCCTGAAAATGGAGGTGTGATGTTTGTAAATAATGTCGAAAAGGTTGATGAGGAAGTTGTAGAAAGGGAAGAAACTGATATTGAAGACGCAAGTGTACAGAGGAAAGAGCCAGAAACATAACCAGAAGGGGTGGTAGTGATTTTGATCATGACAGCAGTGACATGCCAAGAACATAACCAGAAGTTGACATGAGTGGTTTCTCATTTTAGCTGGATTCAAACATTCAAGAGAGTAGGAGACAAGCTGGTGCTAAACTTCCTTCGAAGGAGTCTGGTGAACCTGCACTTGCACATGTGATTGACTTCGATAAGCTTGAGAGTGCTGATGATTCTGATATTGAACGGGGTATATGTCAAAGAAGGAAAGGGTTGAAGCTATTGAGAAGGAATTATAAGGGTAGGTCTAAAATCAAAGAAGGTGCATTTAAGGTGGGAAAGGAGTTTGTTACAAGAAACGAAGTGGCTGATAAGCTAAAGATGCATGCATTGCAGTCAAGGAGAGCTGTTACGGTTCTCCAGTGTGATAACCATAGGGTGAGGAGCTAAGTGCTACGGCAATGTGGTTGGTGCAACAAAATTCAATCTAACACCTGGCAGAGAAGAGGATATATCATCCACCTCAAAGACTCGGACCAATTTGAGAAAACTAAAAAACATAAGGACATGAAATGCAATGGTATTAGTGCCAAGGTTGTAAAAATCGCTAGGCGCTAGTGAGGCGGTTGGGTAGGGCCTAGAGATTAATCGGTTAGGCGGGGATTAACCGGGGATTAATTGGATTGGAATTTTTATGCAAAAAAATGTAATTTTAGATATTATATTATTTTATATGTATGGGATAAGCGTATTGCAACAAAGTTCAAATACTTAAAGTGTTCAAATGTAGACATAATACATAATTCTTCAAACTTCAAAGTCAAACATAAATATTACTCGGTTTTTGACCATTTTTAAGCGACCTTTGACCGATTTTGTCTGATTAATCGGTTTGTTGACCGATTTTAAGTGATTTTGTCTGATTTTTAAGCGATTATGTTGACCAAATTTTAAGCGCTTTTGTCCGATTAATCCTATTAGCCCGATTTTGTCCGATTAATCGGTTCGTTGACCGATTTTTAAGCGATCTTTGACCAAACCAATTAAATAGGCCGATTATGATAAATCAAGGCGCTTAGTGTGCGATCGGCGATTATGCAGGGATTAATCGACCACCTGGGCCGATTTTTACAACAGAATTTAGTGCTAAAGGATATAAACTCAAGAATCATAAACCCCCTTACCCATGGGACCTACTCGTATCAAAGTGGGGGGATGAGCAGTATTGATCAGTTAAAACATTGACTGATGCTCATAAATGTATTCAAACAAGAGATGTTACTACTGCTACAGATAGATTTCTATCAACTTATGTCAGCCAGATTCTTACTAACAATTCTAAAATGTCAATTAAATCATTACAGCTTGAATTGCTACAGAGGTTACAAATAAACGTATTATTCGATAAAGCTTCTAGAGCAAAGGAATTTGTTGAGGAGAAGATGGCAGGTGATCATAAACAACAGTATGCCCTCAAATATTATGTTATGGATCTCAAAGCAAAAAACCCAGACACAACAGTCAAGATCCAGGTGGAAACCAACACTGATCTGACTCTTAATTCAAGGATATTTAAAAGAATTTATGTATGTATTGGTGCACTTAAAGCTGGGTATAGAGCTACAAGAAGAGAGATATCGGGGTTGGATGGTGCTTCCATAAAAGGACCATATACAGGGCAAACTTTGACGGCTGTTGGTTACCCTCATGCATATGCTATTGTTGAGGTCGAATGCAAAAGAATTCGCTACACATAAGCAATGTTTTAATCCACTATGTCTTACTTGTAACAGGGTATTCTACCAGCTATTCAAGAGCTTTGTCCTTCTGCTGAACACATATTTTGTGTTAGACAAATCTATGAGAACATGAAGCAGAATTTCAAAGGAAGGATTTACAAGGAATAACTGTGGAAGTGTGCAACAGCAACCACTGTGCCTCAGTTTCAACAAGGAATGGAGGATCTGAAATCCTTCGACCCTAAAGGTCATGAGTGGTTACAAAAGATACCACCAACCTCATGGTCAAGGTCTTTTTTTCAGGTATATCATTTTTCAGATTTGTTCTTTAAGTGTGTATATAGTGGACATTAACTTATCCTTAATTATTATATAGAAAACAAGCACAGCTAAGTGTGAGATTCTGGTCAACAACCTTTGTGAGTCACTCAACAATAAGTTGGTAGATGGTACAAATAAACCAATAATAGGGTGTTTGGAATACATTAGGGAGTATTTCATGAAGAGGATAGTGAATGTGCAAAAGATCATAGAAAATTCTGATGGTCCATTAACCCCAACTAAAACATCCATTTATGATGTTATTAAGCGAGAAGCTAATGACTATTCAGTTATTTGGAATGGGGCTAACAGTTACCAGTGTAAAGGACCATAGAATGACCAATGTGTAGTGAATATGAGGTTAAGGAAATGTACATGTAGGAGATGGGAGCTAATCGATATTCCATATAAACATGTTGTGGCAGCAATGTATAGCATGGCAAGTGATGGTAGGGAGGTAGGTATACCTGAGGATTGGGTCTAGCAAGCATATTGGCTAAGAACAATGAAGGATGCGTACAACCAAAAGATTGAATGTGTTGCTAACACTAAATATTGGCCCAAGTGCAGCATCCCTAGTATCTTATTGCCCCTACACCATCATGTTCCCGTTGGCAGACCAAGGAAAAAGAGGAGAATGACCAAATATGATACGGCTGAGAATGCGTTAAAGGAAATGGTCAAGGGTGGGAAGCTGTCAAAAATGGAAATATTGTCACTTGTAGTCAATGTGGTACAAACGGTCACGACAAAATAGGATGTACATGTCCAAGAAAGAAGAATGCAAAGGGGAAAGGCAAGAAGAAGGCAAAATCTGAGGGTATTTGATGTGTGCTTAAACACACATCATTTTATAATAGAAATACTCTCAAATTGGACTATTAACCATGAAATATGTTAAATTATATTGCAAATATGTTGGATATGTGTTATTATGTCTTGTAGGTACAAGGGTTTGAAAACAATTTTCGGATGAGTTTCAACGATGTTTTCGCGTTTTTTGGGGTTCAAATGAAGTCGTAAAAATTATCTGAGCAGTGTTGCAGATATTGAACCAATTGAAACTGATGCAGGACCCAGTCAACCAATGGAGTCACAATCAACCCAAGAGGTTGGTAGTCATAGGAGAAAGAGTACCGAAAAGGCTTCCAAACAAGCCGCAATTTGAATGGCTTTATGTATGAGTGAGATAAACAATTTATTTAAGTTTTATTATTGTTTGTGAGTTTTATATTAGGACAATTGCTATTTCTGTATTTCTGTTATGGTTGTTATACAATGTTGATTAAGAAAATTGGTATTTCTTTATTTCTTTTATGGCCTGCATTATTGCTTTCTGAGTCTGGCTTGTTTATGCCTTTAATTCTTTGGATATTAAAATATCTGCTATGTTAATTTACATTTGTCAAAATCGATAAACAATCTAGGACACCATATGAACATTAACTGCCATTCAAATCCATTAACCAAATACATTACATAATATTACCAGAACACAACAAATTTTTTTTCAACTACCACAAAGTTTTTACATCAACTGTTTCATGCTTTACTAGTGCAACACAAAAGAGTCAACAAATATGTCATTCTTCATTTTCCTTTACTGGAAAGCTTCCTTTTTCCACCTGTAACTTAACCCTTCCTTTTTCCTTTACTGTCATTATCTGCAATTGATTCTATTCCAAATGTCTTATTACCTATAAAATATCAAGTATGTTGTGTTGGAAGGGCTAGTATGCCATAATCTGACATTACAGGAAGCCATTCAGCAGACACTTTTTGATGTAGAGCTTTTTTGAGTTAGAACATGTTTGAGCTGGAACCTTTTTAACAAGAACATTTTTTGATGGCCACAAAAGGTGCATCTTTCAAGAGCTTTAACAGCTTGAACATCGATTTCATCAATGCTGATTTCATCACTGCTTGTATCATAATCATTACTGCTTGAGAATAACCATTCAATAATTAGGCTTGAACCATTGACAGCTTGAAAATTGAGTCCATCACAGCTAATATCATCAACATTGAGTCCATCACAGCTAATATCATCACTGCTTGATGATACCATGTCACTGCTTGTATTAGAAGAATCAATGAAAATCATTTCTGCAAACATAAACAAAAAGATAGGCATGAACTAACAAATCCGAAACTAGAGTAACATAGGCAGTAAATAAAATATTCAGATTTTCTACCACAATTAAATAGAGTAATCTTTTTTCACCATGGTTTTTAAAGTGCAATTGAGTTATGAGTTAAGTTGGGGATAAATCAAGGGTTAAGTAAATAAGTTAGGTTAGGTGATTTGGGGGTCTGGTTTCCTATTTCTTGTAACAATAATGTGGGTCATGTTAAGTAACAACTGACTTATGTTGACTAACATAAGTCAAAACTGATATGGGTCAGCTTTGACTTTTTTAGCCAACTGCGATCAAATAGCAGCCCTTGAACTCAATAACAATCTCATACTACACAATCTAAATCACTCCTAACACTGACAATTCTTCATCTTCAACACATAACCGATACACTCCTACTTCATCAATCATTTTTTTGGTGAACTGGTTAATCATCTATTTAACTTAAAACAAATATATGCAAGCCACTAGTCATCATGTAGTATGACAATACCATTGTTTCTGTTAATACAAATAAGCCGTAAAAACGTTTATTTATATTTTACGATCTTCTAATGTTTTTTCAATAACAAACGTAAAATCATTTTAACGAAACAAATAAAATACGTAAATAGTTTGAGTCAATAGTTTACCAACACACTTACAATTTCACATAAAACACTAAACAAGTAAAAGTAGTTTTATGATTTAGTAATACATATGTACAACAACTAGAATTTACATATTGGCCAAATATATACATAACTAGTATGTATCATAATAGGTAATATAATGGGTAGAAGTTTAAGTATTTGACCCATTGACCAAATACATTGAATGTTGTTGGGTAAAACACAAACTCCATGACCCATACCCATGGAGCATAACCCATAACCCATTGCATGATATCATGCATAAGTCATATATGGATATTATCCATGACCCATGGTTTTAACCCATGACCCATGGACTAGATGCATTGCATCTTGAAGATACATTGTATCTACTTAAATACCCATGGTCCAAAGTCTAGGACCCATGACCAATGACCCAAAACCCATGGGCAAAGAGGAGCGTCCCATGGATCCCCAGGATTACACTGAACGGATCCCTCATGTGAGGGATCCGTAGGATCCGTGGAACAGTAGCATTTTTTCTTCTACAAATAGTGAGCCATTTCTTCATTATAATTCATCCCTTTCAAATATATTTTCTTTTTGAGTTGTAAACTCTTTAACCATAGATCCAAGTGATCTTTGTATGTAGTTTTTTTTTGTGTGATTCTCTAGGTTCCTCTTAAAGGCGAGATCACCACTTCTTGAAGTCGGGCAAGCTCAAGTCCATGAGTTGCCATGCTTCCTCATCATCAAGACTACTGAGGTTCTCCCGTTGACAGTTCTCTTCCATTCCATTAGAACTGTAGTGTCGAAGACATTAGTGAAAGATGTCTAAAGGGTCAAGAGGAAGACATTAGTGAAAGGTGTCGAACGTCTATATTGAAAGAACTAGTGAAAGGTGTGGAAAACTAGAAGGGGAGTTGAATAGTTTTGCCGATTTTAAGTTAGTTTCTAAAAACTTTAGATTCGATGTTATGTGAAATCGTATGGATGAAGATAAAGTATAGATCTAAGAGTAATGCAAGTAAAGAAAGTAAAGTAAGGGATAGAAATGACACAATCGATTTATAGTGGTTCGGCTACAAGGACACCTTGATTGCCCTACTCCACTCCCCGAGTCACCTACTCGAGAGTTCAAGAACTATGTCAACAAACTCCTTCAACTTGGCGGAGAAGCCTTCTCAACGTTGCTTACACCTTTTTCTGGTACAAAGCTAAATACCGAGTCTGTAACACGGAGGACCAAACCAACACGACTATTACACAACAAATATGTGAAATATCAAATACAAGATCTTTGCTACAGAAATATTGTGGAGGAACAAATCAATCAAGGACCCCTTGCTTGGATGACTTGTAGAATGCTCGTGATCTCGCCTTAGAGAAGGACCTATATGAGAATCACAATAGAAGAAAGAAGAACAACTCTCTAGATCAAGTGATCTTTTGTTAGAAGAGTGTAAGAATATATGAGAGAGTTAGTAAGAAGAGGGGTAAAGAGAAATGAAGAAATGGCTCTCTATTTATAAGCAAAATCTTGCCACTGTTGCACGGATCCCACGGATCCCTTCCTTAAGGGATCCGTCTAGTGTAACTCCAGGGATCCGTGGGACGCTCCTCTTTACCCATGGGTTTTTTGGTTATGGGTCATGGGTCATGGGTTATGGATTGTTCCATGGGTATTTCATTAGATACAATGTATCTAATAGATGCAATGCATCTAGTCAAATGGATATGGGTCAATACCATGGGTTATGGATATGCTCCATGGGTTGTGTTTTTTACCCATCCTAATAAACTATTACAACAATTTGTATTAAATGACTATATGTAAGTACTTTACAAAAATAACATGTATCCTTATAATTTTACTTATGATAACATTATATTTGTTATCAACAAAACACAAAGAGATCGCTAAATATTAATAAACGTTTTTACTGTTTATTTGTATTAACAATCTCCCCCTTTTTGTTGATGACAAAACATAATGTTATGATGAGTAAAACTTAAGATTAGATGTATGTTTTGAAAGCCTAAGTTTTAATTCTTCTCCCCCTTTTGGTCGAAACAAAAAGTTACCCCAACGAAGAAATAAAATGTGGAAAAATAGTCCACGTATCGCTAACTCCCCCTTGACGGTAGCTCCCCCTAGAATGGGGCGTGAAGTGAGAAAAATAAAAAGAAATCCTACAAAGAAAGGGTTAGTAGTAACATGCATAAATAATCTTGTGATTGACGAGAATCACGATTGGGAGCCAAGGTATGTAAACAAGGCCTTGTAATAAAACAACAAAATGTAGTAGTATTTATGCCACGTATAAGCATGTAAAAGTAAGAACAAGATTTGTTCTTAAAAAATGACTCAAAAGAAAAATAAAAGAGATGATTCCTTCCATGCTTGCATAAGGTTATGGATGGAAAGTCTGGTGAGTGATGATATTGATATGCGATCAAGGATGAGGTTAAGTATGACTCGCATTTCTTCCCTAATTTCTATTGAAATATCCTTAGTGGATTGGCAATGTTCATAATGTAAGTGATGTGGGTAATGAGTGCGGAAGTTTTCCGGTTTACTTTGATTTGTGAGATGCGGAAGTTGTGGTGGAAAAGTTGGAAAATACGGATCAAAGTTCGGAATGTTTGGAAGTGTTGGTGGAAACGAACCTAGATGTTCTTGTAACACAATGGGAGCTAAAGGTGGTGAGGTTTCAAGGTCTTTGAAAATTGTGTTTGGAGAAGTTGGAGGTGTCAAAAAGACTAGTTCTTTTTGCTTGGTTTGTTGAGATCTGGTTGGAGTCTTAAGGAGTTCCAAAAGAGTGACCTTAGGTGGGGATTTGATGGGTGATGAAGTTGGTGATGATGGAGGTGCTATAATGGAAGCATCTTGTGGTGAATGAGTGGTTGGTGATGAATCATTTGAAGATGGTTTTGCTAAGCAACAAGGCCGGATGCTAATCCATGCGGTTTTTCTAGATTTGGGTGGTGGTACTTTGGAAGATGGGAGGACAAAGTTTTGGATTTCTTGAAAGGGGTTGTTTGTACTAGGTGATTCATCTATGTTGGAGGATCTTTTGGGTGACATGATGATGTTTGTTTGTGAGGTTGAGAGTGATGAATATGCAAGCATTTTGGGAATCCTATTTATAGAAAAATAATGCATTGTAATGAATACTTGACTCAAAATATGGATTAAAATCTAATAATTAGATATGAATTTAAGGCATGTGATCATGAGAACACAAGCATTAAATAGCATACTCCAAAAAAAATAAAAGAAATGATGAAAATATTGAAGTTTGCATCCAAAGTGAGAAAAATAGAAGATAAAATTAGCTTCTGTCTCACGGATCCCACGGATCCTTCCCTTAAGGGATCCGTCCAGCATTAAGGTTGGGATCCGTGGTATCGGTGATTCAGGCAACTCAAAATTTTCCTTATGGAAACATTTGTGCCTAGTGTGTGCCTATATGTAAACCATTTGGAGTTGAGGTTATCTCGACTCCTAAAAAGAAAAGAAAAATAAAGTAGAAGTGAAAAAAGCACGCTATTATGTGAGATAACCAGAGTGCTCCTAATTCATTGTTGCTTAAATGAATGTACCCAAAAACACATATTAGTTATGTGTTGTCTTTAGCATTCAAAAGAAATGAGATGCAATGAAAACGGGTCTTTACTTTGTATTAATAATGAAAAAGCGATTTATCCTAGACGTGAGAAATGGCTTTTATGAAAGTGATACGGGAAGATGTATCCTTTTAGAAAAGAATTTTGAAAAGGGATTTCTTTGTGTGAATAAAACGTTTATTTCAAAAAAATTAGGTATGCAATTACGTGTTTGCAAGAGGTACTTGTCTTGAAAAATAAGAGAATATTATGAAAGTACGAGTTATAAGTAAAAACTTATCTTTGGTTTTGAAAATTCCCGTATTGCTTGTGAGTTGTGCGTGAAATAGAGATCCTAGACTCAGAAATAAGAAGGCTAGTGTTTACATACCTTGTACAGTTTAAAAACAAATTATGATGATTGTTCCATGAGACCAAGACCAAGACGAAGTAGGTTGAATTGTTCCTGCTTCAACGGTTTGGTGAGGACATCGGCTATGTTGTCTTCGGACGCTACCTTCTCAATAGAGATGTTCCCCTTTTGAACATTGTCTCTTAAGAAGTGATGACGAATCTCAATATGCTTGGTGCGAGAATGCAATACCGGATTCTTGCTTAAGTCGATGGCACCCTTGTTGTCACATAGAATGGCTATGTCACTTAGATGAATGTCGTAGTCAACTAACGCTTGTTTCATCCATAGTGCTTGTTGGCATGCTTTACCGACGGAGACATATTCGGGTTCGGTTGTTGATATGGCCAATGTCGTTTGCTTCTTTGAGAACCAAGATGTTAAACAACATCCCATAAAAGTACATACCTCACTAGTACTTTTTCGGTCAACATAATCACCTGCATGGTCAGAATCTACATATACAATTGTTTCTACCCCTGTACCCTTAGGATACCACAATCCTAATTGAGTTGTACCCTTAATGTACCTAAATATCCTTTTGATGGCTTCTAGATGTGATGTTTTTGGATCTTCTTGGAACCAAGCACATAGAAAAACACTAAACATGATATCCGGCCGACTAGCATGATTTTAGAGAAGATACCATCTTCTACTTTTTTGATTTGTAGACCAAGAAAGAAAATAAGTTCTCCCATCATACTCATCTCGAACTCGTCATGCATGATTTTAGAGAAATCATCACACATGTCTTGACAAGTAGATCCGAATATAATATCATCTACATATATTTGAACAATGATTATATGTGACTCTCTTTTCTTAGTAAAAAGTGTGTTATCAACTAACCCCATGGTGTAGTTGTGTTTGATTAAAAATGACTTGAGTCTATCATACCAAGCTTTTGGAGCTTGTTTAAGACCGTAAAGGGATTTCTTTAACTTATACACATGTTTAGGTTTTTCAAAATCGATGAAGCCCGGAGGTTGAGCTACATATACTTCTTCATTAATAAGACCATTTAGAAAAGCACTTTTGACATCCATTTGATAAAGATTAAGATCATTAGCATAAGCATAAGCAAAAAGTATTCTTATAGACTCTAATCTTGCCACGGGGGCATAGGTCTCATCAAAGTCTATTCCTTCTTGTTGATTATACCCTTGGGCAACGAGTCTAGCTTTGTTTCTAGACACTACACCGTTTGCATCTAACTTTTTTTTATATACCCATTTGGTTCCTATTATGGTTTGATTACTAGGTAGAGGGACAAGTGTCCAAACATCATTAGAAACAAATTGATTTAATTCTTCTTGCATAGCCATTACCCAACTTTCATCTTTTATGGCTTCTTGTGTATTCTTAGGTTCTATGGTTGAGAGTAAACAAAATAAGCTACTTTGGTTTTGAACTTGAGACCTTAAGGTTCTTTCGTTTAGCTTTCCTATGACCTTATCTACGGGGTGATCTTTGGACTCTTTAATATTTATGATTTCATTATTTAAAGGTTCTTCTTCTTCATTTGTCTTTTTCTTTATTACAATAGCTTCACTTTCGACAATCTCATCATCGACAAGAGGTGGAGTAGGTTTGGGTGGACTTTCATCAAATTTTGCGTTTAATGACTCTTCAACCTTCATTGTTTCTTTATTTAATATGACGTAAGCTTTGCTATTAGGGGAGTAACCTAAAAAGATACCTTCGGTTGATTTAGGATCAAATTTTGTAAGGTAATCTTTAGTGTTAAGTAGAAAACATTTGCCACCAAAGACTCTAAAGTGATCTAACGTAGGCTTTTTGCCTCGAAGTAACTCATATGGAGTTTTACCTAAAAATGGTCTAATTAAGACTCTATTAAGTATGTACGTTGAGGTATCAATGGCATTGCACCAAAACTTTTGAGGTATGGATTGCTCATTTAGCATGGTGCGACTCATTTCTTGTAGGGTTCTATTCTTTCTTTCAACTACCCCATTCGATTGTGGAGTGCGAGGAGCCGAGAAGTTGTGAGTAATACCATTAGCGTCACAAAAGGCTCCAAATTGCACTTCATTATCGAATTCCCTACCATGATCCGTTCTAATAGACACTGTAGGACTTCCTAGTTGTCTTTGGATTTTCTTACTTAATATTTTAAAGTAATTGAACGTTTCAGTTTTGTTCTTTAAAACTTTAGTCCATGTGTACCTAGAGTAGTCATCCACTATAACCAAAGTGTAGTAGTTGCCTCCATAACTTTGGATAGCGGATGAACCAAATAAATCCATGTGTAGTAACTCTAGACACTTAGTTGTAGACACCATATTTTTAGCTTTGTGACTAGAATGGACTTGTTTCCTACGTTACAAGCATCACAAAAGTGATGTTCATATTTTAATTTAGGTAGATCTCTTACTAGATCTTTGGATGATAGCGATTGAAGAAGTCGCATATTGGCATGACCCAATCTTCGATGCCATAAGGTCGAAGTATCATCCATAGAAGTAAGACAAAGTTTGTCTTTAGGTTCATTACCAATTTTAATGACATAGACTCCATGTTTCCTAATTCCTCTGCCTATGGTAATACCGTTTTTTAATATCTTACTACCGGTTTCGTTAAAAAGTAAGTTTAGGTTTTCTACGTGACACACATCATTAATGGTTAGAGATTTGATAGAAATCATACCTTTACCGATGATTTTGCTTTTGCTATTTCCAAATACCACATTTCCTCCATTGAAGTATTCATATGTGGAGAATAAATCTTTATTGCCGGTCATGTGCCTCGTGCACTCGTTATCCTTGATTCACTCATCCGGATCTAGGTCGACCTTTAAGCATACCTAAGAAAACAATTAACTCAAAAGTTTGGTCCCCATTTATTCATGGGTCCATTAGTGTTAAACATTCCATTCATGTTAGACATGTATGGATAAGGTGAATATGCTTTCCATGGTGCAAATTTTTGAAAAGGATAGCCATTTTGCATACTTTGATTCCATCCTATTTGGTGGTTACTTCTCGGATAAACACTATTAGGTCTCCTAGATGTGTTCGGTTTTGAAAATGATGGACCTTTGTTTCTTGTAAAACTTTGACTATATCTTGGAGGTGGTTGTCTAATGGTAACATGAGTTGGTTTCTTCTTATTAACAATAACAAAATCAGTTCTAGATGAGGAAGCTAAGTTATTACCACTGTTTGCTTCAGCAGACCCACGGATCCCTTGCTGTACACTAGCCAGTTCCCTTTTTGCGGGATCTGTGGGATCCTTGACAACATTGGTTTGTTTTTCTAGTGCCTTTATGAATTGTGATGAGTGCTTATTCACTCATCATTTTTACCCATCTAAGACCACAAAAACGTCTAAAAACACGGAAATATTACCAATTATTCTACAGATATCCTTGGAATGTGTTTTTTATGTGTTTCAGGTACACAGGATCGAAAACAGGGCAAAAACGAACAGAAATGAGCTCGAATTGGAAAATATGCATTGCGGACGGAATCGGAAGTGGATTTTATACACTTTTCAGAGCCCGATATACATTTTTGGGAGTGAGCTTGGGGAATCAGAAGAAAAACCTATCCCTAAATCCAAATTACCAATTTACCCATATTTCATTAAAAACAATTATTTTTACTTTAAAACCAATTTTTATTTTTAAAACAATTATTTTTTTTTTAATTAAAAACATTTTTTTTTAAAACCATTTTTTTTATTTAAAACAACTATTTTTCTTAAAAACACTTTTTGTTAAAAACCATTTTTAATAAAACCAATTTTCTTTTAAAAACCATTCTTATCTTAAAAAAAAAAAAAAAAAAAAAACTATGCACTTTTACCTTAAATCCTTTACAAATCTTTTAATCTCTTTTTTTTTTACAATAACACTTGAACTTTTTTTTTTTAAAACCTCCACTTAGACCACCCAAACCTTAATACCCTTTTACCACTTAACCCTTGCCTACCCATCCTACCCCGTTTTTTCTACCCATCCCTTTTTACCCAAAACCTATCCAAACCCAGAAAACAACAAATCCCATCCTTGGCGCCAAACTCCCCACCCATCACTTTCTTCCTCTCACTTTCACACACTGAAACCCACAAGCTCAGTACCCTCCCCCACACCCACATGGGTATCATTGCCATGTTGGCAATCCCCTAAACACTCATTGGTCATCAAAAAGCAACGGCTCAGATTACTCCCTTGGTGCCCAAGTCCAAATTGATGGTTAAGATGAACCAAGAGAAAGCACAAGATGGCTCAATTCTCACTTTTGTCTCAGTAAAGAAACACATATGAGAAGCATTGAAGACCATTCCTAGACTAGTATAAATAGATAGCTTTGTAAGCCTTTGAAGGCATTAGGTTTTTAGATTTTTAAAATAGTTTTCAGTTTTATTTTCAGTATTGTAACTCTTTTTTTTTAATGAAAGTTTTCTTTGTTTAAAATTATGTCTCAAGTTTATAATTCTGTCCTAGATAAGCACTTAAGTGCTTATTAATCAGCTTATTCTAAGTTTCAGGTGCTTATTTATAATTCAATAGTCTTAGTATAAAAGCTTTTACAAAAAAATTCCTAGAGTCTGTGATTTTCTTTAAAATCAGTTTTCTTTAAAATGTTTCACACCCATTAAAAGGTGTTTGGCATTAGCTTATTTAGGATCCAAAAACAGCTTTGTACCCATTTTGACTGTTAAGGTCAAAGTCTCCTTAAGGATTTCAAGTTATTTTTATCCTTCAAAATCTGTGCAAGTTTTTTTTTGACAGGAAAAAAAAATTTACCAACCAAACTTCAACATATTTGTTAAAACAGATTTGAGCTGCTGTTCCAAGACTTTTTTGTAGCTTATTTCTTATCAAAATTTTTCCCAAACTGCTTTTCTTGCATCTCTTTACACCCAACTCAACATAGCTTAGTTTAGATGCACCTAGTTTCACTTTAGCTTAGTTTAAATTGCACTCAAAATACGCTTTTTGCCATTTCAGTTTCTGGTTCAGCAGCCCAAGTGCCCAAGGGGCTTATCTTTTTGATTTTTATTTTGCTTAATACTTAGCCTTAGATTCTGAAATTTGGTATGCAACTTATTCAGTCGGTTACCTAGTTAATGGTATTTTTTATAATTTTTAGTTTTAGCTTATTAGTAGCTTTTTAGGATCCCCAAAGTACCCCTTGGATGAGTTGTTGCTTAAGCTGGTCCCATGCTTTTTTCATAGCTTATTATTAAGATGTTCTAGGCTATTTCTTTGCTCCAAAGTAGATTTTTAGGTACACCACTATCCCTAGTTGCATGTTTAGGCCCCCTTTAAGGATTAGGATTAGATTTAGGTGCTTAAAATTAAGCTCTAAACACCCCCTCTAGCCTGTTTGGCTGCTGCAGTCACAGCAAGAGCCTTCACCATTTCTTTGCTTATTAAGAGTTCATCAGTAGCTTATTTTAGATATCTTATTGCTTATTAGTATAATTAGGATAAGTTAGTATAGGATTAGCTCATTAGTGCTTATTAAAACTTTTTGTAATTGCTTATTTGATCCTTGTTAGCATTAAGTCCATTTTATGCTTAACTACCATTTTAACTTAAGATCTCCAAAAAACTGCTTATTGTCCCCCCTAGCTGATCTACTTAGCTTACTCTAGTTTGTAGAATGTATGGTATGCTAGCTTATTTCATTAAGTCTTGCTTATCCTAGCTTTTTTGTACCTAAGAATCTGTCAAGTTGTTCTCATTTGGTTTTTGTAGAACTGATGTAAAAAAGCAGTTCCAACTGCTTATTTCACAAGCTTGGAGAAAAAAAGTTTTTACAAAAAAGTCTTATTTTTGTCTTATAAACAAATTGCAAAAAGAAAAATCCAAAAAAAAAATGATTTTTGCAAAAAGGGGAGGCCAAGGTTCGAACTAGGGACCTCCCCATTTTCGAAAGCTCAATAGATGTACCTGTATGCATTGCGCCCTTGGGACTTTCTTGCTTTAGTTTGCAAAATCAAGTACTTAACTTATGTTTCCCCATTTTAGCTTATTTGTCTATTTAGCTTTTTAACTGCTTATTCCTATAAGCTGTTTTCCCCATTTTATTTTTCTTAGGCTCATCTTAGTATCTAGTAGTTTTCATAAAAGTTTCAGAATTTTCCAAGTTAGTTTAGTATTTTTTATAATTAAATTAGATTAAAACAGTTTTTAATTCATAATAAATAATTTAAAAGTCGAAAAAATACCCGGCTTTTTCCTAAAATTATTTTTAGTAGTTTAGAACGTAGGAAAATTAGTTTCACATCCGTAGGCCTTAAATTGCATTATTTTCACTTTTTGAGGCTCGGGATTAGCCAGGGTTTTCGCGTTTTTGCATTTTAGCACCTTAGGACTTATTTTAGCTTCATTTTATTATTCTGTATGCTTAGTAGTAGTTAGTTTGTCATTTATTAGGTTTCCCTTGCCTTAATTATCTTCCCGTTAATTAATTCGTAGATAACGTAATTCAAATCTAACAAAATCTCGAACAATTCAAGCATTTTAATAACAAACCTCAAACGACATCCTCAATTCACACCTCGTTGGGACACGACCCGGGTAATCACTTGCCCGGTATCACTTATATCACATTAGTGAGTTTTGGCACGTTAACCCTTTTCCTAAAAGGTTGATTTGTCGATTCTCGCGTGTATCTTATATTTGATATATTTTCTTAAACGAATCAATTTTTGGCGCCGCTGTCGGGGAGGTTGTGTTGCGACAATATCGTTACGGTTTGACGATTAGTGACTTGAAGAACCTTCCTCGTGAAGTTATTTCTTTTTGAAAAATTAAAAAAACACAAAAATATTTTCCTTTTTATTTTGTATATATATATATATAAAAGATAAAAATACAAAAAGATTTTCCCTTTTGTTTTAAATAAAATAGAAGACACAATCAATATAACACTTCTCAACTTGAGTGTTATCATTATAAGTTCCCGAACCAAAGATTCAAAACTTGCCTTTGTGTCGCTCGTGATTTGGTTTACTTCTATCGGTTTAACAAACTGTGTGAGGGGTATAAGGACGGCCTGACATTAAATTGCGGCTGAAAAGTGGCGGGTTTTTAATACGTCGCTGACCTACTAAGTCTCTCCGCTCCTTTGTGCGTTTTACTTATAAAAGTGATCATCTCACGTGGGATTATTGGTTTAAGTTCACTGTGTTTTGCCTCGGTCTTGTTTTAATTGAAAGTGTTTTTGGTAGTGCATGCGCACTCGTTCTTCTAATTCTTCTAGTCCCCTTTTTGAACTCGCCACAATTCCGCGAAGACAAAATAGACGTCCCCCGCCAGTAGTCGAACCCGAGATTCGTACTAATCCCGACCCCATTCCCGAAATGGCGGAGGATAACCGTTCTATGTTGGAACAACTCCAAGCACCCACCGAGGGTTATGGAGAAGCCATCGTCGTTCCACCAATCGTTGCCGACAATTTTGAGCTCAAACACGGATTGATTAACTTGGTATCGTCAAGCCAATTTTACGGATTTGAGAGAGACGATCCTCACTCTCATATCCGACGGTTTAACAAGCTCACGTCTACAATCAAATATCGAAACGTGCCGGAAGAAGCAATCAAACTACTTCTTTTCCCGTTTTCACTTGAGGGGGCCGCCCGAATTTGGCTCGAGAAACAACCCCCTCAATCAATCACCACATGGGAAGATTTAGTTTCAAAATTCACTAACGAATTCTTCCCACCACAAAAGACAACACACCTAAAAAATGAAACCACAAAGTTTACACAAAAATTTGATGAATCATTTAGTGAAGCTTGGGATCGTTTCAAGGACTTACTTCGTCAATGTCCTCACCATGGCTTTTCCGAGTTACATCAACTCGATACTTTCTACAATGGTTTGAACGAAAACGATCAAGACTCTCTCAATGCCGCCGCCGGTGGTAATCTCTTGACACGCTCTACGAAAGATGTGTTGTCCATCATTGAGAACAAGTCTAAAGTCCGCACCTCACGAAGCAAACCGATTGCTTCCCGAGTGAGTGCTTCACCTTCTTCGGAAAATGTCTCTAGCACGGATGCTAAGATTGACAAGCTTACCGATGCTATCCAAGCATTGGTTCTCTCAAAATCTCTTTCTTCTCCATCTCCAAATCCACCCGCTCAAGTCAAAGCGGTGGCAGTTACTTGTACTACTTGTGGTGGGCCTCATGCTTACTACAATTGTACCGCTACGGATGGTAATCCTTTTGAAGCAAATGTCGTAGCCGGGCCTTACAATCAAGGAGGTAATCAATACCGTCCTCAAGTTGACCCGAGCTATCGTACTAGCAATCAAGGACCACCGGTTTTCCTCAACCTAACAATCAAAATAGGTTCAATCAAAATCAAGTGAAAGGGCAAAATGTTCCATATCAAGTCCCGATGAACCAATACCCTCCCCAAGGGGGTAATCTCAATCATGGTTATCAAGCTCCTAATTACCAACCCCGGTTGGCCCCTCTATTGAACTTTCCAACTACATTTAGTCTAATGAGGTTACAATTAGGAGTTTGCAAAGCCAAATCACTACTTTGAGAAATGATTTCCAAACTTCAATGTCAAAACAAGGTAATGAGTTAAAAATGAATTGAACAAAACAAACAACAAAATTGATCAAAATCAAAACAAAATTGAAAATATGTTCAATAGTATCATGTGTCAAATGAATCAAGCTTTAACTTCTAAAACCCTTAGGCTAATACGATTCCAAATCCGAAGGGAGAGTTGAATGCTATTGCCACCTGAAGTGGTAAGTCATATGATGGACCCTCGATACCTACACCCTCTCCGGTGAGGGAAGTAGAACGAGAAACCGAGGTGACCAAGGACAAGGTGCATTCTACAAGCCCACAAAGTATCGCACACGTCCAACCTCCGGTAGTCCACATCCCCATTCGGAGCCCGATGTTCGAAGATTAAGCCTTCAATTCCTTATCCTTCAAGGCTTAATGATCAAAAGGCCCACGACAAAACTAATCAACAAATGGAAAAGCTTATCCAAATCTTTCAAGATACTCACTTCGAGATTAGTTTCGCGGAGGCTCTCCTTCTAATGCCCAAGTTTGGTCCGACGATCAAAAGCTTGTTGAGCAACAAAGAAAAAATTTCTGAGTTGGCTAAAACTTCCTTGAATGAGAATTGTTCGGCGGTTATCCTTAAAAACTTCCGAAAAGTTAGGAGATCCCGGAAAGTTCCTCATCCCGTGTGATTTTCAAGGACTAGTTCAATGCTCCGCTTTGGCCGATTTTGGCGCGAGCATTAACTTGATGCCACACTCCATGTGGAAAAAGCTTTCGTTACCCCCACTCACACCTACATGTATGATCCTCGAGCTTGCCGACCGAACGAATTCTCATCCGTGAGGTATAGCCGAGGATGTGCGTGTGAAAGTAGGAAAATTTCATTTCCCGCCCGACTTTGTTGTTGTCGATTTCGATGCCGATCCTCGAGTGCCCCTCATCCTTGGGAGGTGCTTCTTAAAAGCGGGTCGTGCATTGATCGATGTTGATGAAGGGGAAATTACTTTGAGGGTAAACAAAGAAGCCGTAACTTTCAATGTTAACCAAGATTCGAAATCTCTGCCTACCATTTGTGGTATTGATAAAGTTGAAAGCCGTGAAACCAAGGTGACAAAGGACCCGGTGCTTCCTACTGATAACGGAAGTACCGAAAACGTCCAACCTAAGGTTATCCAAAATTCTTCATCTAGGATTGATCAAAGTCTTTCACGATTTACGGTTAAGAGATCTTCGAGTAAACGTGTTGAGCTTAAAACGATTACCAAGAAACCGGAGACCATAACGGAAGTGGTGGAAATTGCTAGCTCTAAGAGCAAACCACTTGTCCCACCTCCACATTCGGTTAATCGAATCGATCTTGTTGAACCTTCTTTGAGTGGCAATCCCACTCCTACTTCCGACCTCATTATTTCTGACTCTTCCCCTTCCCTCACTCCGTTTGAGGGAAGTAACTTGAATTTAGAAGAGATCGAAGCTTATTATTTCCCGTCAGGAATTGATGATGATGAATCTGACCCAGAGGGAGACCGTGTTCGTCTTGAACAATTACTTAGTGAAAATGAAGATCCGTTGTCTTCACTCCCTCCGAAAGAAATTGAAATTAAAGAAGTTGAGCTTTTGACCAAAAATCCTTCAAGCCCGAGCCGAGGATTCAGCTATTGATTTACTTCTCGAGGAGTTCGCCGATGAACTCGCTCGCCTTGGTCCTCTCCCATCGGGAATTGACAATGAAGTCTTTGACTTTGAAGCCGACTTACGTGAACTTGAGTATTTGTTGTATGGAGATCCGTCACTTGATCCTTCAATTGATAAGGAGTTCTCCGATAAACTTGCTCTCACGGACTCGATTCCATCTAAGAATGAAAATTTGAACGATGATCCTTTGGAAAATTTTGATGATCCATTCTTTCCCAAGAAAGAGAAGAACTTGAAAGTTTCAATTGATGAACTTGTTGATCAAGATGTTCTTCATTCTTTTTTAACCGAGAGTGACTCCCCTTCTCTTGAGGCTTTTACCGTGGTTGACACTTTTGATTCATGCATCTCTGAGGATAAAGTGTTCAAACCCGGTATTATACCTTCCAAGGGAGTTCACTCTAAGAGAACTCAAATTTCTGAAATGGGTACTTTACCTGATGTGATGTTTCAAACTCTTCGACCTAACCATGAACTCCCCTTCTCTATGGAGTTATTTGAGACTACGACTGTGATTCTCGATGATCCATCATTCCCTCGTCTTCCCGCTAAACCGCCGGATGATGGATTCATCTTTGATTTTGAACCCGATACGGGTACTTTGATCTCTAAGGCGGTGGGCAAAGATTTTGAACACTATGTTCTCATGCCTAAAATTTTGCCCACCCAACCCACCCGTGTTACCTCATCCGGAAATGAGGATTTCATTTTCGACCCCGGCATCTCCATTCATCATTCTTTCGAGCCGGATATATCTCGGAGTGGAACTTTCAGCACATTCAATGTTTATCCAAACCATTTGAATGAAAGTCCGATGGAGATTTTCTCTTCCACTTGCTCCCCATGGACCAATGAATTCGGGGTCGAGTCAAGCTAGCGACTCGGTTAACAAAAACATTAGCATTTCATGGGTGCCCACCCATGTTTCTGACTTCTTTCTCTTTTCTAACACTAAGTGTGGGGAAACCCCCACGATGTTTGCTTGTTGTGTGTTTGCTCCCTGTTTCAGGATTCCCGTAGATCGTGATGATTGATGCGCCTGTTTTCAATCCAGCCGCCCAATATCCGATCTTTTTACTAACGATTATCTAGGGATATCTTTATAAATCCTTTTTGTGAAAAAAGATTTCGCTTCCACACTTGGCTAGTAGTATTACCTTTTTCCGTTCTATAGTTTCGGCTCCGGCCGGTACTTTGAATATTGAGGGCAATATTCAATTCTAAGTGTGGGGGGGAATTCTAGCGAATTTTGATCACTTGTGTACCTTCTAGTATCCTAGCACCCCGTTTTGACCAAAAATTTTAAAAATTTTTATCGTTTCAAGTCAAGTATTTACATTTACAAGAAGTGCTTTGCACAAAAATAATGCATTGATGCTTCGGCATTAATGGTAGTTTAGTCTTGATTCGGCTAGAACAAGGGGAATCCCGACTCTGCTAGAGTGTTGATCTAGCTGCTCTCTTAACATCTAGACTAAGGTTTTACGCGTTGTGCAAATGAAAATGCTAAGCGTGGAGTAGTTGGTTCTCTTTAGAGCTTATATAAGTAATCTATGGCTTTTTCTCCCAGAAGCTAACTAATTGGACTTACATACGTGCTCATTGTCAAATTTTTGAACATTCAAATCGTCTTGTTACAATAAAAAGTTTTTAAGCAAAATTGATTTAGAGTCCGATTTTAACTTTTTATTTAAATTTCCAAGAAAGCATACTTTCTTAAAATCTGAATAATGTGCAAAATGAAAGTATCGAAAGTGCTTGAATGATGCAAAAGTTGCAAGTTTAAAGTTTAAAGTCAAAAGTGAAAAAAAAAAAAAAAAAAAGATGAAAAAGTGAATGTGAAAAAAAAAAGTGAAAAAAGTTGAAAGATGAAAAATGAAAAAAAAAAGAAAAGAAAAGAAAAATATGAGTTGCGTGAATAAAAGCATTATGTTGCTTATGAATAAATGTGCGAAACTTGCTTTTTCTTAAATTTAAATCGGAAGTTGAACTCGTATTCGTCAAAGTTGTCTAAAAGTTTGACGGTAATTTGCAAATCCTTGATTTCAAAGATCCCGAAAGCTCCGATACTATTCTCGAGGGTGAAAACCTAGGCTCCTTTAAAGGACAAGCTGAGAAGAAAGTCGCCACATGGAGTGATCTCACCTTTGAATCTCGAATTTCTAAATTATTGTCGGTTGTAATCCATTTAGGTTTAGTTTTAACTTAACGGTAGCTTCGTAAATCTTTGGAATCGAATTCCCGCTGATTCCGGTACTATTCTTTGTGAGGTGTCAAAAGCACGGTCACTTAAAACTTATGTTTTGGGATGTGCCGGGAAGAAAGCCGCAACATGGAAAAGGCCCTTTCGATCCTTAGAATTTCATCGTTTCCGGTGAGTTAGTACTTTAGTTAAGTGGATAACAACCATAACAAATGTCGATTTCAATGGTCAAACTTTTGAAGATGAGCACAATCACCTAAATTTTATAAATTGCGGGAGTAAAAAGTTAAGTCTCGACTTACATAGATTATAGATATAAGTAGTGTTAGCATTTTACAAAAACGTTTGCATAATAAGTTTAAGCTTAGTTTGAGAGTATCAAAAAGAGGATGACGATTACAATTCCCCGGAGACACCCATTTTGCGTGAATCCCGTTCCGTTATACCATGTTTTGATAATCAATCATGTTACTTATTTACGTTCAAGTTTAAATTTCTCGTAGTGAATAAGAAGTCGAAATTATTATTGGTATTTTGATCCTTTCATTACTTCATATGATCGGATTGCTAGGGACTAGCAATTGATAGTGTGGGGATTTGATGAGTGCTTATTCACTCATCATTTTACCCATCTAAGACCACAAAAACGTCTAAAAACACGGAAATATTACCAATTATTCTGCAGATATCCTTGGAATGTGTTTTTTTATGTGTTTCAGGTACACAGGATCGAAAACAGGGCAAAAACGAACAGAAATGAGCTCGAATTGGAAAATATGCATTGCGGACGGAATCGGAAGTGGATTTTATACACTTTTCAGAGCCCGATATACATTTTTGGGAGTGAGCTTGGGGAATCAGAAGAAAAACCTATCCCTAAATCCAAATTACCAATTTACCCATATTTCATTAAAAACAATTATTTTTACTTTAAAACCAATTTTTATTTTTAAAACAATTATCTTTTTTAATTAAAAACATTTTTTTTTAAAACCATTTTTTATTTAAAACAACTATTTTTCTTAAAAACACTTTTTGTTAAAAACCATTTTTAATAAAACCAATTTTCTTTTAAAAACCATTCTTATCTTAAAAAAAAAAAAAAAAAAAAACTATGCACTTTTACCTTAAATCCTTTACAAATCTTTTAATCTCTTTTTTTTTTACAATAACACTTGAACTTTTTATTTTAAAACCTCCACTTAGACCACCCAAACCTTAATACCCTTTTACCACTTAACCCTTGCCTACCCATCCTACCCCGTTTTTTCTACCCATCCCTTTTTACCCAAAACCTATCCAAACCCAGAAAACAACAAATCCCATCCTTGGCGCCAAACTCCCCACCCATCACTTTCTTCCTCTCACTTTCACACACTGAAACCCACAAGCTCAGTACCCTCCCCCACACCCACATGGGTATCATTGCCATGTTGGCAATCCCCTAAACACTCATTGGTCATCAAAAAGCAACGGCTCAGATTACTCCCTTGGTGCCCAAGTCCAAATTGATGGTTAAGATGAACCAAGAGAAAGCACAAGATGGCTCAATTCTCACTTTTGTCTCAGTAAAAGAAACACATATGAGAAGCATTGAAGACCATTCCTAGACTAGTATAAATAGATAGCTTTGTAAGCCTTTGAAGGCATTAGGTTTTTAGATTTTTAAAATAGTTTTCAGTTTTATTTTCAGTATTGTAACTCTTTTTTTTTAATGTAAGTTTTCTTTGTTTAAAATTCTGTCTCAAGTTTATAATTCTGTCCTAGATAAGCACTTAAGTGCTTATTAATCAACTTATTCTAAGTTCAGGTGCTTATTTATAATTCAATAGTCTTAGTATAAAGCTTTTACAAAAAATTCCTAGAGTCTGTGATTTTCTTTAAAATCAGTTTTCTTTAAAATGTTTCACACCCATTAAAAGGTGTTTGGCATTAGCTTATTTAGGATCCAAAAACGACTTTGTACCCATTTTGACTGTTAAGGTCAAAGTCTCCTTAAGGATTTCAAGTTATTTTTATCCTTCAAAATCTGTTTTAACAAATATGTTGAAGTTTGGTTGGTAAATTTTTTTCTGTCAAAAAAACTTGCCTGAGAACAACATATTTCTTGTTCCAAGACTTTTTTGTAGCTTATTTCTTATCAAAATTTTTCCCAAACTGCTTTTCTTGCATCTCTTTACACCCAACTCAACATAGCTTAGTTTAGATGCACCTAGTTTCACTTTAGCTTAGTTTAAATTGCACTCAAAATACGCTTTTGCCATTTCACGGTTCAAGAATTTCCAAGTGCCCAAGGGCTTATCTTTTGATTTTTATTTTGCTTAATACTTAGCCTTAGATTCTTAAATTTGGTATGCAACTTATTCAGTAGGTTACCTAGTTAATGGTATTTTTATAATTTTAGTTTTAACTTATTAGTAGCTTTTTAGGATCCCCAAAGTACCCCCTTGGACTGAGTTGTTGTTAGCTAGGTCCATACTGACTTTTCATAGCTTATTATTAAGTTTGTTCTAGGCTATTTCTTAGCTCCCAAGTAGATTTTTAGGTACACCACTATCCCTAGTTGCATGTTTAGGTCCCCTTTAAGGATTAGGATTAGATTTAGGTGCTTAAAATTAAGCTCTAAACACCCCCTCTAGCCTTTTGGCTGCTGCATCATGACAAGAGCCTTCACCATTTCTTTGCTTATTAAGAGTTCATCAGTAGCTTATTTTAGATATCTTATTGCTTATTAGTATAATTAGGATAAGTTAGTATAGGATTAGCTCATTAGTGCTTATTAAAACTTTTTGTAATTGCTTATTTGATCCTTGTTAGCATTAAGTCCATTTTATGCTTAACTACCATTTTTACTTAAGATCTCCAAAAAACTGCTTATGTTCCCCCCTAGCTGATCTACTTAGCTTACTCTAGTTTGTAGAATGTATGGTATGCTAGCTTATTTCATTAAGTCTTGCTTATCCTAGCTTTTTTGTACCTAAGAATCTGTCAAGTTGTTCTCATTTGGTTTTTGTAGAACTGATGTAAAAAAGCAGTTCCAACTGCTTATTTCACAAGCTTGGAGAAAAAAAGTTTTTACAAAAAAGTCTTATTTTTGTCTTATAAACAAATTGCAAAAAGAAAAATCCAAAAAAAAATGATTTTTGCAAAAAGGGGAGGCCAAGGTTCGAACTAGGGACCTCCCCAGTTTCGAAAGCTCAATAGATGTACCTGTATGCATTGCGCCCTTGGGACTTTCTTGCTTTAGTTTGCAAAATCAAGTACTTAACTTATGTTTCCCCATTTTTGCTTATTTGTCTATTTAGCTTTTTAACTGCTTATTCCTATAAGCTGTTTTCCCCATTTTATTTTTCTTAGGCTCATCTTAGTATCTAGTAGTTTTCATAAAATTTTCAGAATTTTCCAAGTTAGTTTAGTATTTTTTTTAAATTAGATTAAAACCGTTTTTAATTCATAATAAATAATTTAAAAGTCGAAAAAATACCCGGCGTTTTCCTAAAATTATTTTTAGTAGTTTAGAACGTAGGAAAATTAGTTTCACATCCGTAGGTCTTAAATTGCATTATTTTCACTTTTTGAGGCTCAGGATTAGCCCGGGTTTTCGCGTTTTTGCATTTTAGCACCTTAGGACTTATTTTAGCTTAATTTTATTGTTCTGTATGCTTAGTAGTAGTTAGTTTGTCATTTATTAGGTTTCCCTTGCCTTAATTATCTTCCCGTTAATTAATTCGTAGATAACGTAATTCAAATCTAACAAAATCTCGAACAATTCAAGCATTTTAATAACAAACCTCAAACGACATCCTCAATTCACACCTCGTTGGGACACGACCCGGGTAATCACTTGCCCGGTATCACTTATATCACATTAGTGAGGTTTGGCACGTTAACCCTTTTCCTAAAAGGTTGATTTGTCGATTCTCGCGTGTATCTTATATTTGATATATTTTCTTAAACGAATCAAATTGTGTTTCTTTTTTTTCACTAGTTGACGCATTAAGTTCTTGAAAACCTAGACCTTTTTGGTTGTTTCCTGTTTTAACACTATCCAATATCATATCTAATGTATTAGTGTTCATTCTAGGAATCTTAGAGTCTAGATGATCAACTAGTGTTTGAAGTTGAACGCAAAGTTCACATTCACCACTTGCTATCTTCCCCTTTTCTATACGTTTTAATTTTGCCTTTAACTCTACGACTTCCTTTTCTAAACGTTGGTTTTGGTTTTTCAAAAACTTGTTTTTGTTGATTACTTTTAAACTAATTTTGCAAATTTTATCATATTCATTTTGCAAAGAGTCAACATCTAATGATGAGCTACTATAGTATTCGTGACATACCTCGTCATTTGCTATGAGACAAATTTCTTCGTCCTCCTCCTCGCTCATTACCCACGAACCGCTCACGAATGCCTTTTGATCATCGCGTTTGGGACAATTACTAATAAAGTGGTTTGGGTCCCCACATTTAAAGCAAGCGCGATCATCTCTTGGCTTCTCGTCCTCTTTGCTTTTCCGTAATATTTTCTTGTCGTCATATGGTTGTTTGACGTATCTTCCCTTCCTTATAAAGAACTTTTTGAAGTCCCTTACCGCCCTGGTATACTCCTCATCATCACTATCCGAAGAGGAGTCCTCTTCAGCGCTTGAGACCTTCTTGGCTTTATGGGCAAGAGATTTGTTCTTCTCTTTCACTTTTGAGGCTTCGGAATATTTAGCAAGGACAAGTTCATAGACCTTTAAGTTTCCTATGAGTTCATCAAGGGTGAGGATTGTCAAATCTTTTTATTCTTTTATTTCCGTCACCTTAGATCTCTACTTGGATGGAAGTGCTCTTAGATATTTCCTAACATGGTTACGGCTAGAGAAAGACTCATCAAGTGCTTGTACAGATGTAATTATAGTATTAAAGTTAGCAAAAGAATGATCTATAGTTTCCTCATCCGATATTAAAAATTGTTCATATTGTTGAATAAATAAATCTATTTTATTATTTTTCAACATTGTATCTAATGAAATACCCATGGACCAATCCATATTACAACAATTTGTATTAAATGACTATATGTAAGTGCTTTACAACAAATGATTTATTACAACAATTTGTATTAAATGACTATATGTAAGTGTTTTACAAAAATAACATGTATCCTTATAATTTTACTTATGATAACATTATATTTGTTATCAACAAAACACAAAGAGATCGCTAAATATTAATAAACGTTTTTACGGTTTATTTGTATTAACAAAAGGTGCTTAAAAGTCAAGGCTAAAGGCATCAGTGAATGGTGCCTAGAAGTCAAGTCACAAGGCATTAGTGAAGGGTGCCTAGAAGTCGAGTCAAAGTCATTAGTGAAGGGTGCCTAGAAGTCGATTCAAAGGCATTAGTGAAAGGTGCCTAAGGTGTACATTCGATATGGTGTGTTCGATGTACAAGATAGATATGAATTGGGTCAAAGGATATTGATATCCTTGTTGATGTTGTCATAAGGAGAGGATCTCCTTAGGGATAGGATTTGTGTAGTGTTGGGTAGTAGTTCCTCCTTTATAATGGAACTTGGTATCTAGCCTTGTACCGGATAAAGTGTAGGCGACATTGTGATAGGTTTGGTTCTACCTCGTGGAAGAACCCGATGTCTAGCCTTGTATCAGAAAAAGAGTAGGCGACGTTGTGAAGGCTTCTCCGCCATAAGGAGTTTGTGTCGTGTAGTGATAACGAACTCTCGAGTAGGTGACTCGGGGAGTGGAGTAGGCCAAGGAAGGTGTCCTTGTAGCCGAACCACTATAAATACTCGCGTTGTGGTTTTGTGCTCCTTACTCTTTATCTTTTCATTACACATTTTTATATATATATATATATATATATATATATATATATATATATATATATATATATATATATATATATATATATATATATATATATATATATATATATATATATATATATATATATATATATATATATATATATATATATATATATAGGGTAGGGTTAAAATAAAAAGTTTCTTATAATGAAAAGAATGAGAAGGCATGTGGAGGTGACATGTGTCACATTTGCCACATCACCATGCCATGTCATGTGACATGTGTCACCCCACCACCACCCACCCACCCAAAAAATTTCCCGCAAAAAATTTTTTTTTGGCAAAATTTTTTTTTCCTGCCAAAAATTTCCCGCCAAATAAAATTTATTCTGCAAGATCACAAGAGTTATAAAAATCGCATCACAATCATAATTGTGATGCAGTAACTTATAATATTAATGCACTAAAATCATTATTATGATGCAGTAACTTTATAACCGTAATGCAGTAACTTATAACCTTAATGCACTAATAAGTTTTTGTGCATCTTTATTATAAGTTACTGCATCATAGTTAATAGTTAAGTGCATCAATTATAATGCACTAAAATCAAGGTTATAACCTTAATGCACTAAATTCATGATTGTGATACAGTAACTTTATAACTGTGATGCAGTAATTTATAACCTTAATGCACTAAAATCATAATTGTGACGCAGTAACTTATAACCTTAATGCACTAATAAGTTTTGGTGCATCTTTATTATAAGTTACTGCATCATAGTTAATAGTTAAGTGCATCTACTATGATGCACTAAAATCAAGGTTATAACCTTAATGCACTAAAATCATGATTGTGATGCAGTAACTTTATAACTGTGATGCAGTAATTTATAACCTTAATGCACTAAAATCATGAATGTGATGCAGTAACTTGATAACTGTGATGCAGTAAAAAAATTTGGCGGGAATTTTTTGGCGGGAAAAAAAATTTTTGCCCCCAAAAAAATTTTTTTTGGGGAAAATTTTTTGGCGGGGGGGGGGGGGGTGGGGTATGATGATGTGGCAAAGGTGACACATGTCACCTCCACATGCCTTCTCATTCTTTTCATTCTAAGAAACTTTTCATAATAACCCAAACCTATATATATATATATATATATATATATATATATGCTTGTCTATCAACATCCAACACACATGTTTAAATAGATTGACATAAGTCTATCTAAATAGTTTAAAACCAAATTTTAATCGGTAAAACTATTCAACCCCCCTTTCTAGTTTTCCACAATTGGCATCAGAGCTTCGTTACCAAGTTTCTTAGAGTATGTTGTACTTTACAAACTTGATACGATTCATGTTTAATTGAAAACTACAAAGAAAGTCTTTTACAAAAACAAACACCATGTTTTAAAACATTTTATTTTTGGATATTGATTAGATGAACATTTCTTTTCTCTTTTTCTTTCTTACTAAATTGCACTAACATTCCTTGTCATTTTGCTTAATTAAAGTTCATACTTATAAAGCCATAGGAATTGCTTGGTAACAAGAGTACCTTCCCTAAGAAGGTATCTTAAACACGAAGGAACCAGAGTTGTCTACTGACATTTGTTTTGTCATTAGTAAAGACACACTTAAGTACATTAAAGGTATGAGTTCCTAATTAATTTATATGATTATCTTTTTATATACTCATATATTACAAGTAGCTTCGTTAGGAAACTTTTCTTGCATACATGTTACACTTTCGTCTAAAGTCTAGTGATAACAGCAAATTATCCTGAATATTAAGTGTCATTTATCATAGTATACTCACTTTGAAGAAGTTACGGCGTAATTCCTCCCTCACATTACGCCGTAACTAAAGCGTGGCTCAGAAAACCAACTTAACAGAAGATTACAGCGTAACTCTATCCAAGATTACGACGTAACCATATTAGATCAAACGAGGTTCCGCGCCGCTACTAATTACGCCGTAACTCATGCATCAACTACAGCGTAACCAAGATTTATTGAAGATACGGCGTAACTCCTTCAGAGGTTACGCCGTAACCAGCATTATTAGTGCAAATTACGAAGAATTATATGTTACGGTGTAACTCTTTTAATAGTTCTTACGCCTGTAACTTCGGATCTGGCCTATAAATACCCCACGATTTCCAGCATTTCAAAGCATCCCATTCACACAAAACAATCAGAGAACGTTGAGAAGAAGGCTGAGCAGATCTAGAGGAGCATACGGAGCTATCTCCAAGGGAGGAATCACTCCCCTACGATAAGCATTAGCTTTTTATCTTTTCTTTACTTTCGATTCATGTATTTTGTAACATTAAACATTGAATTGATTTGTATGCTTCATATGAGCGGCTAAGCACCGCTTGGTGCTGGCCTAGTTATGATTCCTTAATTGTTTTGTTTGCATTTACTTTACTTCCGTATAATTATTTCTAAGTGTATGCATGCATAGTTTATTGGTAACTACCCTTGTTTCGGTAGTTTTGAATGGCGATAGAGGCTAGTTGCTTAGGACATATGACCAACTGACCTTAAGTAAGTAGACTGAGACGGGAAGGGTAAGACATGACCAACTGACGACCCTTTCTACTTGTGCGATTTGACCAACTGACCACCTACCGTTTGGATGAACTTAAGAAGTAAGGGGTGAGTGTTTAAGTTGCTAGCGCCCGGACACTCACTATTATAAATCTAGCATGTAGCGGTACTTAATGACTTGGCTTAGGGACCAGGCAACACTGTACTATGGGGTATACACCTGCCTTCTCAGTGGTACCCTTTGTGATAGGTTAGACGAACTTTCACCCAAATGTTGTCCTCTCGACTTTGACCCCACCTGAAGTAATTGGAAGTAATTAGACGTAAACATTACTAGTTAGGATGAGTAGCTAGGTTAGCACCACTCTCCTCTATTGATCACATCTTTCCCCTTTATTTGCTTTATTAGTTAATTCTATATCAAAATCATATCAAAATCTGTGACACCTAGACTTAATATAAATTCACACACATAGCTCTTGGGACGACCTCGGTTTACCGAATACTACACTACACACGACTGGGTACACTGCCCGTTAGACCTTAGGTATAACGAGACTTATAAATATTAAAACCTGTTCAGTAAAACTTGCATCAAGTTTTAAGCCGTACTTAGGGGAGTTATATTAGGATTGCTATTAAGTCTTTCATTTTTGTTTTGTTTTAAAATTTTCTCAAATTCTCATGATCACTTTTCAAGTTTCAGGTACCATGGAAGTTGTTAACATTGATGACCTCACTCATGAGGAATATTTGGCATTGACAAGAGAAGAACAAGGGTCGGGGCTCGTAAGACCGGCCAAATTGGAGTGATGTCCGTTTTGAAATTAAAGACCAATTTATGAGAGCTCGTGCTAACCCTTTTTCGAAGAACAGGGACGAAGATGCGTATGAGCACCTTGAAAATGTCTTATACATCGCAAGCCTTTTCAACATTCCGGGTGTGTCTCATGAAATCATGTTATGCTAAGGGTGTTCCCCATGACTCTTACTGGGGCTGCCAGAAGATGGATCGAAAGATTGCCTGCCGGGGCAGTTAATACTTGGGCTCTACTTAAGAAGCACTTCATCCAGAGGTATTGTCCTACTCAAAGATATCTAACCAGCTCTTGGAGATCCATAATTGCAACCAAGAAGACGATGGAACGTTGTATCAAGCCTGGGATAGATACAACGATCTCCTATACAAGTGTCCTACACATGATCTGAACAACCAGCGAAAGGTCAACATCTTCTACAAAGGAATCAACGAGACTACAAGACAGATGCTGGACTATCAAGGACCAATTCCGAACATGACTCCTACTCTAGCCATTGAAGCCATCCAAAAAATGGCTGATCATTCCCAAAAATGGCACGATGGAGGAAGCAAAATCACCAAGGGCGGAAGTTTTGATGAATTGCAGCCATCACTAGCAAAATTGAAAATCTGATTAGAGATATGCTGAAAATTAGAGAAACCGTTCATGCCATCCAAGTTGGTTGTGAAAGTTGTGGGGGAGGACATCTCACTAAGAATTGTCCTAACATTAACGAAAGAAACACAATCAAAGAAGCTAAATATGGAGAAAATCGACCATTTTACGAGGATAATCGTAATGGCTATCGTGGAGGACCTCCCCCATATTATGAGCGTGGTGAAAGAAGAGCTAACTTGGAGGAAATGATTAACAAGTACCTTGTAGATTCGCCCTAGAGACAGAAAGAGCAAGAAGAATGGCTGAAAAACTTCCAAGATAATACAAACAAAAGCCTTTCTAGCCATGACGTATCACTAAAAAACTTGGAAACTATGATTGGGAAGCTAATCGACGAGGTACAAAAAAGAAATGAGGCACAAAAGAACAAAACAACAATATGTAAAGCCGTATTTTTTGAAAATGACAAATCCACCGATGAGTCTAATAAAAGCAATGATGCCGATGGTGAAAGAGAGTTACACCATAACCAAACATCGAGTTACACCTGCATAACCAGGACGGCAATGACAAGTCTACCAAAATTGGACACTCTAAAAGGAAGATCATTGGTGTAAGGCTATTGCAATTGATGATGGAGTGTTA
>OU343216.1:47842682-47902608 GCA_910596185.1 Chrysanthemum makinoi | reverse complement strand
TTCATCATGAATATTTAACATATCACTCGGATGTTTTGGCAATACCACAAGGATAATGACAGGGACCTCTTAATATATTCTTATTTTCCACATTGTGTGAAATAGCAAGTCTTCATTAACTTTGTGTCCTAATGAGATATTGTGGATGATCTCTTGGCTCTAGACTCAATTGTGCACATTTGGTTCCTATGCCGGAGACTAGGGAGATGGTCTCCTTCTTCAATATCAACAATCTCTAAGAGAAAGCCGATAGATGTTGAAAACTAGCAGACCTTGATAGATCTTGAGCTTCGTAGATCGTTAGTATTGCTTATGTAATCACAAACAAACTAAAAGAAAATCTCTACAACTTGTATTCTTTAGCGGAATATAAACACAAGTATAAAGCACAGATAACTAAGAACTCTTTGATCCTCTATGGATCGTTATATTAATAACTTGTAAACGCCTAATACATAATTCATTCTATTGTGTTTCTTTTATAGACAAGGAACCCTAACTTCTTCTCTAAGAAACGTAAAACTAAATAAGATATACACAATCACTTCCTAATAAAGCTCATGCATATCCTACTAACTATAGAAAATTTGAATAACTATATCCTGTAAACAAACTAATAATTATATAACTTCAGTAGAACATATGTCTTCGCATCCATACACTTCTAATCCATTCAAGATAATCTTCAAAGATAATTCTACTTCACATATTCCCAACAATCCTCCCCTAAACCGGAATTTGACTTGGTTAAGTTCCAGTTTCTTGATAGATCTTTAACATTGCAGCACTAGAGGATTATAGTCAAACATCATCAAAGAAAGAATCAAAACAAAACATCTCTTTGATGAATAAACTCTGAAACCTTGATCTTTGCAAAGAACAAATGACAACATGTACATCAAAACATATTAGTTTCATACTATTCTCATCACATCCGTGTGTTAACCTCGCAGAGGTGAATCATTGAAAATAATGGATTTGATGTCTCTTTACCAATAGCCATCACTACCGGAGTAGCCAAATGTTTAAGTTCAAAACCATGGTACACCGATAACCATCTCGATTTATTAGCAAATCAAAGAACCATGAACGGATTGAAATGTCTTTACCTGTAGCCGTTTGCTCAGACTAGTCAATTCTTAGGATTGGTGAACTGATTACCAAATATGGTATTCCACTGCCTTTACCACAAGCCATATACATGTGGCTAGTCAATTCTTGGATTCCAAAAGGAATAAACCATGGTGAATTGATGACCATACAACACTCAGCAATTAAGCATGGGTAGTTGCAAACCCTATGATTTTGAGCAAACCATTACAGCTATCAACAGATTTGATGTGTTCTACCAAAGTTACCCTTTGGACTAGCTAACCTATTGATATACACAAGGTACATCCGTGAGTCAATAACCAACATAGTATACAACAAACCCGCAAGAAAAGTTAGTAAAACAAAGAATATACATAGCTTTTTTAACTAAGAAAAAAACAAATAAACAAATATGAAAAAACATTACAACCATACAAATTACCACAATCAAGATGAGGTACCATATTGCATAATCGATTCTTAATAACTCCAACACATTCAGCAAAGATCCAAATTATCATTCCAATCGGATCCGGAGGAACTTCCACTTCGATAAGCATTCTTTCCATAAGCCTCTAGATAATGGATAAGTTCTCTCGAAAACAACATACAAGTAATACCACCCTTGTTCAACCACATGCACATGAAGTGCAGGATAAAATCTCCAAGACGTAACCTCGCCACAGTTCTTCCAAATAAAAAATATCCTTTACCATTGGAGATTGAGAATCAAACGAACATGAAGATCACCCAATAAATATAATCCGTAACCCTGTGGTGTATTATAATGGTAATACTTATTGACAAGGGTATATAAAGTAACCAAATCTCGCCTGTCACCAAATGCAAGATCTCCTTCAAAAAGTTGAACTGCATAAAGGGTTTGATCCAAACGGTGAATCACATTAAGTTCATCCTTTGCAAATGACCAATTAACCAAAACATCATGAGATCCTTCAGGAAAAATATCAGAAATCCTTAATAAATGTTGATTCACAGCCTTGAGATCCAAAGAACTAATCCTTTGAAGATTCCCTTAACTTAGATGTAAGTGTCCCAATCGATTTCAGATCTCCATAAAGAACCATGCTTTCTTTTAGCCATCCTTTCTTCCTCCTACCTCGGTATATAAATGTTGAAGATGGTACATCCTTAGGTTCTTCTCAAAGAATATCTTTAACTGCATGGAAGAAATAGAATCACCAGACTGGTTAAACACCACGTAAGGCATACATCTTCTCACCATCAAGCCTCGCCTTTTAACTTTAGATGCCTTTAGTTCAGCTTGTCTACTCAACTCTTCTCCAACTTTGTCAATAGGAGCAACCTTAGGTATCGCTTGAGTTGATGATGTTTCGGAAGAAACAACATAAGGTTCAGATTGAATCCTCAGCAACTGAAGGAATAGCTTCAGTGAGATACTCTGTAGAAACAAATGAAGTACTCACTTTGGAATACGAAGCCTCAAAAGAATCTACAATTTCAACTATCCTTGGTCTTTGGATTTGGGAGCATCCAATCATCAAGAATCTTTTCAAAGAAGATGTTTAGGACTAGATGAAGTAAACTTCATAATCTTATTATAACGACCGATTAACTCAGATCGCAAAGCCTTAACTTGCTTCATAGTCATACCGAGTTATATAGAGAGCAACTCATGTTTCACTACTTTCCTCATATAATCTTCGCTGGAGCTGCAGATCGCAAGTGGTCTCACTTTCTTAGCTTTGTTCTTTTGAGCTTGAATAGCTTTCCTATTTGCCACAGCTTCTTTCTTCTTCTTTTCGTTGTCCGAGCCATCATTTGAGCCACAAAGTCATCACTATTAAAATCGCCCCAAAATACTTCGAGCAAGAGTAGGATCCGATGTACTGAAACTAATACATATCATCCCATTGAAAGCATCGTGCATCTGAGTAGCTAAATCATCCATTCTTTTTGCCTCCTCGAGGCAAATTTGAAGTATACTCACCGCAAGTGTTAGCCAAATCCTCACTTTTCTTCTTTGTGCAATTCATCTAACATTCTTTCTTGCTCTTTCAACTCTTCCTCACTTACTAGACTGCACCAAGCTCTGATCAATCAACATTTCTTTCTTTGGAGCAATAGAGTTCAAAGATAACTAGCTTGAGGAATATCCATAGGAGGAACTTCATAAGAAACTCCCAACTTAACAACGTAAGAATCAGTTGAGACAATTCTTCAACAGTGTTGAAAATACTTCAAGAACAAATACTCGAATAATCAAGGTAGAGAACTTGGCTTCATGTACAATGAATCTTGACCATGTACTAAAACAACATCCTCCATATAGAAACATCACATCAATACATCATCAACATTTGCTTCTTTGAAGTTTCAATGGATACTTTTATTCGATATCGCTCTCTTCTCTAGTAAATCTAATAGGTTCCTTTCAAGATGCAAAGTAAAAATGAGGAGAAACAGGAGTCTTTTGAGCAACATCACCAAAATCTCAAGAGGATTAATATCCTCTTGCTCTTCATCAGAAGAAACCACAAGTTTCTTTAGAATGATGCCCAAGTTGATCTTCCAACCTCTTAACCTTATTCCTCCACAATCTCATTGCCAAGAAAAGATTTAGTCTTTAGAAAGTTCCTTTTTGATCTCAAGAATCTCACACTGCATACCTGTTCACTAGATCAAAGACAGATGTAAGTGTATGGTCCTTGGCCCACCAACCTGATTGCTCAGTGGTAATGGGAACTTATTGGACCTTTCGGAGAAATATTGTCATGCTTAACATTATGGAGTACCTACATCAAATTGGTTCCTAAGCATGACTAGGTGTGGCAGTATCGGGCCATGCTCACCTCATCAAATCCAACCTGAAAGTGTGGATGGACTAGGACTAAATCTAGGTGAAGGTATAGGTGGTGGTTCGTCAGAGAAACATTAGATGCTTCGTAGCATTTAGAAGGTCCTCATCAATGGCAACTGAAGGATTACCATTAGCAAGTAACATTGGTGGTTGTATCAACAACATTATCCTCATCAAATAGCCATTTCTCGAGGCAACATACGCTAGTAAAGGATAATGTGTCCCTCAAATTTAGTTCTCATTGAAGCAAATAGTTTAGCAGTATAAAGCTCCTTGATGATAAAAGGCTTGGGTTGGGGTAGTAATGTCAAAATTATTTTCAAAACCTAGGGTACATTAAAAACTTGTTCTTTTTCTTAGTTATATTCTCAACCATATTATCAAAAATAAACCTAGAAAAATTATAAGTTAAACCCTGAGATAGACATATAATACCACATCCCAATTAAGTAGAAAATTGATCCCATCCTCCGATTTATTGCTAAACACCTAAGCAATGTATGAACCAAAAACTCCACATAGGACAAAGTGATTCTTTAACCACATGTCACCCTTGTACCTTGATATCCAATCGCTCTTAGCCCATCAGTACCACCGCAGATTAGAATGATAAACCCTATTCTCATCACCAACCGGTCGCTCTCAGATCAACTCCTCTGTCACAATGTGCTCTACTCCATCGATTCTAGCCACAACTGCTTCACTTCGCTTTGTAGCAAATACCAAATTGAATAACCAACGATTCATATATTGCATTAGGAGAACATGTTAAAGCTAATGAATCTTGGACCCTTTAAGAATTCTACCATGGGTTTATACAAATCATCTCCCTTAGTCGCTCCTTAAAAGCAACTTTATTATGATCGTGTTGAATGAAGCGCCATGAGAACTTTAGATAAAGAGTTATGATGCAATCAACTAAGGTGTGTTTGAATCAATAAAGAGGAATCGTTATGATTAGACGAAGATATGCAAATAGGTTATAGGTAGAAGTTTCCCAAATTGTGGTCAAATATATTAAGTTGTTGACAAATACTGACAGTAATGCAACCTTTTACCCAATTCAAATTCAACTTTGGCGAAATAATAGTCAATCTCTAAGTTATACAACAGTATATTCACGATTCAAGAAGCTTCAAGAATATCTTTTATCGTTTCACCAACTCGCATTAATTATCATTAAGCCTTGAATCCGTCTATAAAACAAACCCCAATGCACTCTTAACACTCATCAATTACCCCCAATTTTCATCACAAACCCTAAATTCATCAATGCTCCAAAATTAACCATAATAAACCATGAGTACTAAAACCAGGTTGGAATCCAACCTCTTCGCCATCATCATCATCATCCAAGGATTTCCTTCATTTTTGGTCATGTCCACTGACCCTCGCCCTTTGAAATCTCCACTTCTCAGCTCTTCCGTTGATGACAAGTGTAGTGAATCCAAGTGAATCTTCTGATGACTTCGATGGGTCCACTAAGAAGAGAACATCTTACTCCCAACCTCCAAAGACTCAACCTCAACAGAGTCCTAGTTCTCAAAAGAGGTGGTGCTTGCTCTTCCTCGGCCATGGTTTGGTGCTTCATCACATATCGTGATAGGAAGGGCTAGGAAGGCGATGGATTGCTTTTTTGTGAAACCAAGTAGATGAAGCACATAAGACACGTGTGGTCATCTTCATCATCATCGTTTTCATCAATCCATTCTCCCAATTTTGATCCTTAGCTTTTCGTCGTACCGTCATGCATATCCACCATCGAAAGAAGGAATGGGTGGTTATGCAAGACATCACAAACGATATCCAAAGAAATTGAATAGAATATATGAGTGATCATGCATATCCAACATTGTAGGAATAGATGATATGAACTAGAATAGGTTTAGTGATCATGTATAGAATCGTTTTGTAGTCGCATTTGAAGTTGATTGAATCAAGTCAGAACTGCTTCTGAATGAATGAATGAACAATTAACTTCAAGACTTCTCTTGAATGAACACTTTACCCCGCATTCTCTTCAAGTGGAAACAATTGCTCACTTCAAGACATTGATATTTAAGAAACAAGCTTAAAAGCTTACTGACCATCCACCAATCATGATGAACTTCAACTTAAATAAAACAATCCGCAAGACAAAACAAACAGAGTAACACACAAACCAAACAAAGACAAACAAACTATCATTACATTAGTTGGTTAGTGTTAGAAAAATAGAATATCTAAAATCTACAAAATTACATAAATATGTAAAAGTGTACACAATCCTCCCCTGAGGCATATGCCTCCCCTGAGGCCTATGCCTCCCCTTAAACTTTGCAGCTAAGGGTTGAGCATACCAATATGGACCACAAGGTGTTGAAACTATGGTCCATCAAAAGCTTTTGTTAACAAATCGCCACATTATCATGAGCGAATTTTAACCACTTTTATCAAATGTTTGTCATCATATGCACGCTTATAAAGTGGTGCCTGATTTCAATATGTTTTGTTCTACTCGTGAAAAACCGATTAACAATGCATATGGTACTTTGATTATCAATAAAATTGTTGTGTTCATGAAGTTATACCCATAATCCAACAATTGATTTTGTATCCAAAGAACCTGCCCACAGCAATTTGCAGGTAACGCATCGCCCAAGAGATGAGGTAGCCACAATACTGTTTCTTGCATTGCCAAGAAATCAATCTTTTCCAAGGAATTGGCAACCTCCGTGGTGGACCTCCTATCCAGATTTGCACCAAAGATAGTCACTATCACTATAGGCTTCTAGCTTAAATGGAGATTCTTTTGGATACCAAAGGCCTAAATGAGGTTGGCCTTTGAGGTACTTAAAGATCTTCTTAACAACATTGAGATGGGAAGTAAGTGGAGTAACTTGATGTCGAGAACAAACACTCACAAAGCAAAAGTAATATCGTGCCTTGAAGTCAAGTTAAATACATCAAAGAACCAATCATAGATCTGTATAGATGTACATTCACCGGTGGATCTACTCATGTTGGTCATTGTCTTTGGAGCTTCATAAGGTGTAGTGGCAGTTCTTACACTCTCCATACCAAACTTCTTCAAGATGTCCCTCACATATTTGTCCCGACCGATAAAGATACCATCCGTTTCTTGCTAAACTTGGAGACCCAAAAAGAAAGTCAACTCCCCCATAGCAATTATCTGAAACTCTCCCTTCATAAGCTCCTCAAACTCCCTGCACCAAGCTTCCCTTGTGGATCCAAAAATAATATCATCCACATACACTTGCACAAGAATAATGTCTGTGGAATTCTTCTTAAGGAAAAGAGTCTTATCAATTGCACCTCTTCTATAACCATGCTTCAGCAGAAATGTTGAAAGCCTAGCATACCAAGCTCTAGGTGCCTGATGTAGTCCATAGAGAGCTTTGACAACCTTGTAAACATGATTAGGATGATCTGGATCTTCAAATCCTTTAGGTTGAGTGACATAAACCTCCTCTTCTATTTCACCATACAGAAAGGCTCCTTTAACATCCATTTGATAGACCATAAAACCCATATAGGATGCATAAGCCAAGAAAATCCGTATGGCCTCAACTCTTGCCACAGGTGCAAACACTTCATCATAATCAATCCCATCCTCTTGTCTATAACCTGAGAAACCAATCTTGCTTTGTTTTTAATGACCACACCTCTTGCATCTCTTATTCTTCGAATCCATTTAGTCCAAATTGCATACTTGCCATCAGGTAGTGGTACCAATATCCAAACTTGCTGATTTTGAAATTGTTGCATCTCTTCTTGCATTGCCTCAAGCCAACTTGAGTCTTCAAGATCCTGAGTAACACTGGTTGGTTCCACTTGTGAGAGAAAACAAGCAAACAGACAATGTTCATAGTCCTGTGGATTGTCTCTCTTTGCTGATTTGAGACATAAGAGATAAAAGCCACTTGACCATATTTAGAACTTGCCACAAGCCCCTTTTCTAACAGTGCATTAGGATCACCAATAATATTTGACTGTGGATGAGTATTGTGAATCCTTTTCATAGCAATGGTGTTGACTTCAATGGTGGAATCAAGATTAGTCACAGAGGTTCAAAATCGTGTCATAGGAAGGTGAGGTGAAGATTCCGCTTTAGGTTGATGATGACCAAGATCCGAAGGTTTTGGAAAACGTGTATAAGGTTCTCCAAAGTCTGTTGACACTCTAGTAGAAAGAGGAGTAGAAACAAATATGTCTTTCAAACAGAATTGGTGATGTTAGGAGAAACATGGTCACTTTCAGCGAAGTTGATGTTTCAACTAGTTGCTTCACTTGCACTCTCCTCAAGATTCCTCAAAGATCTAGATTAGTCTGATACTCTTGTTTCTTCAAATTTAGCAAGGTCCTCGAAGATAGTATGAGTCATCTTCACTCTCATCAAGATAATCTCTAAGTGTCACCGCAAAATTGTTAGGGGAGAAAAAAGGCACTACAATGGGTTGTTCATCATCTTCAAACTCACTGTCAGAATCAACATCCATAGTACTCGTGACCTGTTAGTTGGAGACTCTTGACTACTTACATGTTGGTTAGCCATATGTCTAGAATAACCCAAATAATCGCTATAATCAAGGTCAAAAGACCAAACATGACCCTCGCCCTGAACATTAGGCTTTGTCTTCTAGAAACCTCGGTTCAATGTCTCCTCAATCTTCTTAGCGATAAATTGTAAACCCCAGACGCCTTACTATGAGCAGAATATCCCACAATATAACCATCATCAGATTTCTCATCAAATTTGTCCAATGGATCACTTGTATTCATAATGGTCACTTGACAACCAAAAGGTTTAAGGTAATGAATAGCAGGAACTTTCCCATAGAGAAGTTCATATGGTGTTTTGAAGTGTGGTCTAGTAATGGACACTCTATTCAGTACATAACAAGTCGTACAATGCCTTCACCAAAACATGGTGGGTAGCTTAGAGTCTCACAAGATTGATCTTGCTAGCTCTATTAAGGTCCTACTTTTTCTTTCTGCCACCCCATTTTGTTGTGGGGTTCTTGGAGTGCTATAGTCCCTTTTGATCCCTTTTGACCTACAGAGTTCTATAAGTATAGCATTCTTGAACTCTGTCCCATTATCACACCAATTCCTTTAACCTTTTGTTCAACTGATTTTCAATAAGGGTAATGAAGTCTTTCAAAGACTGGAGATGTTTCATCTTTAGTCTGTAGAAAGAATACCCAACAAAATTTGCTATAACCATCAGTGATAACTAGACAAAAATACTTTTGATCAATGCTTCTAACTTGAGTTGGACCAAACAGATCCATATGAAGGTACGAAGAGGTTCAAAATAATGCTCACAAATAAGAACAACTTTGTATGAGGCTCTATGTTGCTTTCCTTTGTTGCGAGCAACACAGCTTATGATCATTTAGAAGACTTTGGAAGGAAGACCTTCAACAAGACCCACTTTAGAGAGCTTGTTTATGGTCTTGAAGTTGACATGGGCCATCCTCCTATGCCATTTGGTAGACTCATCCAAGGATGCTTTAGCCACCAAACAAGTTAAGTCACCTTCCGGTTTAACATCAGTTAAGTTGAATGTATAAAGATTTTGATTTCGAGGAACTTTCAGCCAAGTTGAAGTTTCTTCCGGAGTGTTTGAAGTCCTTTAGATAGAACAAGACATTCATCCTCTGTGAAGAGTACTTTGTTCTTGGTGTCACATATTTGTGAGACCGAGAACAAATTAAAGTGTTGGAGTTCCTTGACATAGTATACATTCTCAAAGTCCACTTGAGGTGTTTTGATGGTCCCTTTCCCAGTGATTCTTCCATCACTTCCTCCAAAGGTTACATTGCCTCCTCCTTCAATTGGTACAAAGTTATGCATCATATCCCTGTTTCCTTACATACTTCTTGAACAACCACTATCAACAATGCCAACATCTTTATGCTTAAGAGGATGATTCTACAACAACAAAAAATATACAAAATATTAGTACACTATGGAGGCTCAAGTCATTGCCGACTTGAACCTCCTTTGTGGATCATATGAGTTATGCCATGCCGATGTATAAGATCCACTATTGTTCTTGGGTTTCCATTGAAATTTAGGTCCCTTTTATTCCAAGAACAACCTCGCTGAGGACTTGACAAAGAAGATCCCAGCATTCTTTCCCATCATCATAGAGTCAACATATCCAGGCCAATAACCATTCTTAAAATATGAACTTGTTGGTTGTACAAATGGTCTTGCAACCGTCTTCTCCAAGGAAAAGGAGAATTAGTATAAGTTTCTTGTGGAACATAAGGTGGTATAGCATTAACATTGGTCCACATTGGTCTAGATGTCCTAGAATCACCACACCTACCCATCCTTTGCTCATGATAATCACAATCCTTAATTAAATGAAATTTACTTCGACACACAAAACATGTTTCGTTAGAAGATTTATTCAAACCAAAAGATGTTCTATTACAAGCATAAGTATTCAAACCAAAACCATGAAAAGAATTGTTTTTAACAATATTATTATGCAAAGAATTAAAAGGCAAGTCTTGAAGGCAACCGCTCTTGGAAGAGGATTCCTTGGCAAAGCAACTCGACATGCTTATTGGTAGTCTTGGGTAAAAGCGGCAGGGTGAAGACTTGGGAAGATCGACTTGTCATTTGAATCACACTCAGACCCTTGCTCGAGGACTTGTCACCAGTAACACAAGAGACAAAGTCTAGAAGAAGTATCGGGTCCGCAAGTCATTTGACTTATTGCCATAGAGATGGTGTGATCCATCAAAGTCAACAAGAATGGAAAGGTCGTCAAGGGCATGTGCTCACCTCCAATAGGTCCACGCATACAAACATGTAGGCACCTTCTTTCACAAAATTAGCTAGCCTCCGCCAAAGTGTAGATTTCGGTGTCATCCCTAGCTTCTAATCCTACATACTTCTTAAAGCCTAAACCTATAGAAGAATTTGGAGTTTGACTAGCATAGATGTGACTTGCTAACTTGTTTCCATTTAATAACCATTTTTTATGCCTAGCAATTTCCTCATTTAGTTTCTCTTTAGCTCTAGGTTTTCTCGATACTAACACCGCTCTCAATTTCTCGATCTTGTTAACTCATTTTAGCACATTCGAGATCCCTTTCTAAAACACCTATCTTTTCATCATAAGCTATTTGATTCTTCTGAAACCAAACCTTTTGTCTTTCTAGTGTTTTTAAAGCCTGCTTATAAGCTTCAACTTCTACAAAGCATTCATTATATTTAGGTTTCAAAATATCATGCTTCTTTCGAGTTCATTATAACGCCACTACAACCAAACAAACAGCTTTTGTACCTCGAGATGCCCATCAAGGCAACTGATCATGCCTATCCTCCTCAAGTACATCTTGCAATCGTAACCAACATTATCAATAATAGACCATTATTATTTTCCTCGCCATGTTGCATCCACCACATTGGTGTCAAGAGTGACCAAAGCTGCCATCCCTTTGAAGTTCCAAACCTCCCTCCGATTCTTTGCGGCTGATAAGTGAGTATCTCGCCTCATCACCAGCCTTTCCTATCTTTGCACTCTCTCGAGAAGTGACCCATCTGTTGACATGTGAAGCACTTGACCTTCCTTTTGTCAAACCTCGCAGGATCTCTTCCTTGGAAGCCAAACCTTCTCGCCAGCTTTACGCCAAACTTCTTGATATCCATGGACAAGATAGCCACCGCCACTTCGCCATTCATCTCTTCCATCTCCAGGATCCACCTCGAAATCCTCAGTAGGCAAGTTCCTGCCGAGGATCATAATCACAAGAAGAGGATCCAAGCAACATCTTCCATTATACATCCAGATTGAGAACTTGATGGAGTGGTAGTGTAAGATGATGATGAGTAAGTTGGACTTGGACCATAACTCATCTTAGGGGTAGAGGCACCAACTAATGATTGTGTGACTAGCAGTACATGATGATCTAAAAGGACTTCTTACATCATGTTCAAGAGCTTTAAGTTTGTTATGTACGTACCATCAAAAGTAAGCATATCCAAACCTCCTTTAGCTTTTAAAGCAATGCTTACTTGTAGCCGGATGGAGGTAAATCACCTCAAGAACTTAGAATTACAATCATCATTATCCGCTTTGCCTCATACCATTTAACCGACTTAAAATCTTGTGTAACTTGTCATAGCCCTTGTGAATTCCTTCCTCTTCAGAGATTTGAAAATCTTGAAACTGTTGTCTCAACATGGACTTTCTCATTCTCCTAGACTCCTCATTCCCAATCAACTTCGCTTTAATTGCTAACCATATGTCCTTAGCATCTTGCATGAAGTGAAAATCACTCAAGTGATCCTCAGGAATAGCTTGAAGAAGAATTGTTTTAACCTTGGTTTCTCTCTCAACCGCCAAGAACTCTTCGCAGATTTGGGAGGAACATAAGTCATCGTGACCTTCAAAGATCTACTAGTTTTCTTCAAACTGTTTCCATTCTTTACTATCTCCCATAGATTCCAATCAATGTTGGAGATCCAGCCTGATCTTCATCGCCCAAAGATCATACTCCTCCCTTTCGTGTAAGGAAACTTAGCATTGCTGTTAGAGAGACTTAGTTGTTGCAGATGGGTGGGAGTTTTGGTTGTTGGTGATTTCAACATCAACGTCGATCCATCCGTGAATGGTGAGTTTTGTTTTGGTTGTATGGGTGTTTAGAAAAACCTGTTCTTAGTATCGTAGACTCTCACGAGGCTCGATATCACTTGTTGAAAACTAGCGTAACCTTGATAGATCTTGAGCCAGAGATCGTTAGTATTGCTTATGTAATCATAAACAAACTAAAAGAAAATCTCTACAACTTGTATTCTTAAGCGGAATATAAACACAAGTATAAAGCACAGATAACTAAGAACTCTTTGATCCTCTATGGATCGTTATATTAATAATTTTAAACGCCTAATACATACTTATTCTATTGTGTTCCTTTATAGACAAGGAACCCTAACTTCTTTCTAAGAAACGAAAACTAAATAAGATAATACACACAATCACTTCCTAATATAGCTCATGCATATCCTAACTAACTATAGAAAATAATGGAATAAATATATCCGCAGTAAACAAACTAATAATTATATAACTTCAAGTAGAACTATGTCTTCGCGTAATCCATACACTTCTGCGTAATCCATTCAAAGATAATCTTCAAAGATAATTCCACTTCACATAATTCCCAACAATAGATTATGTCGGTTCCCCATGAGAATGAAACAAGCCCTTTTAAGAGGAACTTGAGTAGCTTGAAAGATTAGGCAAAGTAAGGCCACCGGGTCCATGACGCTTGTCTTCAATACGGCGTTACCTTGGTAACCACACAAGTAGATATGTATTGAACTCCTCGGTTAATGCCTCAAGGTTGAATTATTGGAGGGCTATTTTTGACCCCTTTTCACATTCATTTCTTTTTCATTATTCAACCCCTTCTACCTAGACTTCATATAACTATAACCTTGTTGGGTTTATTCCAAAGACTAGTTCTGCCTCAATCCACACTCTTCCCATATCTCACTTTTCCTTTTTTCATCATACCTAAGGACTTACACTAACCGCTGATTGTCCCAGGTAGATCCCCTCCGCTCGGGATCGTGGGAAACTAATAGCTAACCTCACCAACCTTATAACCTGGGCTTATAAAGTACATTGGTCGGCCTTGCACGTTTTTCCTTCTCAAACCAATTGAAAAATCATTTGGAAAATCAATCAAGATACTTGTGATATAATATCAAAGCATTTTGTACCTTAATTGTTTTGATCTTTCACAAATGCTCCCCCTCAACATGTGCATATGATTTTATAACTTGTTTAGCACATGGAGGCAAGAGTTCTTTTGAAATAAATTCTGACATAATTTCCATGGAAAGCCATTTGATTTTCTTTTCTTTTAAATTCCTCCCTCAATATGTGCGTAGGATATTTGAAATTATTTTATCACATAGAGGAAAGAGTTCTTTTTGAAGTACATCCATGATCACAAAATCCATTAAGAAACCGTTTAGAAAATCAATCAAGGTACCTTATGTTGAAACATAGAATATTTTGTACCTTGAAAGTTTGTTTTTTAAAATGCTCCCTCAATATGTGCTTCAAGATTCGAAAAGCCGCTTAGCACATATGGGAGAGCAAGATGCATGTATTTGAATCAAAATGATCATCTTTAATCAAGTTTCATTATTAAATCACAAATTCTCCCCCCAACAAAAATATCAAACCTTTGAGATTTTGGATCCCAAGTGATTTAATACGTTTAGAAACATGGGAGAAAATGTGGCCATTTAAAAACTCATCTAGTTTTTGTTAAATGCTCCCCTCAACATGCATCATGTATTAATCGTTGGCACATGGAGGCGTGGAGTGACTTTGAAGGACTAAAACTAATTCCATTAAAACATATTTGAGATTTAAATCACGATCAAAAATTTCAATACCAATTGAGATTTGTGATCCCAATTGATTTAAATCATTTAGAAAATTTGGGGAAAGACGTGGCAAGATTTAATTTTGAAAAATGATAGATAAGGATCAATTTAAGACATTAAAGATTGTTAGTGTCAGGTATGATAGTTTTAAGAGATCTTTAAGTAAAATAAAACAATTTCACAATCAAACAAGAACGTAAAAATTTTATTTGTAAGATCTTTGAGTTTTAAAGAAAATCATACCATGACATAACATTAAATCTTTAGGTCACCACTTTGTTTTTGTACAAACCAAATTTATTAGTGAAGAAATATCGCTTGAAAATATTTTTAAATCACTCTCCCTCAACCATGACCGTAGTCGATGATTGAGTGACTTAGGTTTTGATAAAATAAAGTCCGGTGATTTTTAAAATTTAGTCCAGATTTATTTCAAAACTAATATTTTTCCATTTTCAAAAAACAATATTATTAAAAATTGTTTAAAAATGTTATCATCCACTACTTGTCCTCGCACAAAGATACGTTAGTGGTTGAAATGCTTGTTGTTACCGAGGTTTGAAGAAAACCATCCGGCCGATGCAAAGTTGAAACTTATTACGTTGCATTTTTCATGCCAATCGAGGTCAAATAAGTTCGCTTTCATTGATGATGAAGAAAACTATCTCACATGCAAAGGCACTCTTACGCTACATTTTTCCATGCCAACTCATAGAAGTCAAATTAAGCTCCGCTATTCATTTGTCAACCCAAGATATAGTTACATACCCCTTTCCTTTCGCATCCAATCATCTTCATTTGTGGGATCCGATCTGTGAACATTCTTATGATCCATGATAGACCGTGATATGTTAGTGGACATACAAACAGATATATGGTGGTCGCATTAACACCCAAACAAAGAATTCGACTCAATACAAGTCAATTCAACACATCAATCATCATATATGGCATGGGAATAATGTGTTCATCTCTTAGGGATATTGATTTCACATACACATCAAACCATAACACAAAGTGGGCTATAAGGTGAATTCTAGAGAGAGAAAGTTAGAGGTTTAGGGAACTTAGTGAGAGAAAGAAAATATTATTATGAGCTCCAACTCTCTACCTTGGGAGGTAGAGAGTATTTATAGTCTTACAAAAACGCCACACAACGGGCTGTGGATCAGGCATACAGTGGGTAAAGACCCGTCCGTCCTCCACGGTGTTACTTAACAAAATACTACTTAACTAAATATAACTATGACTACGAGCATTCTAACGATTACATATACTTGAGGTGACCGACTCTTTAATACCGGAATTTCTAATTCCTAACAATCTCCCCTAAGGGAGGTCACCTCAACCATATACTAAAATGACATTGAATACAATCGGATATTACATTAACAATTGATCTTGCATTCTTGATGTAGTACTTTGTTCCGAAGCTCGTAGTCATTGATTCCACTCATTGCATGTTTGGTTAATCCGTGGAGGTCTTTTAATGATCCACGGATAATAATGTTGAGCCAGCTTTTGAGATCATCAGCTAGTAGAAAATCTCCGATACATCCATTGTGGTGTTGGTATTATGTGATGTTGTGACTTTCGGACCGACATGCTCACATTCTCGATCATGATATCTTCTCATCAGAGTAGCGGAAGCTTTCGTTGATTCATGATATTGGCAGAAGCAGTAGCGTAAGCATGGAGTTAGAATATCGAGTCATTGATGCACTAATCATGATTTCTTTTGATATGAATGTTAGTGAGCATGCGGCTATGGATTGACCGCTTCATTCTCGATCACCGTGAAACGCCGGTGTACCGCATAAGACAGTTAGCATTAAAGCGCACAAAAGTGTCTTTGATCACTTTCGATGAATTGAGGTACACGGCCCACGGTTCCCGTTGATCAGCATAAGTAATCGCCTCGTGATCGTATAATTCAAGAATTTCTTGACAGTGGTTTCAATGCTCTAGCCGTTCTCAAACCGAACGTCTCAAAGAAGACAACACGGAGTGAGTGAACCAAATAATTTACGTCCAATCGATTGATGAAAAGAGATTTGAGAAACAATCATGTATTGCTCAATAGAAATTGTTTTTGCAATATAACGAAGGTTTTAATGAAAATCAATTATCAATCATAAAACACCTTTTGATTTGAAAATTAGTACACGGTCGACGTGCTAATGAAAAGAGTTTTAAAGCACAAAGACCGGTTTTTCAAAGGTATCCGTCAATCCATAACCTGAACCGTGATTGATTCAAAAGATTGAATCGCCCCATTGTTTCGTTCAGCTTGTCACATGGTTGATCTGTATAATAGATCTCACATGCCACCTACCAAGAGTTTGTTAGATGTTGGCTCCAGAAGGCTTTCCATCTTCACAGTGAATATGTAAACACATCACTCAGATGTTCTCGCAATACCACAAGGATAATGCGTAGGACTCAAGATATAATCTCTTTCCACATTGTGTGAAACAGAGAGTCTTCATTGAAAGTGTCCTAATGAGATTTATTGATGATCTCGTGGCACTAGACTCAATTTGTGCATATTTGGATCCTATATCGGAGACTAGGGAGAGGGTCTCCTCCTTCAATATCAACAATCTCTAAGAGAAAGTCGATAGATAATGTGGGTTCCCCGTGAGAATGAAACAAGTCCTTTTAAGAGGAACTTGAGTGGTTTGGAAAGTTGAAGTGCAGCAAGGCCACTGGGTCCATGACGTCTTGTCTTCAATACCGATGTTACCATCAGTTGCATATGAATTGAACCCGGTTTCTGCCCTAAGGTTGAATAAATGGAGGGCTATTTGTTTTCACCCTTTTCTCATTCAATTCTTTTTAATTCTTCAACCCCTTCGGTGCTTACCGAGACTTCATAGCAAGAACCTTGTTGGGTTTATTCCATTACTAGCTCAGTCTTAGTCCGCACTCTTCCCATATCTCATTTTTCTCCTTTTATCATCATACCTAAGAACTCTACACTAACTAGTGGATAGTCCCGGGTAGATCCCTCCGGTTCTGGCGGATCATGGGAACACATACCTAACCTTATCGTCCTTATATCACCATACATAATGTAAAGTTGGTCGGTCTTTTGGTATTGTTCATCTGCCATAGGAACCAATTGAAAACCATTTGAAAATCAATCCGGATACTTATGATATTTTATCAAAGCATTTTGTACCTGAATTGTTTTTGATATTTTTAGAAGAAGAACTCCCTCTCAACATGTGAATCAAGTATTTGAAATAGTTTTCCACACGGAGGCAAGAGAAAGAATTAACTTCTTTGATTACCATTTTCAAAAAAATATCAACATCACTTCCCTAATCGAATCAAGTAGATAAAGCATTTTGGGGAAGGATGAGGTTTTCATGATTTTGCTCCCCTCAATATGTGCCTCGAGATTTGAAAAGAGTTTTGCACATACTAGAGGGAACCCGCACCTTGAGATAAGTTATCACGTTTCAAATCATAGGTTTAAGATAGATGCTCCCTCTCAACATGTGCATGGAAAATTTGAAATCGTTTGTCACATGTGGGAAGGAGAGCTTGTACATCCTTATAAAACCATTTACCGAATTATCAGTTTAAATCCAATTTAAATCACACATTCTCCCCCGATCACAATTATCAAATCATTTGAGATTTGTGATCTCTTATAGATTTAAATTGATTTTGAAAGCTTTTAAGGAGAATTGTGACTTGATTATGAAAGCGTTTTAACCGATAATGATCGGATTTTAAGACTTTAAACTCCATTGATAAAACATGCCTGAATATCTTTTGAAAACAATTGAATGCCAAATAACTTTTTAATTTAATTGAAATCATTCTCCCCTCAATCAATGACATAGGTTGTTGATTGAGAGATTGATATTTTGACAAATAAGTCCGGATGATTATCAAAAATAGAGACTGAGTTATTTTTCAAAGCAGTTAGTTTTCAGCAGATAAATGTTTAAAGAATCAGAGCATGGAATTTTGAAAACATGATAAAGTATGGCTCGTTTTTCTTTGAAAAAGCGGTTATCAAATGACAATAAACCATTGTTTCTATATATATAAATATATATTTTTTTATTTTTTTTTTTTTTTTTTTTTTTTTTTAAAATTCGAACAACATCTAAAGTCCCGTGTCATTCTTTGAATGACAACATCAAGACCGTAGATATTATCGAATCGAGAAAAAGCATGACAAATTGACAATATTTTTTGAAGATTTTTCGAATTTTTCAAATTTTTATGGATTTTGAAAGTTTTATATTTTTCTATTTGATTTTTTTGAAGGTTTTATAATTTTGTATTTTGTTTTTCGAATAAATATTTACAAGAGATAAATTAGTTTAAGAGAATGATGAAATGAGTACCGAGATAAAGATATCGTCAAAGACGTTGTAGAAGAAATGAATCAACATCTCTTAAACTTTCGCCACCAAAGCATTCGAGGCTTCTAAGAAAATCGTCTGAACATGAGCCTTCTCAATTTGAATCTTTGGTAGCTTCCCCTCAAACCGACAAACATCGAATAAAGACCATTTCCCTAAGAAGTAGAGTTGAATACAAAGCGGTCTCATTGATTGAAGCTCAAGACTCAAGAACACGAGAACACCGGTAACAAGTTGAAACATTGATCGCCCAGTGGTTATCAAACCGATTAATCGACACGACCGATCACATGAACTCTGTGCATCCCCGATGTACACCTTTACTCTTCAGATTGACCAGTTGTCTATTTAAAGGAACAATATATCAACATCTTCATTTTACCAAGTGCATTCCAGTTATATAACATATAACCAATCAAGACATAATGTACACATATCAACAAGAGTAGAGACGATGACATCCATGTAACATGTTGAGTCACTAATCATCTAGGATGTCAACTCAAATAATGAATTAGCTCGATCAAGTGAACATGTTGTGCATATAACCAGAAGCACTTTATCATAAACCGTATATAAAATGTCGATAGGTTTATCATCTCACGCCCAAATATTCTTCTCACATTTCTTCCAACTCAACACCTAAGTAACATAAACCAAAGGTCTCCAGAGACCACTTTCCCTAAATAGTTGGAATAATATATCCTTCCCCCAAATGGTTTTGATACCTTTAATCAGAAAACATAATATATCCATAAACTTGAAATCTTGTGAGAATAACTCAAATAGCCCAAATGAATCCTCAGAGAATCAACTGCTACATAAACTCTCTGACTATCTTTATCAACCCATATGTAGACAATTTGAAGTGACCACTGGAAGAAAACCCAATATACCAAACTTGAAACTGAAGTCGAATTCCCCACATTTGTGTCTTAAGCTTGCACTTAAAGATGGAAGAACGGTCGAGAATCTATGCACCAAGCAAATCTCGTAAGTACTCAATACTCAATTAAAGTATGAGACATTAACACCTCTTGATATTATCCACATCGTAATATCGCTGTGATGCATTAATCAGTAAAACAACGTAACTCCTAATAGTGATAGTTAACCAGTCTTCAACCATCCACCTCGACCGGTAACTAGATAAACAAAAGCCTTCAACTCAAATTCTTAAGCCCGAGCAAGTTATCAAATAAGAACACGCCTTTGTGAAGGTCAACTTCAATCTCAAATAAGTGATAAATGATTAACTCTAAAGTAATCAACTTGTGTCAAATGCCCAACATGTGAATAAACATACAACCGGATGTACATTCACCCACCTGAATGAACCGAACAAATGATGCCTCAACATCAATGTATTCTTCCTAAAAGTATTCATGTAGAGACTGATCTGAAGGATACACCAATAACTTCGAGCGGATGAGGTAGACATTTTCCTTGAAGTTCATGTGGTTGATTTATAGCATGCACGATGTGAGGAACAATAATCCATGAAGATTTGGCAAAGGAATACCAAAGAGTGGATCATTATTCATGAACAATAATCCGTGAAGATTTGGCAAAGGAATACCAAAGAGCGGATCATTATTCATGAGTGCAATTGCAATATTATGATAATCATTATCAACGCCTTTGAGGAATAACTGAGATAGGGCTTTTGAGTAGTCCGAGTTGTACTTCTGATGATCATCAAACTTATCTTGAACTCATGAATCACATATTCTTTGATGATCATCAAATATTCGCTAGCGTTTGTAAATACTCATCAAACATATCTTGAACCAATGAATCCCAAACAATAAATCCCATTTATCCTTAGTGAGTGAAACATTAGGCGTTGGAGGAGAGTCATCAAACTTTAAGTCGTATAACCATTATTCAAACATCCATCATCATTTAGTATATTCACTCTTCTCATAAATCCCATTTATCCTTAGTGAGTGAGAGTCATCAAACTTTAAGTCGTATAACCATTATTCAAACATCCATCATCATTTAGTATATTCACTTTTTCTCCTCAAAAATTGCATCCAAAGTTGCCATTTTGATTTAGCAAGTGAATAAGAATATACATTAATGAATGTAGATCCACTTGATGACTGAATGAGCATGGGAGAAACATGAAGCTTGTTGATGAAGAATGTCGATGAGAATGGTCATAAACATGAAGATTTCTCTTTTCTCAAGATAAAGCGCACTGAAGCGCATAACTTTTCTTTTCTTTGAGGAACGGGCCTGAAGTGTTATCTGCAGACGCCATAATGATGAAGAACGAGGCCTGAACCGATGTGAACAGACGTCATTGTTTAGAGCCCAGTTATATGTTTAGAGCCACCCGAATCCAAATACCAAGGGACGACTTGTACGACCTGCTTTGGATAAATGACAAGACGAGAATTGGAAACATTAGATTCCCACGTGCTCATGGGGTCCTTTTGGTTAGCACAAACAATCTTTGAATCGGCAGAAACCCTAGGTGCAATGTCATTGTCACTAGGAGCTGAACTAGTAGAAGCATCAGACTTAGTCGAGGGACATTTTGTGCTTAATGGGATTATTCTACCAGTTGGCTTCCAAACCTTAACAGTCACTACTCTAGGCATAGTGGATCTAGTTAAGGGGCAAGGTTTGCCATTCGTGAATATTCGACCTGTTGGCTTCCAATGAAATCCTACATTGGTAAAAACCTTCCCTGTAGGTTTCCGTGATTGCTTAACTGCTTTCGCTCTCCAAACTTTATTAACTGGGTTATGAATCTTAGACCTCGAAATAACACATCACATTTATCATGATTACCAGAAATTAAACATTTTTTTTTGCATGTTTTGCAGACAGCATAAGGCCTCGAATTAATTTTAGTAAGCTTAGAGCTAATACTAGAACTAACACGATTCTTTTGTTCAAATCAAACTTCTTGTCCCTATGGTGTTCTTTCACTTCCTTATCATGATCACTTTTAGTTTGCGTAATCCTATCCTTCTTTGCATAGCTTCTAGGTTTTGACCCGCTAACTTTAGTGTCAATCTTAACATCTCTAGAAGTAACGATGGGAACATTACATGGCTTCACTACTTTCTGCATTCCTGGTCTAGAAGTGCCGGGATCTGAAATTCTAGGAGGCACATCACAAGTTGCTTGCTTGAATTTCGACATGGAACAAGGCATATCAAGGGTCACATGCTTGGCTTTAGGCATAGAACAAGGCATCACAGCCTTGCCTTTTGCACCTAAGGATAAGGATTTAGGACATGTTGCAATTACACATTCTAAAGCACTCTTGAGATCGTTTGGCCCGAGGCAAGCAAACCTATTTTCACTATCAAGAGGTTTGTTAATGAAATCCTCTTCGACAATCTCACGGAGACATTCTAGACTATCCTTAAGGTGAGCACAATAGTCATGAAAAGCATGTTCATTATTCCTAAGATGAGGAGGAATATATTTAACTGTCACAGTGTATTTGCAGTTGAGGGTGACTTTGAGACAACATTCTTATTGAAAACAAGTGGCAGTTTCCCATTTCCCTGACTCCTCAGATTCTCAATTTCCTTTTGTAAAGACGTTATTTTTCGTTGTTTTGGTCACGGGTGACTTTCATTGAATCATATAACTCTTTAAAGTGTCGTTTAACTTTTCATTTTCTTCTAGAAAACTCTCGTTTTCCTTTTGTAATGCATTGACTAAGTTTTGAAGATGAAAAGTTTGAGAGTACCGAGAATCTAAAGGAGGAGGCATTTGGGATCCAGTCACTTCCTTCTTTTCACCTTCAGCTTGTGAGACTTGGGTTTTCAATCATCACGCTTGAATCTGTTCATCACGTTTGCTAATTTCAAAAACTCCATCAAATTCAGGAGCATCCAAGGATGTCTTGATATTTGAGGTTTTAACATTTTCTTTAGATGTTGATATTTTAATTGCAAAGCAAGATGCTCAACTTCCAATTTAGAAAACTGTTTACCAGGTTATCATGATCATCCTGTTCAATTTTCTCATGCAATTTAGAATTAGTTTTTTCAAGCTCAATGACACGATCATGGGAGACTTTCAGAGCAAAGATAATTCATGAAATTGAGAAGCATTAATGGAACAATTGTGAAAGTGTGTAAAACACATCTAAAGTGATACATTCAGAAATAAGATTCTCATTCAAGGTATGCAAGTTCTTCCTCTCAATCTCATTATATTTTAATTCTCGCCCATAGTTACTAACCTCAACTATCATTGCATCAAATTCCTTTTCCATTTCTTTAATATCTGATTTTATCCCCTTTTAAGACTCTCAAAATGATCTTTTAGTTGTTTAAAGAAAGGCATGACCTCGGTTAGATAGCATTCTTTTGTTTGCTCAAAACCCCTTTCCCCTTCAGTTATCCCAGGGGGTGTGATCCTTTTCTTACAAGTTTTCTCAAAATCGACAAATAGTTGAAGAATAACATATTGACTGATTAAGGTCTTGCTCTTAGTGGCAATAGTTCTAGGAACTAAATGCATTGGTGTATTTGGAGGATACACACTCGCTTTAGGGAATTTCCTACAAGGGGGATTCTTTTCAACAAGATTTTCACCTTTTTGCAAGTCCATATCCTTTTTCCAGAACACTTGTTCAGGGGTCAATAGAGTCCGAGGCTTAAACATGTTTAAGGATATCCAATTTTCCTTAGTGTAATCATGGGGTTTTATCGTTATCTTGTTCTTTTACACTCAGGATCTTCTAGCTTCTTATTCATTTTCTCCCTAGTGACTTCATCTGATTTCTTATCTTCCTCGCACTCACAAGAACTAGGTTTTTGTCCAGGCTTAAGGATCTCATTACCATCATACAGTACCTTATGAGCTTCTCTAGCCTTTTTACAAGCCTCGTGGTTTGGTTCATCAACTAAGGCAACACTATGTTTGTCACTTAGAACTCTATGCTTAGTGATCATGTGAGCAAATCAATGGTATTTCCTTGTACGCATAAACTTATTTTCAAGCATGTTCTTCAAAGTTTTTAGATTAGAAAAATCATTCAAAAGTTTTGATTCCTTAGCACTAAATTCTTGCTTAAGCATTTTAACATTTTCTTGAAGTTCTTGTTTTTGCTTAGCGGTTTTAGAAAGCTTTTCTTGTAAGGAGTTTAACTCTTGTTTTAATACTTCTTCTAAAATTACTTTTTCTAATAATTGTACGCATTTGGTTATCCAACTCCTGCCACGAGTGGTCAACTCAAACTTAGAGCACTGTTCATAAATAGCAACCTGATCCTTATATATGTTAAGCTCAGTGTAAGGAATCATCGTGCACAAATGCAGCAGTACTCATGCAGTTCATAATCATCATTTTGAGTAGAAGATGCACAACTAGGTACGCAGAAACTTCCATGCAACTTACCTCAGATTGACATGCACAGTCGCGTGACGGGTGCATCTCTATCTTGGGTGCATCCGAAGATTCCATGGAGCGTTCCTTTGCATTAACTTGCACGTGTTGTGTCTGGGTGCACCTCTCTCTCGTGTGAATTTGAGCACGAAGATTCCATTTTTGCATTATCCGACTCATCAATTTTGGTTGTCACTGACATTCTTCATTCAGAACACCCGATTCTTCAAAGTAAACATTACCCAACTTATCACAACAATCTTTCAACTGCACCTGACACTCATTCACATTTTCATTCTTTTGAGCAGATTCTTCAATGTACTTTTCACATTATCCATGAGTTGGATAAATGTCTCAATGAATTCCTGAATTTCCATTCCAAGATGTTTTTGAAGGAAATTCCAGTCAAATGTTGATCGTAATCATGAATATTCCCCACTGATGAATGGTGAAATTGTTTGTAGATTACTTGAAGAGCTGCACCGAACCATCCTTTGAACCTCTTCATTTGTAAGTTGCAGCTTTAAATGTTCTAAGTTCAACAGCAAGCTTCTTGTCAATGTAGGTAAGTCCTGGCGAAAAAGAGCACTACATGTTCGATCCCCAGCTATGGATAACAAATGTATGAGGTGCGATGAAGTAGCCGATAGGGCTCAATGTGCATTCCATTTGCATGGCATTCTGAAAGGTGCAATTCATTCGCATTGTACTCAGAACATGAAGATCTCACATCCTCATTGTTTAATTCAAACATCTTTAATCGTTCAGTGTAGCAATCATTAACATTATTGTCCACAAGATCATACAATTTAAGCACTTCAAATCACTGGGTCAAGTAGAGTAAGACATGATGTGGTGGAATGCACAGGATTTTACAAGTCTATGATTTAAACCGAGAAATAGAATCTTTCGGGGGATTTTACTAAAATCAAGACCAAACCGTAAGCAATGACCAATGGAATGTGTTAAGATGACTGATGGATCGACACAATGATAGACAATTGTGTGTTAGGTCTTATGATTGTTTGTGGGATAAGCAGAGATGTTGTTTGGTTGTGATTTGGGTTGGTTGTTGCACGATTTTATGGAGAAATTTAGATCTAAAATCTTAAAAGCTCAATAACTTCCTTCCGGAGAGGATTTGAGCCTCGAAAAATTCGTTTCACAACATTGTGGTGAAACCTCACAATATTCAGTCGTTCGGTCGTTTTGACAGTATTTCGCTAAAACGGAGTTACGGATCAAAAGTTATGGCCGTTTGAAGTTTTGACGTAAAAGTCAACTTTGGTCAAACCTCTTCTTCGTAAAAATCAACCAAGTCGCTATAACCCTTGAACCAAGTCGCTAAGCACCAAGTCGCTAGGTAGCAACTCGCTAAATCACCAAATCGCTAAGCACCAAGTCGCTACACAGTGCTAAAGAGCAACTCGCTAAATCACCAAATCGCTAAGCACCAAGTCGCTAACACCTAATTCGCTACACCCCCAAGTCGCTAAAGTCAAAGACAAATGCAAGTCTCTAAGTAGTAACTCGCTAAGCCTCAAGTCGCTAGCAAAATTTTGGCAGCCATTCGCTACTCAAGTCGCTAAAACTTCAAGTCGCTAAAGAGCAACTCGCTACGGACCAAGTCGCTACCACCAAGTCGCTACCCGTAGTGGAGAGTCCACTACTTGTACTGTTAATCGCTAGGTCTAAGTCGCTAGCTCCAAAACCGTAACTCGCTACAAAATTGTGAAGCAAGTCGCTACGAAGAAAAAGATCCGTATATCAAGTCGCTAGCAAGAAAAACCACATAAACATCACTTTTCAATCCAAAACAACCCAACCAAGATGATTCAAGCTTACCAAATCAAAACCTAAACACTTGTGATGATTCTAAACACAAAAGTACTATCAAAATCCAAACTTTAACACTAGAAATCACCCAAATGATGCAAAAACCACTAAACTTTTTCAAACTCAAAACCACCTAAAACCACTAGAAATCCAAAGATGTGTAAGATATGATCTAACCATGGCTCTTGATACCAATTGTAGGATATTGAATTTCACATACACATCAAACCATAACACAAAGTGGGCGTATAAAGGTGAGTTCTAGAGAGAGAAAGTTAGAGGTTTAGGGAACTTAGTGAGAGAAAGAAAAATATTATTATGAGCTCCAACTCTACCTTGGGAGGTAGAGAGTATTTATAGTCTTACATAAAACGCCACACAACGGGTGTGGATCAGGCATACAGTGGGTAAAGACCCGTCCGTCCTCCACGGTGTTACTTAACAAAATACTACTTAACTAAATATAACTATGACTACGAGCATTCTAACGATTACATATACTTGAGGTGACCGACTCTTTAATACCGGGAATTTCTAATTCCTAACATCATCAATCTATAATCATCTAATCCTAACAATCACATCCTAGAAACCTAGTCCTTCAACATAGGCAATTATATTTTTTCAGATAAGCACATAGGATGATTAAGAAAGCCAGTTAGATGATGTAATTTTGAAAAACATTCTCCCCCTCAATCAATGACTCTTTCTGAAAAGTTTAAAAGCACTGAAGTCATTGATCGAGTTTTCAATTTATACGAAAACTCTGAATCTGATTGATTTTCAAGCAACTTATTTTCCACCATTTTGAAGTACACACATTCCCACCGAAAGAATAACTGATAACACCTTCCTCATGTTATACATTTATCTCCCCTGAATATGTCATACTTGTGTACATCTTTTATCTTCAGAAACTTTCTCTAACATCACTTCCCCCACGTAGTTGGAATAATAACACTAAAAGCCTTGATGAGTAAAACCTTGAGTTTCTCTCGGTCATGACATTCTTCTTCCTGGGATATCTTCAATCACTTAGAAGAATTAAGTTCATCAAGTTTACTCGCTAGATGCTTGTCTCCTTCCCCTTGCACTGGTTTTGACACTTTAATCAAAGAACACACTATAAGCCCAGATACTTGAAATCTTATGAGAAGAACACTTGAAGACTTGTGAGAATCAACTTGCTGAATAATAGTATGAGCAAGTCTAATTGGGTATTAAATCAGACATTTCACACTCCCCCAATTAGTGCTCTCCCCTGAACTTCTTCAAGATTGTCCAGTTGGGGAATAGAAAGTCAACATCTTCAACTCACCAAATGCATTCCCGTAAACTTAAAAATAGCAAATCCCCTTAAGTCAAATCCCTCCCTATCAAACAAGAATAGAAAGATGTTCATCAAAGAAATCAGCCCAGCAAATGGAAGCACTTTATCATTAATCAAATCAGCCCGTGTGAAGATGTCAACAAACGACTCTTTGAAGAAAAACTCCATGTGAAGATGACCCGATAAGAAGAAGCTCGGTTCTTACATGAGTTTGGATCCGTTTGACCATTTATTCTCATATAACACAACATGCAGCAGATTCATACTTCTTCTCCCCCTCAAGAATTGCATACGGAGTTGCCATTCTTGATTGAATGTTTAAAATCATCCAAATGTAGTCTATTCACACTTCTCCCTCGCAAAATTAGCACATGATGTCGCCATCGTCATTATAGTTGAGCAAGTGGAATAAGAAAACAATCAACGGTAGCCCGGTTCACTTGATAATCGAAAGCACATGGAAAAAGCATGAAGCATGTTGATGAGAATGGTCATAATTGAGAAGATTTCTCTTCCTCAGAAGATAAAGCGCACTAAAGCGTACACTTTTCTTTTCTTTAGAGAACGAGGCTTGAACTGATGTGTTAAAATGTCATAAGAAGATTTCTATTCTTCGAAAGATAAAGCGCACTGAGACGTACACTTTTCTTTTCTTTAGAGTACGAGGCTTGAACTGATGTGTTCAAACGTCATTATCTCTCTCTTTTCAGCTCTCATGGCAAAACTTGTAATCAACCCCATTATCATTCAGTAGGCTCTTTGTAGTGACAGCTGATGGAGAAAACCCAATATGATGAATTTGACCCTGAAGTAAACTAGCCCGAACTCGTGACTTAAACTTGCACATATGTAACAAAGAGCGGTGCCGATTTTCATTAGCATCTCTAAGTACTCTCTAAGTACTCTATACTCTTCAACCAACCAACCATCAAGTATAAGACGTACATTACCTCTTGAAAATCCACAGTTGAATGTGACACTGAGCACTACAACGTAACTCCTTAAAGTGATAGTTATTTTGTGGTGGAAAGAACCCAATTCCCCCAAGTGGTAAAAGAAAAGGAAAAGTCACCCAAAAATAACTAGATTTCCAAGTCTTCATTTTTGAATAAGCTCGAACAAGGATCTCGAAGAATCTTCATCCAACCATCCCCGATACCTTCAGATACTAAGTACACTCGCCCGTGATATTTCACTTCAACCTCAAATAAATAATAGTGAATTAACCCCGTTGTCATATCTTCTGGTTAAAAGCTCAACTCTAGCCTCCTTTGACGTTTTAAATGAACTCTGATAATGGTTTTCATCCTGACCATGGTATAATGAGCATATCCCCTAAGTAAACTTTGAAGTAACCAAACCGTCATGAAGAAAATCCAAACAAACACCCAATTCATGAAATACACCTTTATCCTTCTTCTTCGAGCGTAAACCATAGCACCAAAGATCGGATAAGATCCCGAAATACACTTTCCTTTCTCCAGGATGGTTCCATTATCACGGGATTTTACAATTCTATAGTTAAAACCGAGAAATAGTTTCTTTCACGGGATTTTACAAAACCAAGAATAAACCGTAAGATAGATCCGGAAATGCAATTTACTACTACTAGGATGTTTCTAGTGTCACGGGATTTTACAAATCTATGATTTAAACCGAGAAATAAATTCTTTCGCGGGATTTTACAAAATCAAGACAAAACCGTAAACAATGTTAGCTTGAAAGTGTTATGACAACATTGGTTTCGGTGAATACCTGTTTTAGGGGAACATGCAGCGGTTCATCAGCGGTTCATTATCCAACATCAACAATATCATCAACCATCCAATAAACACTTTGGTAAACTCATCATTCACACTTTATGTCGGCCATTGCAGTGACAACATGGTGAAGCAAACCCGATATGTCAAACTTGATCATGAAGTGAAATTCCCTAGATTAGTTACTTAAACTTGTACTAAACCTTGTGAAGAAGAAACGATGTACCCAATGTACAAAACCTCTTGACGAATCCTCAAATGCGTGAGACACCGAAGTGATAGCTACGTTGTGGGTTAAGCGAGAAAGAGTCACAAACATAATTAAATGGCTAAGTCTTTATCACACTCTATAAATGCCCAAACAAGTCATCTTCGCGGAAGGGTAGAAAGAAAGAAGACGAAATAAGTAAACGTGCCCAGAAAACCTCACTTCAAATCCAAATAAGAAATACCGTATAAACAACCCCGTAGTCAACTTTATACAACAATCAATTCAAGCCGTGGAATAATATCTTTCATGAAAAATGTATATACCAAAGTACCAATCCACTTAACTTAACAAATCTCATAACATTCCAAATTTCATAAACCCCAAATCATCGAATCTCATACTTGTGACATCACATTAACAAATCTCATCGTCAAAAATCATATACACGATCCAAATTTTGAGAAGCCCATTGGATCCAAAACTTATACAAAAGAAGTGATATATCATGCCCGTTCCGAACACTTATAGTCCTCGAAGCCCATTCGTTTACCCGATCCTACAATGGTCTAAGAGAATTATGACTAACTAACGAGGCCTAAATATATTCATCCAATATGTCCAAGTTAGTTCAAAATTGATGAGGCTAAGGTATACTAGCGAGGCCTAACATGAGATTAAGATCAAGATAAAGCCCATATCATTCTTATGAATTTTTTCGGTCCATGAGATTTATGTATTTGATCTTTGGCTGAACCACTTGGTAACCCTAATATTTAGGAGTATAAGATGCCACAAATCTCACACATACCCTAATTGCTCATCAGATAATTCGCCTCCCTCTCATTTGTTTCCCACTCATCAAGACGCTACAAACATATATCACCCATCACAATTAGTCGATCTCCATTACTAAATAAACAACACCAATCAACACATACCATGATAATCACACCATCTTGCTCGCCACAGGGTTGGTTTGAGCTCATTATCAAAGCCACAGGGATGGCACGAGACAAGGTTTCGGTTATGAGATCAAGCAGACTAATCAAGGTAGGTTTCAATTGAAGGTTATTTCGTTACATGTGATATTTCGTTATAAACAAACTAGGAAAGTGTTGGAATCAGTCCTAAACTATAATTCAAGTGTTAGTAATTAATATGTAATAGTTAGCTTAATTAGGCCTTAATGTTTGTTATTAAGCTTAGGCTTATGTAGAAGGCCCATAAGCCTAGGCCAAGCCCAATAAGCAAAGGATGGGAACCTGGAGTATTTCCCTAGTTTCCTCCTGTAAATACTCTTGTAAACCCTCACTTGAGGGTTGGTTGTTCTCTTTTCTATTTCACTCTTTGCATTAACCTTTCTCTCATTATATCGTGTGTTTGGATAAGAGTTCAACCGATCCTCTCTTCATCTATTTCTTCTATTGATGCTTTTGTTATAAATATGGGAACCTAACAGTGGTATCATTCGCCATCTAGTTGGGTGAAACGGTTTGTTTTTGAAGTTGTTTTGTCTACTCGTAAGGTTTAACGTCCTTAACCTTTCTTACGCTTAAAAACTTATTTTTTTCACTTTAAAATCCAAGATTCTTGTACTTTAAAGGTTATTTGGTGATAAAGTTTAAGTTTTTGGCAAAAAGTTTGAAACTTTATGTGTATTTCATTGTTTTGGAGCTTGATTTAATTCGTACTCTTTCTACGCATAAGGTGAAAAAGAGTTTTGGATCATCAAGTTTTAAACTTTCTTGTTATTTTGGTGATATTGAAGCTATTTCATCATAAAAATCAAGTTTCTTAACACCTTTGAGAATAAAATCAGTTTTTGGTAAAATTTGGTGCTTTCTACTCGTAAGCAAACCCTAATCCTACGCATAAGGTTTCCTTGGTTTGATCTTCAGTGTTCTTGGGTTACTCAGTGTTTTCTTGCTTGGATAAGCCTGAAAACACTTCGACCTTGGATATCTTTTACACTGGATAAGTGTAAAGGATTTTTGGGTTAAAACCCTAGTTTTACGCATAAGCATAAAAGCTTACGAGTAAGCATCTTATGCCTAAGGGTTTTCTACGCATAAGCAAGTCTTACGCCAAAGAAAGTATTACGCATAAGGTTCTTACTTCTAAGTCTTTGGTTTACGCATAAGCTAAGGTTTCACCAATTCTACGCGTAAGCAGTTCTTACGCGTAAGCTCTTGTATACGCGTAAGTTGGGTATTACGCGTAAGGTCTTTTTCTACGCATAAGGTACTTGTCTACGCATAAGCTGGTTTTCTACGCCTAAGCACCTCTTCAACAAACTACAAGTTTCATTCGACTACAAAGATCCATCATCCATCAATACAACCTTACAAAGTTTTTAGGCGGGAAAAGTTGAGTAAAATTTAATTTTTAGGGGAGACTAAACGTTCAATTTTTACGCGAGATTCAAATTTTGGTTTAACTGCGAAAATTTTGGTCAAAAGTTCAAATTTTTGGTCCCAAATTCGAATTTTTCGGGTCAAATTTGGCGTCACAATTGTCATATCTCAAATTTTTCTTAAAAACTTAGAATTGATTTTTATAGTGAATTTCAAATTTTGGGAGAGAAAATTTTTCAAAATTATTTTTGGAGGAAAATTTTGAAAATCACTATCTCGGCCTTTCAAGTATGATGACTTCACAAATCTCCTCACCTTCCATCTATTGCTTAAAACCTTCATCACCAAACCTTGCTACTGATGATTCTCGGATATAAAGATGGAAAAGCATGAAATTCCCAAAACTATCAATTCGCAGGACATCATCAAATTCCTGAAACGCAGTCAGGTAATTCAAAGAGTTGATGTAAATGGAAGGTATGCTCAAAGGACGTTGAGAATGTTGTGATACTGCACTGGGTTTGTAATGCGGACAATGAGGTTGTTGCATTGAAAAGCAGGATGACGTAAGCATCCGAGAAGATATTATACTTAACTATGACACCGAGCCTAACTTTGACAAAGAATCAATGGTTGAGGAAGATATCTTACCCATCTACCACGAACCGAACTTTGACAAAGAACAAATGGTTGAGGTACTATCTACCGTTGATCTATACTCGACTGCAAATGCGACACAACATAACTGAAGCAACTCAATTCAAGAAAGGAAAGGTTGATCGCAGGTTGCATAATGTCCAGAAAACTATATCATGCCTGAGCCCTTACTTGTTAACAATTCAACTGAAATGTCAAATCAAACTCTTGAATCTGAAAACATTCTTCTCAAAAAGACCATTGCTCAATTTCAAAAAGATTTTTCAAAACTTGAGGCTCATTGCATCTCTCTTGAACTTAAAATGCAAAACAAATTCTTAAACTCAAAGCAAAATGGTAAATCTTTGAATGAACAAGTAATCATGTGGATACATTAGTTAAAGAAAATGAGCATTTAAAGGCTCAAATTCAAGCAAAGGGGCTTGCACATGTTGCTTTACAAAACAAACTGAGAAGATTAACTGACAAGAGTGTGGATACTAATTTTTCAAAACCAACAATCTTGGAGAAATCGCTCTACAACCTTTCGAAAACAATCAGTAGTTAAACAACCAACCGTGATTTAAATCAACGTTCTAAATCTTCAAAACCACGGCTGCTTCCCAAGTTGTTGAATAATCATTCGTCAAAACCAGTCACCCACATTCCTGGCCTAAGAAAAATGCTTCTGTTTCGAACATGCTTCCATTAAATCTGTTTCTATTAAACATCAATAAGTAGTTGCACCTGGCCCATCTAGGATTAGTTCGAACACTGTGTCTAAACCGAGCATCAAAATTCAATATTCTTATGATACAAATGACTTACACAAGAACTATGATCTAGAAAAAGGGCACTACTCCAAAAGGATGGAATCTTAGGTTCACGACCTGGTGTATTACTGAACACTGCTTTAACTCACACAGTTAGAAATGAACCCGTTGATCTAAAAGTAAAATTTCAGAAACCTAATAGGTGCATCAATATAGGACGCAAACTCTTCCCAAAAGAAGTTTCAACATCCCTTAGATCTAACCTTAGATGGATACCAACGGGTAGTGTTTTCAAAACTGTTGGTCTTAGGTGGATTCCTACAGGCAAGATACTAAGTAGTTGCACCATAAGAAGTGTGAAACCCTCTGCATCCATCCCTGAGGTAGGAAAGGAAATCATCAAAATAGCATGTTCAGGTGTCAAGAAGATAATTGACACTACATCTTTATGCTTCTAACATCTGGAACCCAATTACACTTGGGGATCCATGTTTTTTCTTTCTTGCCCCCCTTCTATTTTTTATACAGGTACAACAGCTATGGCTCTTACTGCAAAACAGTGTAGGACCCGTTTCTCACCGTCAAAAATATCATGATCCATCAGCTGCATCACAAATTGTACTTAATCGTCAAGAATTGGAAACATTTATTGCTCCTCTGGTTAAAGAGTCTTTCTAAAGTCGTGCTTCAGATGTATCGAATGTTTCCGCTGCACAACCTGATCATATTCTAATTTCGGATACACTCTGAAACTACAACAACTACCATTGTTATAGATGCACCTCCAATCAAATCTTTGATAACAGAAGATCAAACTATTTCCAACAACAATGACACAGCTGATGATCAACATAATGAATAGAGAAGTTTTATCAACAGTTTATTCTTTCGAGATATTTATGGTACTTCACACTTGTTTGATTGATTGGACATACATGGTTTCGCTGTCTCCTTATACATGGTTTCGCTGTCTCCAATTCATCATCAACATACGTGGTGTATGATTCTGATTCATTGAAAACATCGAGGGGGAGAGAGTGTAGGTGGTCCTTGCTTCCTTGAGAAAACCCAATGCCTTCTTGAATTTCTTCAATTAGGGGGAAGAAATAAGATGATATGTGGCTCAAACGTCTCTCTTTGCTGTTATCGTCTCGATTTCACGGGTGATCTTGTATGATGTTATGATGCCTCACACGCGGTCTTAGTATCGAGTTATTGCATATTCACAGGTGATTAGTATTTCGAAAGACCACAACATTCAGTAAAAAGTCGTTTCATTTCGTCTTTTGTGGTTTGTTTGGTGTGATGCGTCTACATACGAGAGAAGATCTTGTTGATTTCTGGCATGTTACCCTCGAACGGATTTTCCGCAAATAGTCAGATTTACCTTGTGTGGTTTTCTGCTCTTCTACAAAAAATCCGCTGCATACTGAAAACTTCAAAAGTTAGAAGAAATGTCTATTACATCAAAGTTTCAAATCTGCTAAAGACAGTTGTCAGTTTGGGGGGAAGCTGATTCAAAAACTTCGTCAATCTCTGTTTACATTCACAATGGCTTCTGAGCATAACAGCTTGGAACCCGGTCACAACCGTTTAAACTTCCCTCAAACCCCATCATCAGCTGAACCAAGCCCCCAGCTTACTCGTCAACAAATGGAAAAGTTATTTGCTCTGCTGTTTAGTGATGACATTGATGAACGTGCTCCAGGTGTATCCGATGTTTCCGCTACTCAACCTGATCATATTCCAATACCTGATACACCTGCTACAACAACCACTGTTGAAGAAGCAGACTAGTTGACTCTACAACAACAATTGAACAAACTGCTTCCAATGACGCTGAACCAGCTGATGATGTTCTGAACAATGAAGTACCCCCACCTACAGATTTTGATCCAAATGCATTCTTTAACCCTTTTGCTAATGAAACTGTTGCACCTGATGTTGCGGAATCATCCACAAGCCATTTGAATTCTCAAAATCTGCACAATGTATACCAACATCAACCCTCGACACATCGTTGGACAAAAGACCATCCTCTTGAGAACATTATTGGTAACCCGAATCAACCAGTCATAACGAGACAACGTCTTCACACAGATGGTGAACATTGCATTTATGCACTCACTGTCTGCCAATCCGAACCTAAAAACATTAAAGACGCAATGACTGATCTGTCCCGAACCGTCAAGCTTTATCACGCAAGCCGACCACTTGTGAATGGTCAACCGTAACAACCTTAAAACAGCCCGGAAACAAATGCAATGAAGATCAGGAGAGTATAGTGTTTCCCCAGGTCGTTAAGTCCCAACGAGCTGTGCGAGAATAGTCAAACGTAAAGTGATCAAGAGGATTTGAACGGGAAAGGATAGTGATTGATCTATACCTAAAGAGAAAGCCCATAAACTACAGGGGCTTAAAATGCAAATTAAAGGAAATTAAAAAGATAAAAACTATTAAATAAACGCTATCACTATATGCAAAATGATGTTTTTGTTTTTATGTTTTTATAAAACTGAAATTAAAAACTACGCGACGTACAAACAAAAACGTGAAACTTATAAAATATAAATCCTAGAAATATGAAAAATACATTTTTATAAACCTAATGATAAAAGAAAATTTATAGAAAAAGAAAATTATTTTTATAACTATTTAATTAATTATTATTAATTAAAAACTATTTTTAACTATTTAATAATTTCCTAAAATACAAGAAAATAGGAAATAAAGCTACAAAAATAAAATTATGAAATGGAAAAGTCTAAAATATCAAACTAGAATTTTCAAAACTATTTTTGTATTTTTATGATTATTTTTCTATTTTCTAGGAATTAAATACTATTTAAAACTATTTAAATTACTTAAAAATACAAGTTTAACTAAGAAAAATCTATAAAAATATTTTTTTTCTCTTTTTATATTTATCTTAACTTAAGAAAAATGAAAAATTATTTTTTTGAACCTTTTTTTAATTTTTTGTATTTAAAGCTAATTAAAAATGCTTAAAAACTAATTTAAATTAAGAAAAATAGCAAAACAACTTAGAAAAATCTGAAAATTTCAGGAAAAGTCTAAAATGATATTAGGAAGCTAGGAAAATTAGAAAAACAAGTGCTTATGTGGATGAATTTGAAACTGCTATGGAAGTGCTTATTGAAATAAGCACTTGATAAGCCAAAAGCACTCCGAAGGCTACCAAACTGATACACAAGCTACAGTATGCTAAAGGAACATAAATGGAACAAGTTTCAACAAGCACTAACCACTGACAAGCTATCTACAACAGATTGATGATATGAGATTATGGACTAAAAACAGTGAATAGGTACCAAGTTGCAGCTGAATTATAAGCACTAGAATAAGTGGACGGAAACAAAAAAAACAGAAATTGGAACCTCAAGATAACCTGGCTAAGAACATGTAAACCAAAAATCAGACCCTAGTGAGCTCACATGAGCTTTGCACAAGCTCTGCAAATCCTACTCAACCCCTGTGCAGTCAACAGTGCCCTGCACAGGGGATTTGTACCCATATTGAAAAGCTCAAATGAAGCTCCTAAAAATTTGCTAAAAATCTAAAAAATTACTAATAAGAAACAAGACCAGCTGAGCTTTCTAAACCTACAATTTTCATTGAACTTGGCTCAGAAATGAGTGAATGAAAATTCCTTCTTGTTGGCCAAAAACTGAGAAATTGCACTTTGACTTTTTGAGCAAAATGGAAAATTGACTATATTGGACTTTGAAGCTAAATTAATGGATTGAATATGATGTTAATGTATGAAATAACACTCATGAAAGCTATATTTAAGATTTCTTAACACAAACTAACTTTGGTTTTGATAAAACTCAACAGTTGAGCATTAAGAGCAGTAAAGATGCAAATTTGACTTTTGCTATTCTAAGGTGCAATTTTATGACTAAATTAACTCTAGTATACCTAAGTGAGATTCAAGCAACAGATTTTAACAGATTTCTAACCTTCTAACTCAGTAAAATGCTTATGCAACACTACTTTATAATGCTATGCAATCTTAATCTAAAAAAAAAACTGAAACAGCTAAAGCCATTGATCCAACTGAGCTAATATGATCTAATTATAACTATTTAGACATGTTAAAAATAGTTGTGACTACAGATACTCATAAAAGCTAATAAATGCAAATTTGCAAAAATTGGAAATTAAACAGAACTCACAAGGCTCCAACTGGTGTACAAGCTAAATCCAAACCCAAAAACCACTCTATACTGCAACTGATATACCCCAAACCAGATCCAAAATCAACCCATTTCATCTTCATATCAGCAATCCAGAACAGTGAAACTGTCACATTGACTTTTGTTGACCATAATTTAAAATTGCATGGAATTGAATTCCCAGCTTATCAAAAGCTTCAATGAGCTAATTAGTTGTATGAGCTTAAAAATGAACTACTAACTTTTGTTCCTAGGATTTTGCAACTGAAAACTGTAACAGTAAACCTGAACTTTGGAAACTTATATGAAAATTAAGATTGATAGTCAAAATTACAATACCAAGATGTTTTAACTTAAATAGGATACAAATAAACTTAAACTACAACATTTGATTTAAACTAATACATTTTAAAGAAAAATCGACATTTAAAGGAAAAAATGAAAAAAACTAGCTACTACTGTTTCTGGCTTTCTCTTCCTTCTTTTATAGTCTTCAATGCTTCCACGTGTCCTTTAGATCAAATCCCACCACTTCTGAGAGCCAATGGGAGAGTTATGCTCAGTTTGGCTACTTATCCAATTTTGGCGGGAAATGTGCAATTTGACTTATAGGGCCTTCTGACTGCAACTAGGGGGGGTGAGAGGTGTAATGATGAGGTGGGTGAGGTGATAAGGAGATAAGGTGAAAAGATGGTGTTGGGAGAAGGTATGCAGAGGAGTAGCAGGGCAAGTGGGGAAGAAGAAACCACAAAGGAGGGAAACCTCTGTATGACTGGTTTTGACTTTGAGGGGTCCAAAAACAGAAAAGGGTCACAAGGTTTAAATGCAGGGGTCAAAAAGGGTTTTGACAAGTCTTGGAAGGTTTTTAATATAGGGACTAAACTTGTAATTCTGCCAAACTAGAAGGACTAGACCTGCCATTTTCTCATTGTTCACACAAGGACCAATTTTGACAATCTTTAAAAATTTAGGGACCTATCTTGACATTTTATGAAAGTTAAGGGACCTAAGTTGTCATTTTTGAAAGTTAAAGGACCAAAGTGTAAATTTGTAATTTATTTCCAAGGACCATTTTTGACAACTTAGAATCCCTAGGGACTCAAAATGATATTTCTCTTTATTTGGATTTACCAGGGACTGTTTTTGACAACTTTTGAAACTTGGGGGACTAAAACTGCCATTATGCAAACTTTATACATTTTTCACCAGATTTTGATATTTTTGCATTTAAAACACATAAAACACTTATTTGTGATATTTTTATCATTTGATGGTTCTGAGTGTTTCAGATGTTTTTGTTGTTTAAATGGTACAAAAATGATGAGTATTTAGACACTCATCAATCCCCCACACTAAGATATTGCTAGTCCCTAGCAATGTTTTGAGAAAAATTAATGGATTTCAATCTCTTTACCAAAAGCCATTACTTCTGGAGTAGCCAAATGTTTTAGTTCAAGTAAGAACCATGGTACACTGATAACCATGTGATTTTGAGCAAACCACCAGCTTTCAACGGATTTGATTTGTCTTTACCAGAAGCCGTACCCTTCTGGACTAGCAAACTCTTAGATAAATTATCAATATTATCTTTGGTGAGCTGATTACCAATTATGGTTTTTCCACTGCCTTTACCACAAGCCATAAACTTGCGGGCTAGCCAACTCTTCACTTTTTAGGATATGTTGAGCTGAATACCATACAATTTTGGGCAAATTGTAAGACGTCAACGGATTTGAGATATCTTTACCAAGAGCCGTTTGCCCCTGGATTAGCCAATCCTTATGTGGGTTAGACATGGTGGACTGATTACCATTTGTTGTGTTTAGTACATAGTACTTCACTAAATAAAAAATTTTAAAATTTGGCCATTTGGGGGAAAAAGGGACTAAAAGGGTACATTTATGATCAAATTCGCCAGAATTTCCCCCCCACACTTAGAAATGAATATTGTCCTCATATTCAAAGTACGGCTGTTTCCGAAACTTTAGAACGTAAAAAGATAACATTCTAGCTAAGTGTAGAAACACAACAATTATTATCTTTTTTAATATTTACAATTTTCGTTCATTTTTAGATCTATATACAACATGTGGGCCTCCCCCCACCTAGGTGGTACACACGGGTGAAAACCCATGTGTAACTACTGTTTTTGATTACCGAGTCGCTAGCTTGACTCGACCCCGAATTAATTTGTTCATGGGGAAGTAAGTGGAAGAGAAACCATCTTCATCGGACTTTCATTAAAGATGTTTGTATAAACATTGAAGTACGTGAAAGTTCCACACCGATGAGATACAGAAACAGACCCGGCTCACAAATGGTACATGGAAATGCTGGTCAAAGATAATGTTTCATTCCCGAAGGAGTAAGAACAGGAGAAGCCACGGGATATATGAAGAAAAGGAAGAAAATCATGATAAAAATCATGACTAACTCTTCATCCTCAATAGGAGAATCATAGTTTCATGAATCTCCTCAGTTAAGCTTACTTGATCAAGACAAATCTCGGGTGTGTCATGATCAAATTGGGAGTTATCATAATCCGGCGGAGATATGATATGAGTGAGTTCATAGGTGAACCCCTCGTGAAGAGAATCATCACAAGAGTAAATTGTGAATTCTTGTTCCACTGTAGACTCATCACTATCCTCAATCGAGTATCAAAGAGTGGATTCTCAGAAATTAAAGTGAATTCAGAGTCGAATTCAAATAGAGGATTAGTGAAGTAGTTTTGAATGTTTCAGGAACAAAAGTGATTAATATCTTATTGGACTGTGATAAGAAGAAGTGATCATTATGAATACGATCATTTCAGATCAGTCTCTCCCAGATCAGCTTTGAAATCAGAAAGACTATCATTACTTTCCGATGAAAGTGGATTGATGTGAGTGAGTTCATCGGTGAACTCCTCAAGATGATGATCAGCATCAGACTGTGGGAGTGATGCCTCAACATACTCGATGTTTCCATGAGAAGTACAATCGTCGCTAACATCGGAGAAAGTTTCAAAATGATCTTTTGAACACTCAAGAGGGGAAATAGAATCACACACATGATCAGAAGTTCCCTGTGACTCTCTCGGGATTGGGACATGGTTCTCAACACTAGACTTTATGAATTCGTCCGATTCCTTTTCAGGAACAGTGTCAAGATGCTGTCATCCCCCATGTTCAGAGAGTTAGTGGGAGCTTCGGCGGTGATAGCAGTGCATGAGAATGAATCTCAACTGCTGGGTATCATCTGATGAACTTGTGAATCTTCAAGTGTATCTCATCATCAATGTCACAGGAATAAAACGACATTGAGAGTAGATCTGGCTGCTTTTCTTTTGCAATTGATTCCCTAACAGATTTTTCAAAGGCAAATTGGGATTTTAATTTAGCAGCCCGCTCTTCAGCTAGCAATTCTTCCATGGATTTCTCATGTGAATTTTTAATGACGGGACATTGTGGGAGTGGAGATTTGTCAAAACCGGAAGGTTGACATTGATAATCATCATGAGGACCCCACAATATACACAAGAAAAACTGGGAACATTATGAAATGCAGTCTTATTGAACTCCTCACCTCTTTTCAGTAACTCCAGAAGCTCTAGATAAGTGTCTTGTTGGGTTTGTTGAGGAGTTTGAGTCATTTGGCAATGTGGAGGTTGGTCGTTATAAGGATAGTCGTAATTGTTACAAGGAAATGTATTCCCTGTTTGACAATCAGAGCTGAAATGGGGACCTCCACAGTTCTCACAACAAAATGCTGTTGTGGGTCATGTGAATAATATGGAGTTTGGTCATTTCCAAAGTCCTGAGTATTACCAGAAGACTGTTCGTAGACAAACGTGTTTCCGGATTGACACTCAAATCCTTGGTGAGGACCTCCACAAAATTCACAGCAGTAATGTTGGTTATATGAAGATAAGTCGGGCTGTGGTGGGTAATTGGAAAAGTTTGAGGGGTCGTTAAATGAGTTCGGATTAGGATCATAATCAAATGAATTCCTCGAACCACAAAACAAACAACTCCCATTATGAATATCATTACCACATTGTACACATGTACACCAACGACAGGGTGAACCATAAAGAGGCACCACAACCGGACAAAAAGGCAATAAATAAGGATATTTGAGATTTGATCTATTAGAGAAGGAATCTGTTTATTCAAAGAATCAACACAACCAACATGGGATCTGAAGGACTATCAAGTCTCGAAGAACATTTTGAAAAATCCGGAGGTGGAACAAGTGGTGTGCTCTGAGAGCTAGCAATTTCCACCACTACCGTTATGGTCTCCGGTTCTGGTTCTTGAGAAACGTGAAGATTAGGCAAGTCATTCTTGCTAGTCCCCGGTCTAAATTCTGCATGTTTGCTTTTAACCGTAAATCGTGAAAGTTTAGAATCAATTCTAGACGGTTTAGGAGCAATTGAGGGATTAGATCTTTGGATAACCGTGGGTTGGACGTATTTAGTACCTCCATTATCAGAGGGAAGTACCTGGTCCTTTGTCATCCCGGTTTCTCGTTCTATTTCCCTACGCAGAATCAATGGATCATCACGAACAACACGAATTCTAGACATTTGTGATAAAGTCTGAAGCTTTTCAGCTTCGTCCCAGAATTCGTTCTCGAGAGATTCCATGAGAATAGAAGAAGAATCAAATGGATAGAGGGTAAAGGGATAAAGAATCAAAAAGGGTAAGAGGGTAAAGAGGAATATTTTTGGTATTTTTGAAAAACATGATGTAAAAACTAAGAATGAAAATCTTTTTGGGTTTTTGGATTATATAGATGGTATAAACAAGGAGTGATGTCAAATCACTAATCTGCTAAACGTAAGACTATTAGCACTGCTCCCCGGCAGCGGCGCCAAAATTTGATCTGTCCCGAACCGTCAAGCTTTATCACGCAAGCCGACCACTTGTGAATGGTCAACCGTAACAACCTTAAAACAGCCCGGAAACAAATGCAATGAAGATCAGGAGAGTATAGTGTTTCCCCAGGTCGTTAAGTCCCAACGAGCTGTGCGAGAATAGTCAAACGTAAAGTGATCAAGAGGATTTGAACGGGAAAGGATAGTGATTGATCTATACCTAAAGAGAAAGCCCATAAACTACAGGGGCTTAAAATGCAAATTAAAGGAAATTAAAAAGATAAAAACTATTAAATAAACGCTATCACTATATGCAAAATGATGTTTTTGTTTTTATGTTTTTATAAAACTGAAATTAAAAACTACGCGACGTACAAACAAAAACGTGAAACTTATAAAATATAAATCCTAGAAATATGAAAAATACATTTTTATAAACCTAATGATAAAAGAAAATTTATAGAAAAAGAAAATTATTTTTATAACTATTTAATTAATTATTATTAATTAAAACTATTTTTAACTATTTAATAATTACCTAAAATACAAGAAATTAGGAAATAAAGCTACAAAAATAAAATTATGAAATGGAAAAGTCTAAAATATCAAACTAGAATTTTCAAAACTATTTTTGTATTTTTATGATTATTTTTCTATTTTCTAGGAATTAAATACTATTTAAAACTATTTAAATTACTTAAAAATACAAGTTTAACTAAGAAATCTAGAAATATTTTTTTCTCTTTTTATATTTATCTTAACTTAAGAAAAATGAAAAATTATTTTTTTGAACCTTTTTTTTAATTTTTGTATTTAAAGCTAATTAAAATGCTTAAAACTAATTTAAATTAGGAAAATAGCAAAACAACTTAGAAAAATCTGAAAATTTCAGGAAAAGTCTAAAATAATATTAGAAAGCTAAGAAAAATAGAAAAACAAGTGATTATGTGGATGAATTTGAAACTGCTATGGAAGTGCTTATTGAAATAAGCACTTGATAAGCCAAAAGCACTCCAAAGGCTACCAAACTGATACACAAGCTACAGTATGCTAAAGGAACATAAATGGAACAAGTTTCAACAAGCACTAACCACTGACAAGCTATCTACAACAGATTGATGATATGAGATTATGGACTAAAAACAGTGAATAGGTACCAAGTTGCAGCTGAATTATAAGCACTAGAATAAGCTGGAAACAGAAAAACAGAAATTGGAACCTCAAGATAACCTGGCTAAGAACATGTAAAACAAAAATCAGACCCTAGTGAGCTCACATGAGCTTTGCACAAGCTCTGCAAATCCTACTCAACCCCTGTGCAGTCAACAGTGTCCTGCACAGGGGATTTGTACCCATATTGAAAAGCTCAAATGAAGCTCCTAAAAATTTGCTAAAAATCTGAAAAATTACTAATAAGAAACAAGACCAGCTGAGCTTTCTAAACCTACAATTTTCATTGAAATTGGCTCATAAATGAGTGAATGAAAATTCCTTCTTGTTGGCCAAAACTGAGAAAATTGCACTTTTGACTTTTGAGCAAAAATGGAAAATTGACTATATTGGACTTTGAAGCTAAATTAATGGATTGAATATGATGTTAATGTATGAAATAACACTCATGAAAGCTATATTTAAGATTTCTTAACACAAAACTAACTTTTGGTTTTGATAAAACTCAACAGTTGAGCATTAAGAACAGTAAAGATGCAAATTTGACTTTTGCTATTCTAAGGTGCAATTTTATGACTGAATTAACTCTAGTATACCTAAGTGAGATTCAAGCAACAGATTTTAACAGATTTCTAACCTTCTAACTCAGTAAACCTGTTATGCCAAACACTACTTTATAACTGCTATGCAATCTTAATCTAAAAAGAAAACTGAACCAGCTAAAGCCATTGATCCAACTGAGCTAATATGATCTAATTATAACTATTTAGACATGTTAAAAACAGTTGTGACTACAGATACTCATAAAAGCATAAAATGCAAATTTGCAAAAATTTGGAAATTAAAACAGAACTCACAAGGCTCCAACTGGTGTACAAGCTAAATCCAAACCCAAAAACCACTATACTACAACTGATATCACCCCAAACCAGATCCAAAATCAACCCATTTCATCTTCATATCAGCAATCCAGAACAGTGAAACTGTCAAATTGACTTTTGTTGACCATAATTTAAAATTGCATGGAATTGAATTCCCATTTTATCAAAAGCTTCAATGAGCTTAATTGAGCTTGTATGAGCTTAAAAATGACTTACTAACTTTTGTTCCTAGGATTTTGCAACTGAAAACTGTAACAGAAAACTGAACTTGGAAACTTATATGAAAATTAAGATTGATAGTCAAAAGTACAATACCAAGATGTTTTAACTTGAATAGGATACAAATAAACTTAAACTACAACATTTGATTTAAACTAATACATTTTAAAGAAAAATCGACATTAAGGAAAAATGAAAAAAAAACTAGCTACCCTGTTTCTGGCTTTTCTTACTCTTTATAGTCTTCAATGCTTCCACATGTCCTTTAGATCAAATCCCACCACTTCTGAGAGCCAATGGGAGAGTATGCTCCAGTTTGGCTACTTATCCAATTTGGCGGGAAATGTGCAATTTGACTTATAGGGCCTCTGACTGCACACGGGGGGGGAGAGGTTGTAATGATGAGGGGGGTGAGGTGATAAGGAGATAAGGTGAAAAGATGGTGTTGGGAGAAGGTATGCAGAGGAGTAGCAGGGCAAGTGGGGGAAGAAGAAGAAACACAAAGGAGGGAACCTCTGTATGACTGGTTTTGACTTTGAGGGTCCAAAAAGAAAAGGGTCACAGGTTTTAATGCAGGGGTCAAAAAGGGTTTTGACAAGTCTTGAAGGTTTTTAATATAGGGACTAAATTGTAATCGCCAAAAATAGAGACTAGACCTGCCATTTTCTCATTGTCACACAAGGACCAATTTGACAATCTTTGAAAATTTAGGGACCTATCTTGACATTTTATGAAAGTTAAGGGACCTAAGTTGTCATTTTTGAAAGTTAAAGGACCAAAGTTGTAAATTGTAATTAATCTCAAGGACCATTTTTGACAACTTAAGAATCCCTAGGGACTTTTAAAATGATATTTCTCTTTATTTGGTTTTACCAGGGACTGTTTTTGACAACTTTTGAAACTTGGGGGACTAAACTGCCAATTATGCAAACTTGATACGTTTTTCACCAGATTTGATATTTTTGCATTTAAAACACATAAAACACTTGTTTGTGATATTTTTATCAGACTTTATCACAAATGTCTAGAATTCGTGTTGTTCGTGATGATCCATTGATTCTGCGTAGGGAAATAGAACGAGAAACCGGGATGACAAAGGACCAGGTACTTCCCTCTGATAATGGAGGTACTAAATACGTCCAACCCACGGTTATCCAAAGATCTAATCCCTCAATTGCTCCTAAACCGTCTAGAATTGATTCTAAACTTTCACGATTTACGGTTAAAAGCAAACATGCAGAATTAGACGGTGACTACAAGAATGACTTGCCTAATCTTCACGTTTCTCAAGAACCAGAACCGGAGACCATAACGCAGTGGTGGAAATGCTAGCTCTCAGAGCACACCACTTGTCCCACCTCCGGATTTTTCAAAATGTTCTTCGAGATTTGATAGTCATTCAGATCACCATGTTGGTTTTGTTGATTCTTTGAATAAACAGATTCCTTCTCATAATTCTCAAATAGAATCATTTATTCCTTGTGTCGGTTGTGGTGAGCCTCTTTATGGTTCACCCTGTCGTTGGTGTACATGTGTACAATGTGGTAATGATATTCATAATGGGAGTTGTTTGTTTTGTGGTTCGAGGAATTCATTTGATTATGATCCTAATCCGAACTCATTTAACGACCCCTCAAACTTTTCTTAAGTTAAGAAAAATGTTCAAAAAAATAATTTTTCATTTTTCTTAAGTTAAGATAAATATAAAAAGAGAAAAAAAATATTTTTCTAGATTTTTCTTAGTTAAACTTGTATTTTTAAGTAATTTAATTAGTTTTAAATAGTATTTAATTCCTAGAAAATAGAAAAATAATCAAAAAAATACAAAAATAGTTTTGAAATTTCTAGTTTGATATTTTAGACTTTTCCATTTCATAATTTTATTTTTGTAGCTTTATTTCCTATTTTCTTGTATTTTAGGAAATTATTAAATAGTTAAAAATAGTTTTTAATTAATAATAATTAATTAATTAGTTAAAATAATTTCTTTTTCTAATAATTTTCTTTTATCATTAGGTTTGTAAAAATGTATTTTTCATATTTTTAGGCTTAATATTGTGTAGTTTCACTTTTTTTTTATACGTTTACGTAATTTTTATTTAAACGTAGTTTTTAGTTTAAACGTTCATCATTTTAATATAGTGATAGCGTTGATTTAAAGATTTTATCTTTTTAATTTCCTTTAATTGCATTTTAACATTTTTTTTTTTCTTTCTTTGCATTTAAGCCGTTGTTATTGGTTGGCTTTTTCCTGTAGTTATAATATCACTCCACTTCTCCTTTCCCCGTTGCCAATCTCTCGATCATATTCGTTTGATAATCCATTGCAAGCTGCTGGGACATAACGACCCGGGGAACACTATACTACTTCAGATCTTCATTGATTTTGTGCTTGAGCAGTTTTAAGCTGGTTACGGTCCGCCATTCACAAGTGGCGGGCTTGTGTGATTTAGCTTGACTGTTTTGCGCGCATCAAAATTTATGCATTTCTGAGTGTTTTCAGATATTTTTGCAGTTTAATTTGTACAAAAATGATGAGTATTTAGACACTCATCAATGACCAAATACAACTGGATTGAATCCATGCAGGAAGAACTCAATCAGTTTAAACATCTTGAAGTATGGGAATTGGTTGAAAGACCAATTGGGTCTACCTCTTGGTCTCAAATGGATTGTAAGAAACAATTGGATGCTGAAGGAAACGTAATCAGAAACAAATCACGTCTGGTGGCTAAGGGTTATAGACAGGAAGAGGGTATTGACTTTGAAGAATCATTCGCTCTGGTTTCTCGTCTTGAGGCTGTTCGGATCTTTATCTCGTTTGCGGCTCATATGAATATAACGGTCTTTCAGATGGACGTCAAAACTGCTTTTCTGAATGGGCAACTGAAAGAAACGGTGTATGTCAGCCAGCCAGAAGGATTCGTTGATCCCGAGTTCCCGAACCATGTCTACAAACTGAACAAAGCTCTGTACGGTCTCAAACAAGCTCCTCGGGCGTGGTATGATAAGTTATCATCCTTCCTAATTGCCAATAAGTTCACCAAAGGTTCGGTTGACCCAACTCTTTTTATACAATATCACGGGGAACACATCTTAATTGTTCAAATTTACGTGGATGACATCATTTTTGGGTCAACACATAAAAAGTACTCAAGCGCTTTTGCAAAACTAATGAAGAAACATTTTGAAATGTCCATGATGGGTGAACTTACGTTCTTTCTAGGACTACAAGTTCATCAATCACCCCGTGGTATTTTCTTGAGTCAGTCCAAATATGCCCTTGAGCTGTTAAACAAATTTGGAATGCAAAACTGTGACACCTATGCCACACAAATGGCTCATACCAAGAAGCTAGACACTGATTTACATGGGAAATTGGTGGACCCTACCAAATACCGTAGTATTATTGGGTCTCTCATGTATCTAACAGCTAGCAGACCTGATATTGTTTTTGCCGTATATCTCTGCTCCCGCTATCAGTCGAGACCAACTGAAACCCACCTCTCAGAGGCTAAAAGAATCATCCGATACATCAAGGGAACCATTAATTTGGGGATCTGGTATCCGAAGGATTCTGGTTTTGAACTAATAGCTTTTTCAGACGCTGGTCATGCAGGATGTTTAGATTCACAGAAAAGTACTTCAGGAGCATTACAATTTCTTGGTGATAAACTGGTGTCATGGTAATCGAAGAAGCAAGATTGTACGTCGCTGTCCTCAACAGAAGCAAAATATGTAGCCATGTCGGCGTGTTGTGCTCAAGTCATTTGGATGAGAACACAACTCAAAGACTATGGTTATGTATTTGACAGAATCCCGATGTACTGCGATAATCGGAGTGCTATTGCGATCTCGTGCAACTCTGTTCAACATTCGAAATCAAAGCACATCGATCTTCAATATCATTTCATAAAGGACCACGTGGAACAGGGTACTGTTGAATTATACTTTGTGGGTACTGAATACCAACTGGCAGATCTCCTCACCAAAGCCTTAGCTCCTGCTAGATTTAATGAGTTGGTTCACCGGATTGGTATGCGGTGTTTGACTCCAAAGGAACTGGATGAACTTTTAAAAATTCTTAAAACCAGTCAAACACCAAAACCTCTTTTGTAAATATTTTCAAAAACAAAATACAAAAATATAAAATCTGATAAAACAATAAAAATATTCTTCTATCTATATTTCTTTCAACATGGCAAGTACAAATCTTCCGTCAACTCTGTGTTCTTTCAAACTTTTCTCAATTTTCCCGAACAAGTGTTGAGGGGGAGAAAGTAAATATTTTTCGGTTTCATAAAACCTTTTACTTGCATGTTTCCAAAAATATGTTGTTTCTTCTAAAATGGTGGATACGCTTCTTGTCAATTACTCTCCTCGGACTCAAATGTTTTTCAAAATTCATTATTTCAAAAGTCGAGGGGGAGTATCGTTAAGTTTCTTGCCTTACAAGTGTCTTGTCTAACCTAACCGGAAGTTAAGGATTTGGTTGGAACCTCTTTAAGGTTGAGGGGACTGAATGTGTCTACTTGGCAAATTAATTTTAACAAAATCATTCACCTAACACATTCAATGCACCACTTCATGTGCATTTACTCCTAAACAACCACCAAGATCAAATGGCCCAAATCAAGTCTTCAAAATCCGTTCAAGTTGTTCATATATGTAAGTTCTAAATTGTTTTGATCAAGATTCTAAACAAGGATTTCAAAATCTTTCAAATCCACGGTTTAAACTCTTTAAACTGATTTTGGAAAATGTTCACTCGAAAGATTGGGTGTTTATGCATTAAAGTGTTGGATTGAAATAGTTAGTTAAAACCTTTTAGTGTTTATTAAACTTGTTTCAATCGTCCAAAACCATCCAGAATCTTAAATTTCATTAATTTGAATTCTAGGGTTCTTGCGCTCATCTAGGGTTTTTCTATTCTGTGATTGTTAGGTCACTAGATTTACAACACAAGCTTAATAGAAAGATAGAGAGGCGATTGAACAATAAACCAAACACACACACGTTAAAGCTAAGACCGGTTATGTGTAGGTGTGAGTGAAAGAGAATAAATTGAACAACTAACCCTCAAGTGAGGGTTATTACATAGTATTTATAGGAGGGAAGCTAGGGCAACACTCCTAGTCCCTTCTTTTCTCCTATGGGCTTGGGCCTAAGCTCATGGGCCTTCTACATAAGCTTAAGGCTAATAACAAACATAAAGGCATAATAAGCTAACTATTACATATGAGTAACTAACACTTGAATAAGGTTTAGGAGTGATTCCAACAATCCCCCCCTCAAGTGTTATTACATATGAGTAACAAACACTCAAGTGTTGGTGATGAAAAATGGTGAAGGCGTTGATGTAATAGTAGCTTTGACGTCTTCTGACATTCTTCTTTCTTGAGAGAAGAATTGCCTTGATTTGAACCATCTCCCCAGTGTAGCGAGATAGTTTTATTTGAACAGTTATGCTTTGACGTCATCTTTAACTTTGTTCTTTAATCATTGTTCTTTGTGATGAAAGTGATAGTATGTTGTTATCTGCATCAGGTCTGCCTCAGGTCTGCTTCGTTGCTTCAGTGTCTCCACGTCTTTCTTCAACATGCTCACACGCTCTTTGACGTTGGAATTCAGTGTTGATGAAGTTCTTTAAGTCTTTAACTTCGTAGATTCTTTGATTTGACGAAGAATCATTCTGACTGTTGTGTTGCTTTTGGATAGAACTTCCATTAGTGATGATGTTGGCATGAACATGAGAAGAATCTGCACGATCATTCCGCTCCAGAGCTTCCATAAGAAGAAAACATAAAAACGGTTAGTAATAAGTGGATTCCGGCACTTACAAGTTTGAACTTCGAGAGTGTTAACAGCATAGTGTGAAAACACAACTCTAATTCTTACAAAGGCCGTTCCTGAATCGGAGTCCCAAGTGAGATAACACGAAGTACCGAAGTACACCTACGATTCAGATGAGTCGCTGAGGTACACCGAAGCATCACCTCACGACTGTAGACCGTTTGAGACCACTAAGCGCAATCCACGGGGAGTTGCCGAAGCGACCTGCTGTCAAGGCTGTTTGATGTTGACCCTGGCAGGAGTTTCCATTCAATCACTGAGGATCATAAATGTGAACCTCTCATAAATGTGCTCGACAGATTTCTAAGATCTGTGAAGGACTCGATAATGTAACACTGAAATTCTTATTGTTGAATATCAAGTAATGAAATGTCAAGTGTACCTAAGAGATCTTTTGATGAATCTCGTGGCTCTAGACTCAATAGTGCATTTGGTTTTCCTGAGCGGAGACTAGGGAGAGGGTTTCCTTTTTTAATACCAGCAATCTCTAAGAGAAAGCCGATAGTTTACGTAGGGTTCCCTGTGAGAATGAAACAAGCTTCTGTTGAGAGAAACTTGAGTGGTTAAGAAGGTTTAGTGCATGCGTCACTGGGTCCATGACGACTTTAATCTTCAATACCGGTGTCATCAAGTGACAACCAGTAGCATATGAATTGAACCCGGTGTCTGCCCTAAGTTGAATAATCTGGAGGGCTATTTCTTTTCACCCTTTTCTTTGCATTTCTTTTTAATTCTTCAACTCCTTCTTTCTCCGATTCTCATTTTATCCTTTTTACAATCATACCTAAGGACTTCTAAGTACTAACTATTTGTGGTTTCCTAGGGTAGATCCCTCCGGCTCTGGCGGATCATAGTACGGTTATTCCTAACCTTAGTCACCTTATAACTCCATGACTAACCTATGTTGCCATAAAAAACCATTGTTGTGAAAAATCTCTCAAAGTATTTGTGAATGAAAAACATTTTAGTACCACTATTGAGATAAGATTTTGCATAAATACTCCCCCTCCACATGTGCTTAAGAGTTTTAACGGTTAAAATGCATAGTGAGGAAAGAGCGCGCACATTTTGAATTGATCAACTCAAGATAGACATTCCCCCGCGAGACACGGTTACGTGGCATAGTTAAAGAGTTGCATTGTTAGCTTTTAGGTGACAACTAGCTCTAATAACTACCTTGAAGGTGTAGACAATCCTCGAAAGGTTGTCAAACCCGTCAGAGTTCATGTCTACCAAGAGTTTCTCGAATGGTATATTCTACTCAGACAAGTCGTTTGCGAGACACGTTTACATCTCTAGCTAACTAGCTTGAAATTATTACCCGTCCTGGACAAGTCTTTTCGAGTTACTAACAGTTAAGATCTCGTCAATTCATGGTTAAAGTCTATAGCACAAAGATTCATTTGCATTGACGCAACATATTTCTTATCACGTATTTTCTCCCCCTCAAAAATGGCATATATGATGTTATTTTTGAAAAGTTGAGAATAAATATGACCATTTCGAGTGTTGCGGGAAGAATGACCACTGTGAACAGTTTTTGAACAAAGTTTTAATTCAAGTATTCCCCCTCAATAAGTGATATAAACGGTTGAGGTTTTGAAAGTCATAAGGGAAAGTACTTGTTCTTTTGAGCAAAACCTTGAAAAATGAAAGGTTTGATAGGTTTTACTCAAAAGTAAGAAGCTTTCGCTCCTTTTATAAGGATTGTGGCACTGAAGCATACCACAGGGTCCTTTATTTACAAGTACGGGTTGTACACTATAATGTGTGCACAAGCCATAGACATAATTAGATCATACATCCAAATTTATAATGAAAGAAGCAGTTCAAGGGGTACCAGGTAGTCCAGAGATGTCACCAGGATTGTGAGTCGGGCGTTGAAAGCCGATGATGTTTCTCCTGGGTCGACCACCAACATAGCTTTCCAGTCTTCTGAACTGATCCCTTCTATACAACCGTTCATCAATCATGGTGATGATCCTCTTCAGGTCCCTTCGATCCTGAGAATTCCATCGCTTAGGAGACCCGATCTTTTGGTGTATATCCTTCAACCGGTAAGCCAATCCGTCCCTAACCATCTTCAAAGTGTGATCTCCAAACTTATGAAGATCTCTACACGCCATCAAGCAATTTCTTTGAAGTTCACTGCGGTAAACGACGCCGAAAGGTTTTCTGATGAGCGTATATTGTGGAAGCTGGTTGATGTCGGGTAGATCAAGCTGCGGTGGAGTGAAGTTGACACGGGTCTGATAAGATTCAACTGCCAGTTGGAGATCTTCTACACGTTCTTGGATAACTATGCGTCTGATGAAGATGAGCACTGACTTGATGAATTCACGTTGTACTGCAGTGGAGAATTGTCTCATACGACCCTGTACTTTGGCAAGGTACATGTCTTCGATGTCGTTGATAGAAAAATTCTCAAAGTCAGCTTCAGAGAATGCATAATCCCTTTCATCTTGTCGTTTGACCACGATATTCTTTAGGAAGGTGTAGTCCCACTTAGATGAAAGATCGACGTGTTTGATGGCACCGATACTTTTAGAACTGAATACTGCATGTGAGACTTCTGAACCTGGCAGCTTCTGTAGTAGATTCTTCGGCGTTCCGGCCAATGATGAATCCCGTACAGTGCATCTCGGTCGTAGGCTCCACTTTGTTGGAGAACAAGTGATTGGCACGTTCCTCGATGGCTATGCAGTTCGAGTATATAGTGCTGGGAATGGAAAGTGTCGACGTGTAGCGTATTTCCTTGAACAATCGCCACCATGTAGAAGAAAATCCAAGTCTCTGTTGAAGAAATATCGGAATGGAATCCTTGGTTCATCTGATTGGCCAATTGTTGGTAGAGGTTTTGACAAGTCGGTGTAGTATGGAGGGTTGTCCCGTTTGGTGAAGTCGATGTTTGCTTCTGGGTTGAGCCAATCCATGTTGTTAGACATAGTTCGAGCAATGTTTTCAAGGAGATATTCGACCTCGATGGCACTTTCTGAGCTATCTTTCCACAGTTGGAAAGCTTCATTCTTGATTCGCCTCAACTCGGATTTCGTCATCTTCTTGACATGGAACTTTTCTTGCATAATCTTAGCATGCTCTAGTGTATTACCGTCTACCAGATTTTGACCTTTTTCAGGGTAGGGAGTGGAATTGACAAGTGTAGAAAACCATTCAAATTCCTCTGTGGTGTCTTCATCTAGCCATGATAGACGTTGCCTTGGCGCCTTTTCTTCTGTTTCTTAGGCCTAGATGAGGGTTCTGGTTTCTTTACTTGTTTGGGAGAGGTGGTTTGTTGTAGGGGCTCATGGTGTTCTTCATCGTCACCACCGTATACTCAAGTAATCACGGTTTTTGAGTGTCTGGGGTGGTTCTCAGAATCATGAGGTTTATGTAGAAGAAGAGGAGGAGGAGGAGACCTTTGCTGAGCAGGAGACCGTTGGGGAGGTGGTGGCATGGAAGATGATTCACCAGACTTCTTTTGTCGTTTAGCTTCATCATTCTTATCCTGATCCTTATCTTCATCATCTCTAGGACGTTTGGACTTTTCAGCTTTGAATCTGCATGCTTCTTGGAGTTGGTAGTCCAACAATGCTTGAAACAGCTTTCTTCATCAAGTAAATGTCCCAGTTCGTGTAGACATTTGTGTGACAAGCTTGGCCACCAATTCATTATCCGAGAAAACTACAGGATCAGATGGATTGATTGTGACGGTTAAGGGTGTTGATCTTATAGTTTGCTTGGCTATGTGCATAAGATTCGGATATAGTTTTCTGGTAAACATCTCCTTTGTGACTTTAGGAACGATATACAGAAGGTACTTGTGAGTGTAGCCTTCGATCATTCTTGTCCATTTTCCTTGTAGATCATCCTGCATGAGCTTCTGTATGTATTCCCTTTCATTCGCATCTTGTCTTCTCTTCATGTAGATACTGCATTTGGTCAGCAAACCAATTCAGTTTTCTGTAGAGCATGTCATTCTTTCTGACTTGTTGGACAGCTTTCACAATTCTTTCATGAGTATGAGAAATCCAAGATCGAGGTGGCTTCTTCACTGATCTGGATGATGATTTGGTTGATTTTTTTGATGGTGGTGGTGAAGAGTGAGAAGAAGAAGGATTGATGATGAGATGTGAAGAGACTCCGGGTCCTTTGGTGGTTCAGAAGTTTCTTCCTTTGATCGTGCAGGACTATCTAGAAGAAACGTATCATACTCAACATCTTCTTCATTTCCAGTCTTAGCTTGTTCATCAGCTTTGGCTTTGACTGTAGCTTCTTCATCAGGTTTTACCTTATCTAGCTTCTCAGATTCTGGTTCTTCAAAATCATACTCTATAGTGTCTTCAACACGTGTTTGTTGTTGTACCAAAGTGGTGGCACCAGGTCCCTTATCGGGTTGATTAACCGCATCAGGATCTGGTGAAGGTTGAGCTGCACCACTTGACCCTCCGGGGCCACCCATTTGTTCTTGAGCAAATTGTTGTGCAACGTGTTGAAGTCGAACGAATTTGAACTTCTTCCTGTATGATTTATCCAGTTGCTCTTCATCACTTTCTGAGCTTTCATCATGGCACAAGTAAGAGTCTTTCCTTTGCCAAGTTCAGCTATTGGACTAGGAGGTTTTGGTACTGATGGAGAGTCATCCTTGCAGTTCAGAGTAGTGGACCTCCTCGTCTGATTGTGTATCTTCAGAGCATTCGTCCAGTAGCTTCTTTGTGTTCAGGTGTAGGAATAGGAGCAGCTTTCTTGGAGGGAACGTTCTTCCTTGGAGTAGGTTTCCTCTTTGGGACCTTCCTTTGACTCTCTGTGCTTATTGCACTTCCAGCACTTCCTTTCTGGTTCTCCGAGTAGGAGTTCCAGACGGCTTTTCATCGAGATGACCAACTTTTCCTTCTCGTACTGCTACTTGATACCTTTTGTACGTTTCAAGCGTTTGATTTCATTGTCAGGAGGTGATCAGGCAGCACGACACCTTGTTTCTTTGTTGTCGATTCCTTGATTCTGATAGAAAAAGGATAGTTCGACAACACGTCGTGATTGTCAGGGTCATTGAGCCTCTGTGGAATGTCGGGATGAAGACCAGTGCTTCTCTGGTCAACAATTTTGTGTATCGACATAGGGAATTTTGAGCCAGTTTCTGTGAAATGACATCATATCATCCCATATCAGTGCTTCGATTTCAATGTCCTTCTTATTGATCAATGACCAGAAGATTTGCAGTTCCATGAGCTTGGGATGCTCATAGCCACTGTCACGACCAGAGACGGACTTAGTGATGATGATGTAGAGTGTTCTCCACGGTTGAGGAATGTTCTAAAGATCCACGTGAGAGTGCTGGTTAATAATTCCTGACGCTTCATCATAGCCAATATCAAGTAGAAATTGCAGAACTGTCTCTTCAGTAGGTGTGGCAAAGAAGTCAGTAGGCACGATGTCTGGAATGATGAGTACAGCCCGTAAGTCTGAAGGAGTGATAGTGACTTGTTTGTGATAAGTGTCACTGCACTGCACTTTGACCAGTGATCCTTGCATAGAGTCCCCGAATTGCTGAATGTAGATTTCCGGTACTGTAGCAGAGTGTGAGAGCATGTTCTGGTAGGATGATTCCTTAGAATATCCACAGCAATGAGACAAGAAGATTCTGAGCATGTGAGGGTGTCAAAGTCAACCCTAAGGTTGTTCTTTCCCAATCTTTTCTCGGATAGCCATTTGGGAAGATATCACAATAGTGAGAACTCAGGTGCATCCACATTCATTTGTTCAGCCATGTCGTGATCTGAAATAACATTAGCCAAAATAACATTAGTCAACAGAAGGTCTTATTGTCTAGTTATTGAATGTAAAGTGACAATGATTGTTACGAGTCCTAAGTCACTTGTTTGTCCAATAGTCCAATGACGTCGTGAAATGTTTCGTGAGTTAGTTAACTTTAAGTTTTAAAGTTTATGTTATCACTTATTGTTCACAACATATCAAACGATAAAGTTTATTAGTGACATTATTGGATTCGTGACGTTATGATTATTTATTAACAAGTTTGTACACTTAACAACTCATTATGAAGGTCAATCAAGGTTTAGGGTAGACTTTGCAAAGTTTACCGTAACAGGAGTGATATATGCGTAGACGAAAGCTTATGGTAGATCCTAACTTATGCGTAAGAAATGTTACGCGTAGGAAAATGGGACCTTAAGCGTAGAGCTTACGCGTAGGCGTATAAAACCTTACGCGTAAGGCTTACTCGTAAGAGTAGACCTTATGCGTAAAGGTCACTGTTTACGAATATCCTTCACAGGATACGCGTAGTCCCATTGTAGAACCTTACGCGTAATAGTACGCGTAGGATTCTCTTACGCATAATTTCTACGCGTAGGTGATCCTTATGCGTAGAGTAACAAACACCTTGATTCTGAGTTTTATGTAGCAAGCTGAAATAAAACATCATAACATCGATATTAACACATACATTCATTCTATAACAGATCATGGCATGAATACTTATCAAATAGTTTACGCGTAAACATACTTATGCGTAGGCCTAAACCCTAAAGTTAAGGTTCACGCGTAAGATATCTAGCCATAGGAATTGCATCAAAGTGTTTCTGGGTAGTCTAGGAAGATATAGAGTGATTTATCCAAGTTTTAACATCAAGATCTAAGTGAATCAAAAATACCCAAACCGTATGAACATAAACCCTAGTTTCCAATTTATGAATCATTAGTATTTATGGGTGATATCTGGGCCTAGATATGATCATTTAACTTGAAACAACCTTATACAACAATCTTTATCACCACCAAAAACGTCTTTGAAAATACCCAAACTTCACGCATAAACCCTAATTTCCAAAATCAATCAAATCATGTATCTGGATGTGATTAAGTGATGAAAATGTAATCATTGATGTTGAGAAAACATTTTGACACAGTCATTTCAACCACAAACACACAAACTTGATTTGTGTGTTCATAGCTTATGCGTAGAACACAAAAATCAATATATTTCAAGCTTTAACCGTTGGATTTATGAAAAATTCAAAACCATTGTTTAAAAACGGTTATAAACACAAAATAACTTACAGATTGATGATCATGTAAACTGATTTGAAGAATGATTTTTATGCGTGGGATTAGTTAGATGAGAGTAATAAAGTGAAGTTAAGGGAATTAGGTGGGGTGTTTATTTTAAATAACTTTAAATCTTTGACATTTTTTGGTCCCTCCACCTTGTCCTTTTTCAGACAAAGCCATTTACTTCCATATTGGTTACCAAACGAAGATTTTAAGAAGAACTTGACGACACCCCCCCTTGACTTAAGAAAATAATGAAAGGTTATAAATTTTAGTCCGAGGAGTGTCAGTTTAACCAGAAAGTTTACCACCATTGATACAAGAAACAACAGAGTAAAGTACATGCAGTACACGGATGTTTTTGAAACAGTAAGAATTTTTTTTCCCCCTCAACACTAGATCAAAAAAATATTGAATTTTGAAAGATTATAGTGTTGACGGAAGAAATGTACTTGCAATGTTGAAAGAAAATAGATAGAAGAATATTTTTGTTGTTTTATCAGATTTATACTTGGTATTTTGTTTTTGAAAAATTATTTACAAAAAGATTTTGGTGTTTGACAGGTTTTAATAACTGTTTTAGGAGGTCAACCAATTCCTCTTGAGTCAAACACCTCATACCAATCCGGTGGACCAACTCATTAAACCTAGCGGGAGGCAAGGCTTTGGTGAGAAGATCTGCCAATTGGTATTCTGAACCCACAAAATATAATTCAACAGTACCCTGTTCCACGTGATCCTTGATGAAATGATATCGAAGATCGATGTGCTTTGATTTTGAGTGCTGAACTGAGTTGCACGGGATCGCAATGGCACTCCGATTGTCGCAGTACATCGGGATTCTGTCAAATACGTAACCCTAGTCTTTGAGTTGTGTTCTCATCCAAATGACTTGAGCACAACACGCCGACATGGCTACATATTCTGCTTTCGGTTGAGGGACAGCGATGTACAATCCCGCTCTTCGATTGCCAGACACCAGTTTATCACCAAGAAATTGTAAAGCTCTGAAGTACTTTTCCGTGGTCTAGCATCCTGCGTGGTCAGCGTCTGAAAAAAGCGATTAGTTCAAAACCAGAATCCTTCTGATACCAGATCCCCAAGTTAATGGTTCCCTTTATGTATCGGAGGATTCTTTTAGCCTCTGAGAGGTGGTTTTCAGTTGGTCGCGACTGATAACGAGAGCAAAGATATACGGCAAAGACAATATCAGGTCTGCTAGGGTTAGATACATGAGAACCCAATATACTACGGTATTTGGTAGTGTCCACCAATTTCCCATGTAAATCAGCGTCTAGCTTCTTGGTATGAGCCATTGGTGTGCATAGGTGTCACAGGTTTTCATTCCAAATTTGTTTAACAATTCAAGGGCATATTTGGACTGAATCAGGAAAATACCACGGGGTGATTGATGAACTTGCAGTCCGAGAAAGAACGTGAGTTCACCCATCATGGACATTTCAAATTTTTCTTCATTAGTTTTGCAAAAGCGATTGAAAACTTTTTATGTGTAGACCCAAAATGATGTCATCCACGTAAATTGAACAATTAAGATATGTGCCCCGTGATATTGTATAAAAAGAGTTGGGTCAACCGAACCTTTGGTGAATTATTAGCAATGAGGAAAGATGATAGCTTATCGTACCATGCCCGAGGAGCTTGTTTGAGACCATACAGAGCTTTGTTCAGTTTGTAGACGTGATTCGGAAAATCAGGATCAAAACGAATCCATCTGGTGGCTGACATAAACCGTTTATTTAAGTTGTCCATTGAAACGCAGTTTTTGACATCCATCTGATAGACCGTTATTCATATAGCGCGAACGCGAGAAATATCCAAACAGCCTCAAGCGACACCGGAGGAGCAAAAGATTCTTCAAAGTCTATTCCCTCTTCCTGACGATAACCCTTAGCCACCAGACGTTACTTATTTCTGATAACCGTACCCTCAGCATCCAATTTGTTTTTCCAAATCCATTTGAGACCAATGACGTAGACCCCTGTTAGTCTTTCAACCAGTTCCCATACTTCAAGACGTTTGAATTGGTTGAGTTCTTCTTGCATGGATTCAATCCAGTTGTCTTTTGTCATTGCGTCTTTGATGTTTTTAGGTTCAGATTGGCAGACAATGAGTGCATAAATGCAATGTTCACCGTCCGTGTGAAGACGTTGTCTCGTAACGACTGGTTGATTCGGGTTGCCAATAATGTTTTCCAGAGGATGGTCTTTCGTCCATCTATGTGTGGAGGGTTGATTTTGGTATACATTGTGCAGATTCTGAGGATTCAAATGGTTTGTTGAAGATTCTGCGAAATCTGGTGCAGCAGTCTCATTAGCAAACGGGTGGTGTAAGAACGCATTTGATCAAAATCTGCAGGTGGGGGTACTTCATTCAGAACATCATCAGCGGATTCATCATTGTTGGAGGCGGTTGTTTCAACTGTTGTGTTGGAGTCAACTGGTGGTGCTTCTTCAACAGTAGTTGTTGTAGCAGGTTTATCAGGTATAAGAGTATTATCAGGTTGACAGCGGAACAGCGGATACACCTGGAGCACGTTCATCAATATCGTCACTGAACAGCGGAGCAAATAACCTTTCCATTTGTGACGAGTAAGTGGGGGCTTTGTTCAGGATGATGGGGGTTTGGGAAATTTAA
>OU343216.1:47828516-47842582 GCA_910596185.1 Chrysanthemum makinoi | reverse complement strand
AATAGTCAACTCCAGCTCACGGGTTTCCTATTCCCTCATCATCACCTACGCCTGCAACACCTTACACTCCATCATCATCCACACTCACCTTATTCCTATCCTCCAAACACCCCAAACCAAAAACGCATTTAATGCCTCGTTCAGTCTCCTAGCAATCGAGGAAAGTGGGTGAAAGTTTTGGCGCCAAAATTAATCACGGCTAAAATGAGTCCAGATCATCAACGGCTTAAATTATTGGTGGGAAATCTTTCAGGAGTGCCAGTGGGAAGCTTTTGTTGAATAAATAGAAAGGAGAGAGAGGAGAGTTCTAGTTTTTTAATTTTCTTGTATGTGGATTTTCAATTTAATTGTCTTAATGGTTTCTAAAATTGTAATCTTAAGGTTTTTCACGTGAACTAAAGCCATTTTAGTGTTGTAATTTACTTTCAAGTATTAATTCAAGGTTTTATCAGGTTTCATGTTTTATCTTTCTGTTATAAAATGGGTTTACGTGTTCTTAAATTTAAGCTTCAATTAGCTTATTTCTAATTCAAAATAAGCTTACTTAAACTACTGATATTAGCTTTGGTAGCTTATAACTCAAGTTCAAGTAAATTTGGTACTTGGTCAATGAAAGTCAAAGGAGGGGGATAGCCTGTTCTTAGACATTGAAGCAGGTTGATTATTGGATGGCCATGGGTTAGAGTTTCTTGAGAAGCATTAGGATAGTTGGGATGTGAAATGAATCTTTTGAGTTAGCCCTTGTACTAAGCAACGGACATTGTAAGTCCTTATTTTTCAGCAACCTACTGTTCATTTCAGCTTATTTAATCATAGCTTAGCTTAACTGATTAGTTCTAGCCATCTCTTAGCTTGTTTTATCATATTTCATAATCTTGCTTCATAAAGTCCCCACTGACCTTATAAGGGGTGTTTGGTTTAGTGGAGAGTTTTAAGTTTAGGACCGCATTTTGTAGGTAAAGTAATCAATTAGACTCAAATATGTTCTTAGATGTTAGTTTTAGGCATAAAAATCATAGTGCATTTCTTACAAAGTCAAAATAGCTTTGTATTTTAAAAATCTGCATAACAGTTAGTATTTTAGCTTGTTTAATCTTCAAAATAGGTGCATTAGTTGATAAGATAGCTTAAAATTAGTTTAATATAGCTTATAATACCATTTTCATTCATTCATCAGAAATCAAAACTTAGATAAGTCAAAGTTCTTGTTTTCATAAAAAGTCAAATTTTGCAAAAACACGCCCAAGTAGCTTTTGTTTCTGATTTTTCATTTCTTCATTCCTTGTCCTTTTTAGCTGAAATTTTAGACTTAAGTTCTTTGGTTGGTTGTGGACTCCATGGTCGTTTTAGTTTATTTTTAGGAATTTTTCTAACTAGCTTATTTTAGTCTTAAAGTAGCTAGTTAGGGCCGTTAACATAATAGACTAGAAATTGAATTTGTAGCCTAAATGCTTCTAGCCGTGATTTTGGGTCCCATTCAGTTGATAGCATAATTAAAAGGTTAGATTAAGGCTAGGGTAGCTTAAGGTAGCTTTTGGATAGCTTATAGCTTATTTCACTTAGCTTCTTTCATTAGTTGTGCGCCCAAATCATTGTTCTTGTGCTCCAAAATAGTTTCTGTTATTTATCCTGGGTTCTCAGTATTATTTTATGTTATTTGGAAGTTTTCATATTTTTCTTTGTTAATTTACTAATTTTCTGCATTTTATGTCATTTTCTAGCATTTTTAATTAGCATTTAATCCAAATAATTCAGAAAGAGCTTGAAAAATGCAATTTCAATTTTATTAGTTTTATAAAAATATAAAAAACCAAAAAAATATTTTTTCATAATTTTCTTAGTTTAAATAGTATTTTCTAGCATTTTAATTAGTTTTAAATAGTATTAAATTCATAATAAATAGAGAAAAAGTCAAAAAAATGTGATTCCAGTTTTGAAAAATCTTTTTAGTTAAATTTGATTTTTTTTAAATATTTTTTGTAATTTTCTTGCATATTTTCCTAATTTTTAGCATTTTAAGCTATATTTTAAATGTTCAAAATTAGTTTTTAATTCAAAATAAATCAAGAAAAAAAATTAGTTTTAATTCTTAAATAGTTTTCAATCATCATTTTTAGTTTAAAAATAAATGTAAAATTCTGTAAACATTACTAGCGTTTTGGGTTTTAATCTTTAAACGATTTTAAATATAGAATTAAAAGGACTTCAAAGTCTTTATTAGATTTAATTTCCTTAGTGTAATCAATCATAACCCCTTTCCTGTTCAATATCACCCGATCACTACGCGTTTAGCTTCAATCGTACAGCTCGTTGGGACTTAACGACCTGGGGAAACACTAAACTCCTCTGGACTTAATTGCATTTTTGTTCGAGCTGTTTGACTTTATGGTTGACCATTCACAAGTGGTTGACTAATAAAAGATAGACCGTTCAGAGCGAATCAAATTTCCAGCGCCGCTGCCAGGGAGCTGTGCTAATAGAATTACGTTTAGCAGATTAGTGATTTGAATATTCACTCCTTTTTCATACCATCCATCTATATCTATATATATTTTCTTATAAAACCATAAACCCAAAAGATTCTTCTTTCCCCATTTTCATAATTCCCTTGACTCTGAGATTTCTTAGAGTTAACTCTAGTGTATGCGAACTCGCTCTTCTAGGTCTGTGAGCCCATTTCGTGAGCTTGTCAGTTCAAGAAGGCGTGTCGTGAAACGTTCTACCCCATCAGTCGGATCTGAGATCCGGATTGTTCACACTTCCGTTATCATGGCGGATGAACGTCCTATGTGTAAGCTTCTCCAAGCACCCATCGATGGGTATGGAGATGCTTATTATTCCACCATTGTGGTGAAATTTTTGAACTCAAAACCGGGTTACTAAATCTTGTAACCTCAAGTCAATTCTATGGTTTTGAGAGGGATGATCCTCATGCTCATATTCTATGGTTTAACAAGATTGCATCTACCATCAAATACAAGAATGTCTACGATGCTGTCAAACTTCTTCTGTTCCCATTTTCCCTCGAGAGACAAGCCCGTTTGGCTTGAAAACAACCTCCTCAATCGTCGAAACATGGGAGACCTGGTGAAGAAATTTGTGAACGAGTTCTATCCACCTTATAAAACCACGAGTCTTAAAAACGAAATCATCAAGTTCACCCAAGTTTGATGAATCTTCAGTGAATCGTGGGATCGTTTTAAGGAGTTGCTCCGCAAATGTCCTCACCATGGTTTCTCCGAGTTGATGCAACTCGATACTTTCTATAATGGAGTGAGTCAATCTGATCAAATTCTCTCAATTCGCTTATTTGGAGAACAAAACTGTAAAAGAAGCTTTAGCGATAATTGGAAACAAGTCTAAAGTCCGCACTGCACGAAGCAAACCGGTTGTTTCCCAAGTCAGTGTTGGTCCTTCTGCTTCATCGCCCGTGAGTCAATCCAGCACCGATGCTAAGATTGACAAACTCACGGAAGCAATTCAAGCTTTGGTTCTCTCCAACCAAAAGAAAGTTTCTTTTCCACAAACTTCACCTCCTGCTGGAGTTAAGAAAGTGGAAGTATGTGTTACTGCGGTGGCCCCCCATGCCTATTACAACTGTGGCCACCGATGGTAACCCTTTGAAGCAAACGCTTGTGGGCGGGATTTCAATTCAGGAGGCAACCAATACCGTGCTCCTATGGACCCGAACCACCGGTCTACTCACTACCTGGACCACCGGTTTCAACCAAAACCAAAACCGTAATCAAAATCAGAATAGAACGAACCAAGGTTTTCAAAACCTAGGTAATTTTAGTCAGAATAACGGTTTTCAAAATCAAAGTCAAAATTTCCAAAACTAAGGAAATTTTAATAGAAACCAAGGTCGGGAAATTTCAACCCGGGTATTTTCATGGCAATAATCAAGGAAATTTCCAAAATCAAGGCCCTAATCCAAACAATAGAGGCAAGAATTTTCCTACACAAAATCAAGCCATTGTTCCAACTGGACCATCATCTGATGAGTTGTTGAAGCAATTCATGAAATCCCAAGAGGAAATGAATAGGTTGTTGGTAGCCAGATTTCTGACATTAAGAAGTCTTTAAATGATCGACCCTCGGGCTCAGGTACTTTACCTAGCAACACGATCGCTAATCCGAGGGGCGATGCAAAGGCGATCACAACCAGAAGTGGTGTTTCATATGATGTACCTGCTATTCCTACTACTCTTATTCTCCGAAGGTAGTGGAAAGTGAACCTGAGGCGAAAAAGGACCAAGTGCAACCCACTAGCTCACAGAGCACAGCACATGTCCATCCTCAAGTTGTCCCGAAACCCAAATCCAAACCAGGAGTTGTTTTTGAACCTCCGTAGCTCGGTTGAAAACCCCAAATCCAAAACCTATTCCTTACCCATCACGTTTAAATGAGCAAAAGCTCCGCGAAAAAGCCAGTCATCAAATGGAAAAAAAATTTCAAATTTTCCAGGAACTACATTTTGACATAAGCTTTGCGGATGCTATCTTGATGCCCAGTTTGCATCAACTCTCAAACACATGTTAAGCAACAAGGAAAAACTGTTTGAAATGGAAAAAACTCCTCTGAACGAACTTTGCTCAGCAGTTCTGTTAAAAAGCTTCCCGAAGCTTGGAGATCTTGGAAAATTTCTTCTGTTCTATGTTTTCTGGAATGATTGAATGCTTTGCCCTCGCCGATCTTGGTGCAACCATCAATCGATGCCTTATTCAGTATGGAAGAAACTTTCTCTTCCAGAACTTATTCCTACCTGCATGACTCTTGAGCTTGCAGATCGTTCAATATCGCGTCCTCTTGGCATCGTCGAGGATGTATTCGTGAAAGTAGGAAAGTTCCATTTTCCAGCTGACTTTGTGGTTGTTGATGCGATCATTGGGTTCCCCTCATTGTTGGACGAGTTCCGAGAACGGTCGTGCTCTCATTGATGTATTTGAGCAAGAAATCACATTACGTGTGGGTAATAAAGCTGTCACCTTTAACCTTGATCAAACTTCGAGGTACTCCTCAAACTATGATGCTGAATCGGTTAATCGAATCGATGTAATTGATATTGCTTCAGAGGAGTACTCTCAAGAGTTTCTTGGTTATTTTCATAATTCTGTGAGTGGGGATCCCACCACATCTTCTCAACCAATTATTGCCGATTCTTCCCCCTCTCTTACTCCGTTTGAGGGTGACTTCTTTTAGAAGAGATCGATGAGTTTCTTTTACTAATGACGAATCGATTCCGCGAAATTGATGATGGTGTTTATGATTCGGAGGGAGATATCCTTTATCTTGAGCAATTGTTAAACGAAGATCAATTACCGTCCTCCCTCCGAAGAGATCACGATTGAAGAAATCAAATCCTTACAAACATCTACTGAAGAATTTCCCGAGGTTGAACTTTAGGACCTACCTCCTCATCTCGAGTATGCATTCTTGGAGGGTGATGATAAATTACCCGTCATAATTGCTAAGGACTTAACGAGGAGGAGAAGACTGCTCTCATAAAGTTTTGAAAGTTGCACAAGCAAGCAATTGCTTGGAGACTCTGCGACATCAAGGGTATTAACCCTGAATTTTGTACGCACAAGATTTTATTGGAGGATGATTTCAACCAGCAGTCCAACATCAGAGAAGGGTGAATCCTAAGATTCATGAGGTTATCAAACAGGAGGTTCTCAAACTTTTTGATGCCGGTTTAATTACCCGATTCTGATAGTCCTTGGTCAGTCCCATTTGTGTTCCAAAAAAGCATAATTGTTGTCACAAATGAAGAAAACGAGTTAATTCCAACTCGATTGGTTACGGGATGGCGTGTGTATTGACTATCGCAAGTTAAACGAAGACACCCGTAAAGACCATTTTCCTCTACCCTTCATGGACCAAATGCTTGAGATTAGCGAGAACGAATACTATTGTTTCCTAGATGGTTTCTCGGGTATTTTCGATCCCCATTGATCCACAGGATCAAGAAAAGACCACATTCACCTACCCATACGGAACTTTTGCCTACAGACGTATGCCTTTTGGCCTATGTAACGCTCACTGCACGTTCAACGATGTATGATGGCAATTTTCCACAACATGATCGGGGAAACAATGGAGGTGTTTATGGATGACTTCTCGGTCATTGGGGACTCATTTCAAACATATCTCTCCCATTTAGAAAAAATGCTCAAACGGTTGTGGAGACACAATCTTTGTCTAAACTGGGAAAAGAGCCATGTTATGGTCAAGGAAGGAATTGTCCTAGGCCATAAGATTTCAAAAAAGTTGAGGTTGACAAAGCAAAGTGGATGTCATTGCCAAATTGCCTCATCCTACTACCGTCAAAGGTATTAGGAGTTTTTAGGTCATGTCGGTTTTTATCGCAGATTCATACAAGATTTTTCTAAAATCGCTCGGCCTATGACTCATCTCCTTGAGAAGGATGCTCCTTTTATCTTCTCACTTGAGTGCATCGAAGCTTTGGAAACATTAAAGAAAAAGCTTACGGAAGCACCCATTCTCGTTGCCCCGACGGGATTTACCCTTTGAACTCATGTGCGATGCAAGTGATTTTGCTATCGGTGCAGTCTGGGGCAACGATAAAACCAGCATTTTCAGCCTATCCACTACGCGAGTAAGACTATGACTGAAGCTCAAACCCATTACACCACTACAGAAAAAGAGCTACTAGCCGTGGTGTATGCGTTTGAGAAATTTCGGCCATACCTAATCTTGACCAAATTCGTGGTGTATACGGTCCTCGGCTCTCAAATATCTCTTTGCAAAACAAGATGCAAAGCCGAGACTGCTCCGTTGGGTTCTCCTCCTGCAAGAATTTGATATCATTATATGTGATAAAAAAGGAGCTGAGAACCTGGCTGCTGATCATCTGTTCCGTCTAGAAAACCCTCACCAGGATGTGTTCGAGAAAAAGGAAATAAACGAAACATTCCCTCTCGAAACACTCAATGTGGTTTCTTTTCGGTGAACTCTTCTACCATGGTTTGCTGACTTTGCCAATTACCATGCGGGTAACTTTGTGGTGAAAGGGATGTCGTCCCAACAGAAAAACAAATTCTTTAAAGATTTAAACATTATTACTTCGGACGACCCTACTTATTCAAAATCTTTGCGGATCAAGTCATCAGGCGATGTGTGTATGGTCAGGAAGCCAATGACATTCTCAAGGCTTGCCATTCTGGACCTACTGGGGACATCATAGCCCCAACTACACTGCCAAGAAGGTGTTTGATTCCAGATTTTATTGGCCCACGATTTACAAGGATGCCCATGAATTTGTCAAAACACGTGATGCTTGTCAATGTCACGGAAATATCTCACAAAGAAATGAAATGCCGCCAAACGCCATTCAAGTGTGTGAGATTTTTGACATCTGGGGCATTGACTTTATGGGGCAGTTTCCTTCATCTCGAGGAAATAAATACATACTCGTGGACGTTGACTATTTGTCAAAATGGGTTGAGTAAAGCTTTACCTACCGATGCCCGAGTTGTTGTGAAATTCTTAAAATCTCTTTTGCTAGGTTTGGAACTCCACGAGCTATAATCAGTGATCGTGGTACGCATTTCTGCAATGACCTGTTTGATAGAGTCATGCAAAAGTATGGTGTAACTCACCGTCTCTCTACTGCGTACCACCCCCAAACAAGTAGGCAAGTGGAAGTTTCCAACCAGGGGATTAAAAGAATTCTGGAGGACATGGCGAAAACCGTGCCTCTTGGTCGGATAAGCTAGATGACGCACTCTGGGCCTTCCGTACAGCTTAAAAACACCCATCGGGTGTACTCCATACAGGCTAGTGTACGGAAGGCGTGTCATCTGCCGATTGAGCTTGAGCACAAAGCATACTGGGCCTTGAAACATGCCAACTTCGATATTCAGACAGCTGGTGATCACCGGAAAGCTCAAATGAATGAATTAAATGAACTCCGTGATCAAGCATACGAGAACTCTTTGATCTACAAAGAAAAGACAAAGAAGATTCATGACTCCAAAATCAAGAACCGCCTTTTCAACGTCGGTGATCGAGTCCTTCTTTTCAATTCAAGATTGAAGATTTTCTCGGGAAAACTAAAATCCCGCTGGTCTGGACCATTCACCATCACTAAAGTATTTCCTTATGGAACCATTGAGTTATCTCAACCCGATGGTCCAAATTTTAAAGTGAATGGTCATCGATTGAAGCACTATTTTAGAGAGAACATTCCACCTGTGGTTGTCCCGGATCTACAAACTTTCCCCATGAACTAATGAATGCGGGGATCGAGTCTAGCTAGCGACTCGGGAATAAAAAACAGTAGCACACCATATGGGTTTTCACCCATATTTCTGACTTCTTTCTACTTTCTACCACCCTAGTGTGGGGGAGTTGCCCCCCGCTGTTGTATATAAGTTTTCAAAATAAATAAATAAATAAATAAATTTTACAAAAATAATGGCCGTAGTATTTCCCTTTTACGTTCTATGTTTCGGCATAACCGCCGGTACTTTGAATATTGAGGGCAATATTCATTTCTAGTGTGGGGGGGAATTCTCACGAATTTTATCATGTAATTATACCACCCAATTCCCCCATTTTTGGCAAATTTTTTTTTTTTTTTTTTTTTTGGAGTAAGTGTTTTGCACTTACTCAGCTCACGGTTATCAGTCCGCCATGTCTAATAAACAAAAGGATTGGCTAATCCAGGAGCAAACGGCTCTTGGTAAAGATTTCTCAAATCCGTTGACGGCTTGCAATTTGCCCAAAATTGTATGGTGTTCAGCTCACCATATTTTTAATTAGTGAAGAGTTGGCTAGCCCGCAAGTTTATGGCTTGTGGTAAAGGCAGTTGGAAAACCATAATTGGTAATCAGCTCACCAAAGAAATTTTATCTAAGAGTTGGCTAGTCTAGAAGAAAACGGCTTCTGGTAAAGACAAATCAAAACCGTTGAAAGCTGGTGGTTTGCTCAAAATCATTTGGTTATCGATGTACCAAGGTTCTTACTTGAACTGAAACAATTGGCTACTCCAGAAGTAATGGCTTTTGGTAAAGAGATTCAAATCTATTAAGTTTTCTCAAAAGATTGCTAGGGACTAGCAATAGTTTAGTGTGGGGGATTGATGAGTGTCTAAATACTCATCATTTTTATTCCATCTGCACTGCAAAAACAGTCAAAAACACTTTGAAAAGTCTTAAAAAGACACAAAAAATATTTAGACTGTATTTTATGCAATAATTGTCAAAATCTAGTCTCTGGTTATTCAAAACATGTAATTTTTCATAAAAGGCCCTCAGGAATTTTTTAAGTTGTCAAAATTAGCCTTATAAACCTTAGTTTTGCAAAATGGCAACTTTAGTCCCTGAAATTTCAAAGATTCACAGAATTTACCCCTGGACATTTTAAATTGGAAAATTTACATTTTTAGTCCTTTGGTAATTCTAACTTGTCAAAATTGGTCCTTGTAATACTTTTGGAAAATTGCAGTTTAGGTCCTTGGATTTTTGGTATTTTACAAAAATAGTCCTTGGAAATGAAATAAAATGGAGAATACTTAATTTGGTCCTTGTACTATTGAAGAATGGCAAATTTGGTCCTTGTGCTTAATTTATACCAAACCGGATCCAAAACAAATTATTAAACCAAAACCTGCAGCCCAATCCCAATCACCCAAGCCCAACCCACCAAAGCTTGACCCTTGAACCCCTTGTTGAACCATGAGCCTTGCCCCTTTTGAACCTACCAAATATACCCCGTGAACCCCCTCGTTTGAACTCCCTCTCTATTAATAAAATACCGGTCAAATAGTCAACTCCCGCTCACGGGTTTTCCCTCTTCCCTCATCATCACCTACGCCTGCAACACCAACCCACACTCCATCATCATCACACCCACCTTATTCCTACCCTCCAAACACCCCAAGCCAAAAACGCATTTAATGCCTCGTCTAGGTCTCCTAGCAATCAGAAAATTGGGTTGAGAAGTTTTTGGCGCCAAAATTAATCTACGGCTAAAATGGAGTCAGATCATCCAACGGCTTAAATTATTGGTGGGAAATGCTCAGAGTGCTAGTGGGAAGCTTTTTGTTGAATAAATAGAAGAAGAGAAGCAGGAGAGAAGAGAGTTATAGTTTTTTAATTTTCTTGTATGTCGTTTTCAATTTAATTGTCTTAATTAGTTTCTAAAATTGTAATCTTAAGTTTTCCTATATCGAACTAAAGCCATTTAGTCATTGTAATTTACTTTCAAGTATTAATTCAAGGTTTTTTCAAAGTTTCATGTTTTTATCTTTCCTGTTATAAAATCAGTTAACGTGTTCTTAAATTCAAGCTTCAATTAGCTTATTTCTAATTCAAATAAGCTTACTTAAGCTACTGATAGCTTTTGGTAAGCTTATAACTCAAGTTCAAGTAAATTTGCTACTTGGTCAATGAAAGTCAAAGGAGGGGGATAGCCTGTTCTTAGACATTGAAGCAGGTTGATTATTGGATGGCCATGGGTTAGAGCTTCTTGAGAAGCATTAGGATAGTTGGGATGTGAAATGAATCTTCTGAGTTAGCCCTTGTACTAAGCAACGGACATTGTAAGTCCTTATTTTTCAGCAACCTACTGTTCATTTCAGCTTATTTAATCATAGCTTAGCTTAACTGATTAGTTCTAGCCATCTCTTAGCTTGTTTTATCATATTTCATAATCTTGCTTCATAAAAGTCCCACAACAGCCTTATAAGGGGTGTTTGGTTTAGTGGTAGTTTTTAAGTTTAGGACCGCATTTGTAGGTAAAAGTAATCCAATTAGACTCAAATATGTTCTAAGATGTTAGTTTAGGCATAAAATCATAGTGCATTTCTTACAAAGTCAAAATAGCATTGTATTTTAAAAATCTGCATAACAGTTAGTATTTTAGCTTGTTTAATCTTCAAAATAGGTGCATTAGTTGATAAGATAGCTTAAAATTAGTTTAATATAGCTTATAATACCATTTTCATTCATTCATCAGAAGTCAAAACTTAGATAAGTCAAAGTTCTTGTTTTCATAAAAAGTCAAATTTTGCAAAAACACGCCCAAGTAGCTTTTGTTTCTGATTTTTCATTTCTTCATTCCTTGTCCTTTTTAGCTGAAATTTTAGACTTAAGTTCTTTGGTTGGTTGTGGACTCCATGGTCCTTTTAGTTTATTTTTAGGAATTTTTCTAACTAGCTTATTTTAGGCTTAAAGTAGCTAGTTAGGGCGTTGGCATAATAGACTAGAAATTGAATTTGTAGCCTAAATGCTTCTAGCCTGTGCTTTTAGGGTCCCATTCAGTTGCATTAGCATAATTAAGGTTAGATTAAGGCTAGGGTAGCTTTTGGATAGCTTATAGCTTATTTCACTTAGCTTCTTTCATTAGTTGTGCGCCCAAATCATTGTTCTTGTGCTCCAAAATAGTTTCTGTTATTTTTCCTGGGTTCTCAGTATTATTTTATCGTTGACTGGAAGTTTTCATATTTTTCACTGTTCATTTACTAATTTTCTGCATTTTATGTCATTTTCTAGCATTTTTAATTAGCATTTAATCCAAATAATTCAGAAAAAGATCAGAAAAATGCAATTTCAATTTTATTAGTTTTATAAAAATATAAAAAGCCAAAAAAATATTTTTCAATAATTTTCTTAGTTTAAATAGTATTTTCTAGCATTTTAATTAGTTTTAAATAGTATTAAATTCATAATAAATAGAGAAAAAGTCAAAAAAATATGATTCCAGTTTTGATAAATCTTTTTAGTTAAATTTGATTTTTGAAAAATAGTTTTTAATTTAGCGCATATTTTCCTAATTTTTAGCATTTTAAGCTATATTTTAAATGTTCAAAATTAGTTTTTAATTCAAAATAAATCAAGAAAAATCCTAAAAATTAGTTTTAATTCTTAAATAGTTTTCAATCATCATTTTTAGTTTAAAAATAAATGTAAAATTCTGTAAACGTTACGCGTTTAGGTTTTAATCGTTAAACGATTTTTAAATATAAATTAAAATGACTTCAAAGTCTTTATTAGATTTAATTTCCTTAGTGTAATCAATCATAACCCCTTTCCTGTTCAATATCACCCGATCACTACGCGTTTAGCTATTCAATCGCACACTTCGTTGGGACTTAACGACCCGGGGAAACACTAAACTCCTCTGGACTTAATTGCATTTTGTTCTGAGCTGTTTGACTTTTATGGTTGACCATTCACAAGTGGTTGACTAATAAAAGATAGACTGTTCGGAGCGAATCAAAGACTTCCATCTCTTGAGACCCTTACATTGGATTTTGACTATTGCACGGTAAGATCGTTTTGAGATTTACACTTCTAATTTTACAATGTTAAATAATGTGTAACTGTAACGACATTTAATCTTTGAATCTAACCCCAAAACTCGACTGTTGTGGTTGATCGTGATGGTAATTCGGATGAATGTCCTTTGCCGTTTTGTATCCCTCGTTAATCTGAATAAAAAAGGAGTTGATTTTGGCGAGACTGTTATCGTGTCACTCATCGTCCAAATGATTCGCGGATATCCAAACTTGAAAAATTTGGAAACGAGTAAGTGTAATACTTTATTCTGTATTTCATACATGATCAAATAAACATCCGTAAACTGCCATGTTTTTCTATCTCAATACTATTTGATTTTCCAGGCTGCACACATGCTTAGTGTTTTACCTTTGGAACAACCTTCATTTGATTTAGACACAACCACATTCATCATGGGCAGGTCAGGCAGTGATTTTTCGATCCTTTCCTAGATCACATAATGATTACACACATAATCAAGTTTATACTTGCTTGTTCCACGTCGTTAAAGAAAATGTATATCGGGCCACGATTTGATGCACGATGGTTATGATAATATCAAGACGAATTGGGAGTTCGCTAGGAAGCTGCTGAAACTCCCGATCTTCCGTCGGCCGTTGTAAAATTGTTCTAGTGGTTGTAGTTTTATGTATGGTTTGAATACCCTACGTCAATTAAATTTGTGTACACAAAGTTTGGTGTGTCTGTTTATCAAGGGTTTATGTAAATAGTCGTAATATGTTGTAGGTTGTCGTCTGTATGAAACGTTGTATGTCAACGTATTTAGTATTTCCTCTGTTGCCATTATCCATTTTTATTTCATCTCGCCAACTAGCAGTTGTTTCCAAATATCAATTTGGCAACTAACTGTTGAACGTAGGGCAACTTCTATCACTAGCAGCTGTTAAAATAACTAGCAGTTGTGCGTATAATACTAGCAGTTATAAGTATACAACCTATTCAGTTTACTAGCAGTTGTAATTTGGCAACCAAGCATAAAAGCATTCTGCCATTTTTTGACGTTTAGAAAAGTAGCATAAACCTCAAAATAATCAACTCACTCTACACATCTAATAACATGAAGCTGCTATTGCTTACGTCAAACGATGATAAACTCACTCTACACATATAATCAACCAATTAGGAGCAACCAATTGTGTTGCTCTTTATAACAATTTTGTGGTATTTTTAAAATCCGTGACCTAACAAAAATTATGTAACATTTTTTTAATCTAAGTAGTTACAATACATCGACATTTCCGTTTCATCAGTGTTCACTTGAATAGTATGTTTAAAAACAAATATTAATGTTAACAAATTAAATTCACACCAATAAGTTATGGTCTATAAATGACCTACAAATATTATTATTAATAGCGATACCTTTGAATAGTATTATGGTAGAGGCCTTGGAGTGTATCGACTCTAGCCTGACCCACTCCTTTTATAGTCTAAGGAGTCCTTTAGAGTCTAAGGAGTCCTTTAGTTGATACGACAAAATTAACGGATCAACAAGTCAAAAAACTCAACGGAGTGGGTTACGTAGTATCTTTGTCGAACTATACAATAAGGTTGCACAATGCTGTCGTTATTGTAATGTTTTTGGCCGATTAAAATAGAAAACTTTCTTTCTATTATTTGACAATATGTATGTATATCTACAAAGGAGAAAAATACTTTAGTTGTGATAAAATCAAATATTCACTAATTTGTACGTATAATTATTGAGAATGTCTTAGTAGCAAGATGTCTGCAAAA
>OU343216.1:47806837-47828416 GCA_910596185.1 Chrysanthemum makinoi | reverse complement strand
ATGGCAAAATTGATCATAATTCATCCTTACCTCAAAATTGATCAAAGTTGATCAAACTCTAGTTTTTCCCATCTCAAAGCTTCTAGGATATTTTCCAAAACACTATCCTAAGTCACAACCTGATCTCTAGGATCATTTAGCTTCAATTGACACACCAAATCTTTAGTGTCATCCTTGCTCATCCATTGACACTCTTGAAAGTCCCAAATCCTTCCATAAAAGACAGTCATTAGCTACATCATTCATTACCTTCAAGTACTTAAGCACCCCTTCATTTAAAACACTTAGGAGGACTGAAACACTCAAGATATTATAGGTCTTAGATCTTAGAAACATCATTTCCACTCTTTCATAGCTGAGGCCGGATCCCTAGGATTAGCCTAGACGGATCCCCTAAGGAGGGAACCTGTGGGATCCGGATGACAGTTTATGTCAAATCTTGCTAAAACAATCATTTCAACTCATCTTCCTAACTCAAACACTCCATCTCATCTTAAATGATTTCCTAGATCAGTGCAAACTCTGAAGTTGACTCTTGTGCATGTTAATCATCACATTCCAATGAATCCTAGTGGCTTAAGGCTTAAATGCACTTGCCAAATCTCTTGGTTTATAAACCACTTTGTTAGGACCTCCATAGTCATCACTCTCATCCTAACTTTAAGCACTTTATAAATATTTACAAACCTCTTGAAATCATCTCATCATGAGGAAAACCCCAAGTAGTAACTTATCCACCAAAGAACCACCCATGAAAAAGGCTCGTGTTATACACGAAATCTCTTCAACCGAATCATCTCCTGTCAAGCCAACAAATGATAGGATCCTTTCTCATCCAATCAAACCAATTCCTAAAAGGATAGTACCCACAAAACTACCAATGCCAAATACCACCATACCTCCTAGGCCAAACAATATCATCTCCACTAAACCATCACCATTAGTTCCTAGAGCTATTTCATTTACATCCCCACTATCATAACCACACCTCTACAATTTAGAGGACTTGCCTCCTAGGCCGTCTCATCCGCTTCCGCCGACAACATTCTCCTCATTAGGAGGAATAATGCTACAAAATCAAGGTGTTGAGTCAACACTTGCTCGCTACCTTTTCAAGTTTCCATCATATAATCCCATTTGGATTATGAGAAATCATCAAAGTCAACCACCCGACCATATGGAAGTTGACACTTCTCTACCACCACCATCATTATTGGTTGAGTCATTCTCAAATGCGCCTCCACCAATCCCTCCATCGTTTGAAGCTCCACAAGCCGTTTCACTTGATCCTTCACATCAAGCCATTTCATTTCTTCCACCACCACTACCTAGCAATGAAAAAGATTGCTATCATTGTCAACATGTTGAAAGTTTGATACATGAAGTACGAGAAGACCAACGTTTCATGTTCTATCATCTCCTCGAATGTTTCGACGAGATTAAACCTAAACAAAACTCGAGCTAGAAGATTTTAGTGGTGTCCTAGCATCAAGCGATAGTTGGTTTAGAAATTCCTAGTCATGTATTATCTTATTTTCTTAGTTTTTAGAGTCGTGTATATCACAACTCTAGTTTTATTAAATGGAATTACATGCTACTTGTTATTTTGTTGAGCATATGATTACTTTGTATTCATATCTCATTTCTGTGATAACATTACTTGTTATATCACCTTTGCTGTAATTAAACAGCTAATACGGATCCCTCAAAATTACCTAGACGGATCCCTACTAGGAGGGAACCGTGGGATCCGTGAGACAGAAAGCTTTCTTTCTATTAACTTGAACCACATTTTGGGAAATTATGAATTATACTTGCTTTCTAACTTTTGTTCTGTAGTTATTCAATTTACACATGAAGACTTTGACATCCTAAAGCTAGGGGGAGCTTTATGTCAAAGCAATACATTGAAAATTATTTGCAATACTAGGTTTACATTTCATGACATCCCCTTGCAAAATTGCAATCATCAAGGGGGAGTACATTCATCACTTAGACGAAATCTTTTGCAAACTTACTTGCAAACAAACTAGATTAGTATCACTTTCTTGATGCCCTTACATAGGGATGGACTCGTCAAGGGGGAGTAAAGACGATATCCTTTCCCGTTACTTGCTCTCTAATTCTTTCTATTTTTTATTTCTTTCACATGTTTTTCTTAAAAACGATGTGTTGCTTTCCTTCAAACACTTTTTGTTTTGACAAAAAGGGGGAGAAGAAAGTAAAAACTACAAATTCAAACTTTTACGAATTTTAGCTTTTCCTTAAAATAATCTTATGTTTTGTCATTAACAAAAAGGGGGAGATTGTTAATACAAATAAGCCGTAAAAACGTTTATTTATATTTTACGATCTTCTAATGTTTTGTCGATAACAAACGTAAAATCATTTTAACGAAACAAATAAAATACGTAAATGGTTTGAACTAATAGTTTCTAACATATTCACATTTTCACATAAAACACTAAAACAAGTATAAGTGATTTTATGATTTAGTAATACATATGTACAACAACTAGTGTTTACATATTTGGATAAAATATACACATAACTAGTATGTAATATATTGGGTAATATAAATGGGTAGAAACTTAAGTATCACAACCCATTGGGCAAATACATTGAATGTAGTTGGGTACAACCCAAATCCCATGCCCCATGGATCTTGACCCATAACTCATTTCATGACATCATGCTTATATCACACATGGATAATATCCATAACCCATGGATCAACCCATACCCAAGTGACTAAGTGCGTTGCACTTAAAGATACATTGTATCTAGCCTAAGATCCATGGTTCAACCCATGACCCATGACCCATAACAAAAATAACCATGGGCAAAGAGGAGCGTTCCACGGATCCCTAGCTTTGTGCTAGCCGGATCCCTTGTGGTAGGGATCTGTGGGATCCGGGGAACAGTAGGATTTTTCCTCTATAAATAGTGAGCCATTTCTTCATTATTTCTCACCCCTTTCTAACACACTTTCTCCCTGAGTTAAAAACTCACTAACCTCAGATCCATGAGATCTATGTTTGTAGTTTTGTTTTTATGTGATCTTTTAGGTTCCTCTTAAAAGCAAGATCACCAACTTTGAAGTCGAGCAAGCTCAAGTCCATGAGTTGCCATGCTTCCTCATCATCAAGGTTACTGAAGTCTTCTTGTTGATGATTCCTTTCTTTCTTCAAAGAAGTGTAGTGTTGAAGACATTAGTGAAAGATGTCTCAAGTGTCAAGACGAAGATATTAGTGAAGGGTATCTATCATCTATAGGATAACCACTTGTGGTAGGTGCTTAGAAGTCAAGACAAAGAAGCATTAGTGAAAGGTGCTTAGAAGTGAAGACACAAGACATTAGTGAAAGGTGTCTTGTAGATCTAGTCATAGGCATTAGTGAAAGGTGCCTTAGATGTACATTCGATATGGTGTGTTTCGATGTACAAGATAGACTAGTATTAGATCCAAGGATATTGATATCCTTGATGATGTTGTAAAGGAGTAGATCTCCTTTGGGATTAGTCGTTGGTGTAGTGTGGTAGTAGTTCCTCCATTTCAATGGAACTAGGTGCTTAGCCTAGTACCTAATAAAGGGTAGGCGACGTTGTCATAGGATTAGTTCTCCTTGGTGTGAAAGAACTCGGTGGTTAGCCTAGCACCGTATAAAGGGCTTAATGACGTTGTGTTAGGTGTGGTTCGCCTTGGTGTGAAGGAACTCGGTATTTAGCATTGTATCGGAAAAAGGTTAAGCGACGTTGTGAAGGCTTCTCCACCATAAGGAGTTGGTGTAGTGCTTACGAACTCGAGTAGGTGACTCGGGGAGTGGAGTAGGGCAAGGAAGGTGTCCTTGTAGCCGAACCACTATAAATACTTGCGTTGTGGTTTTGTGCTCCTTAGTCTTATCTTTTCATTACTTACCTTTATATGCTTGTTTATCAACATCCAACACACACATCCAAATAGATTGACATAAGTCAATCGAAATAGATTAAAAGGAAGTTTTAATTGGCAAAACTATTCAACCCCCCCCTTCTAGTTTTCCACATCTTTGAAGAGCCCGCAACTCATGAACACTAACTAGAAGCCAAGAAGCTGAAACAAGACACAGGGGCAGCTGAAGAATGAAAATAACCAGCACCATTATATGTTTTGTAATGCGCTTGCATAAAAACAGTTTCCAGTAGCAATAGGTTATACCTGTTACGATTCATGTATAGTTAATGGTTGTATGGAACGATTCATGTATAGTTTATGTTTTCTAATGTAATTGTTTCTAATGAAGTGGTTTTGCCTCGCGCGTTGCGGCTGAGGTTTTACCTGTTAGAATTTCGGGCAGGCTTTTTTACCTTGTTTTGTAGTGAGGCGTGAGGTTTTACGTAAAAAATTTCTTTGTTTTCCAAACATCCTGTTGTCCCATAATTCTTAACCCAATTCGTATAATCTAGAGAGATAGAGATTGGGTGTGGACACTTCTAATCTAGATAGAGAAAGAGATAGAGAAATGAGGCAAAATCTCGCAAGACTATCTATTAGAGACATGCCTCAATACCTTTAAGGTAGGGGGTATTTATACCCTTAAAACCAAACGTTGAGACCCCTCAACATTGAGCTTCTCCTCGCAACTATACAAGTGTTGTGAGGGTAAGAGGCCTCTCAAGTCTCAAAAACATAGACAATACAAAACGTCCTATCTAAATTAGTAAATTACATAGAATACCATACTATGATTTACACTTTTTTTATGCTCTAACACATTCCCAAGATTTAACTCAAGGAATGAATCTGGAATCAGTAGGTAACAAGAAATTTTTATGTAATTTTAGCTACACATGTAATTTTCAGGGACTATGTTTTAATCACATGCAAACCTTAGGGACCATATGTAATATTTTTATTTTTAGGGACTATTTTGCAATTGCAAGTAAACCTCAAGGACCATTTGTCCCTACATATGTTATATTTTAGGGACTATGTTTGTAATCACATGTAAACCTGGGGGAGCATATATAACTTTTCATGAACCATGTTTATAATCGAAAATAAACATCAAGGACCATTTACGCCATTTTTGATTGAAGTTTATGTATGTGATCACATATAAACCTCAGGGAGCATATAAACTAGAACATCACAGCTTCTGGGATGTTCCGTTATTATCTAATGTGAGTTAGGGATGGAGAAAACTTCTCCAAATTCGCAATATTATCAGGCCACATGTCTGGTATAAACTTGGAAATGGCTTCAGTTTGGTATGACACATGAGATTAGTTGTGTCCTATAATAAATCATATAACGTATAGAGTTGTACGTAATGCGGGATATAATAGGCTTGAAATAGTGAGTGATGTTGTCACAGAACGTTCGTGGAGCTGCCCAGGCAGAGGCGGATCCATGTACTATAAAGCGGTTCCCGGGAACCACTTTGGATGACGAAAATGTTTAGAAACGATATAGAATGTTTTTTATGAACCACCTTAGAAATTATTTGGGAACTACCTTAGAATTTTTTTTAAAAATACTTCACTTTTAGTATAAAATATTCTTAGCCCAAATCCCAAATAGCCCAAACATATTAGTCCATCTAATAGTTAATAATTAATTTAAATAAAAAGCATAAAAAATTCATTAATCGGCAGTTCTCGTCCTGTGAAAGGAATTAGGGAAACAACTCGGATAGTCGAATCACTTCATCCAACAATTCATCTGTAACCTATTTATCTTTTAGTTTATTTATTTATTCTAGTTTTATGAATAATTAAAGGGTATAAAGAATGTTATGTAATGTACCACTCTATTAGTATAATTGTTAGTATTTAGATTTTAGGGTTTGTTGTTGAGGACTTTAGTCTTTAGGTTAAGATGTTATTGTTAGTTATAAGATTTCACAAACACACTAAACCAAAACCATATGAGGCGTTAACTAAGTTTAGAGAGAGAAAGTTCTAGTGAGAGAAAGGAAGAGAGTTGGGAACTATGTGAAACAAAGAAAAATGGTATTGAAGCTCCAACCCTCTACCTTGGGAGGTAGAGGGTATTTATAGTTTCTTACAAACAATCGCCACCTACGGGCTGTGGATCAGGCATACAGTGGGTAAAGACCCGTCCGTCCTCCACGGTGTTACTTAACTAAATACTACTTAACATAGAATAAATACGACTACGAGCTTTCTAACGATTACATATACTTGAGGTGACCGACTCTTTAATACCTGGAATTTCTAATTCCTAACAGTCTCCCCCTAAGGGAGGTCACCTCAAACACACATTAAAATTACATTGAATACAAACAGATTTTACATTGAGATTGTTCTTGGATTCTTTTCCATGTTCTTTGTTCTGTAGCTCGTAGTCTTTGATTCTTCATAATTTCATGTTTGGATAATCTGAGTGGAGGTCTTTAAGCGATCCACGTGATAATGAGTGTTGAGCCGACTTTGAGATCATCACCACATTAAATCTCTCGACTCAACCTTTGTGGTGTTGGTAATTGGTGATGTTGTGACTTTTGGACCGACATGCTCACATTCTGGATCATAATTTATTCTTATCAGAGTAGCGGAAGCTTCGTTGATTCATGATATTGGCGGCAGTAGCGAAGCATGGAGTGAAAATATCAGAGTTATTGATGCACCAATCATGATATCTTTAGATATGAATGTGTTGTGTGAGCATGCGGCTATAGATTGACCGCTCCATTCTCGATCTAAACGTTGGGGTGTACCGCATAAGACAGTTAGAAATAAAGCGCCGCGAAAGTGTCTTTGATCACTTTCGATGAATTGAGGTACACGGCCCACGGTTCCCGCTGATCATACAAGTCGCCGGATCGTATAATTTGAAGAATTTTTGACGGGTGGTTTCGCAATGCTCTAGCCGTTCTCAAACCGGAGCGTCTCAAAGAAGACAACACGGTGTGAGTGAACCAACGAATAAAGATTCACTGATTGATGAAAAGAGATTTGAGAAAAAATCGTGTATCGCTCAATAGAAATTGTTTTTGCAATACAACGAAGTTTTAGTGAAAAATCATTTATCAATCATAAACACCTTTTAATTTGAAATAATTGTTCACAGTCGATGTGCTAGAGAAAAGAATTTTTAAGCACAACGACCGGTTTTTCAAAGGCATCCGTCAATCCATTTTATTGGACCTGGATTGATTCAATTTTGAATCGCTCCACTGATGAGGTCCATATGACACAATCAAGTCTTGGCAATACCACAAGGATAATGCGAAGGACTCATAAGATATAATCTCACATTCCACATTGTGTGAAATAGTGAGTCTTCAAGAAATAAGTGTCCTAAAGAGATTAATTGATGATCTCGTGGCTCTAGACTCAATTAGTGCATATTTGGTTCCTATGTCGGAGACTAGGGAGAGGGTCTCCTTCTTCAATATCAACAATCTCTAAGAGACAATCGATAGATTATGTAGGTTCCCCGTGAGAATGAAACAAGCCCTTTTAAGAGGAACTTGAGTAGCATAGGAAGTTTAGTGCAGGCCACCGGGTCCATGACGTCTTGTCTTCAATACCGAGTTACCTTGGTAACCACCAAGTAGCTATGAATTGAACCCGGTTTCGCTCTAAGGTTGAATAATTGGAGGGCTATTTTTTTCACCCTTTTCTCATTCAATTCTTTTTCATTCTTCAACCCCTTCATTGCTTACGAGACTTCATGACTAGAACCTTGTTGGGTTTATTCCTAGCTCAGATCTCATCCGACTCTTACCATATTCTCATTTTTCTTCTTTTTACATCATACCTAAGGACTTCCACACTAACTAGTGGATTGTCCCGGGATCCCTCCTTCGGCGGATCATGGGACCTCAACCTAACCTTATCATCCTTATATCACCATACATAAAGTAAAGTTGGTTGGTCTTTTTGGTATCGTTCATCTGCCATAGGAACCAATTGAAAACCATTTGAAAATCAATCAAGATACTTGTGATATAGAATTAAAGCATTTTGAACCTTAATTGTTTTGATATTTTAGAAATGCTCCCCCTCAACATATGCATAAAATTTAGAATTTGTTTAGCACATGGAGGCAAGAGATCTTTGAAATCGTTAGATTGAGAATGAACGGTCCAATCTTTTGATTAACATTTTCTAAAATGATCATCATCACTTCCCAATCAATTTGAGTAAATAAAACATTTTGAGGAAGGATGAGGTTTTCAAAAGTTTGCTCCCCTCAATATGTGCCTCGAATTTTGAAAGAATTTTGCACATATTGAGGGAATCTGCACTTAGAGACAATTCAGACACGTTTCAATAATTTGAGGTTTAAAATAGTTGCTTCCCCTCAACGTGTGCATGGAAAATTTGAAATCGCTTGTCACTTGCGGGGAGGCAAACATACTAATCACTTATGAAACCATCTATCGAATTATCGGTTTAAATCCAATTTAAATCACAAATTCTCCCCGATCACATTTATCAAAACATTTGAGATTTGTGATCTCAGTAGATTTAAATCATTTTTGAAAGCTTTTTAAGGAGAATTGTGACTTGATTTTGAAAAGCGTTTTAACCGATAAGGATCGAATTTTGAGACTTTAGACTCCAAAGATTTAAACATGCTTTAATATCTTTTGAAAGCAAACCATTTTTTTGAGAAAAATACACTTTATAATTAAAAATCATTCTCCCCCTCAATCAATGACATACGTTGTTGATTGAGAGATAGATAGTTTTAACAACCGTTTAGTACAGATGACTTTCAAGAATTGAGCCCGAAGTAATTTTTCAAATCAATTCGTTTTCATTGGATAGTGAGAATTTTGTATAGAATCAGAGCATGAGATTTGAAAAACAAGATAAAGCATGGCTCCGTTCTTTCTTTTAACACGGTTCTTAAAATGACAATAAACCACCATTTTCTTCTCTTTTTTTTTATGAAAACTATGTACATTCGATGAACATCTAAAGACCCGTGACATTCTTTGAATATCAACACAAAGTCTGTAGATGATATCGAATCGAGAAAATCATGACAAAATAACAATATTTTTTTGAGGATTTTTCGAATTTTTCACATTTTTATGGATTTTTAAAGTTTTATAATTTTCTATTTGATTTTTTGAAGGTTTTGTAATTTTGTATTTTTCTATTTTTTATTTAAAATATATACAAAGTGATAGATGAAGAAAGACCTTTACTCCTCGTCTTCCTCCTGAAGACGTTTGAGTGTTTCTGGTTGAAGGCTTTTCAAGCCAAGTCGTGGAAGAATAAATTCAAAACGTTCTCTTGGAAGAGCTTTGGTGAAGATGTCTGCTAATTGGTATTCAGTCCTCACAAAATAGAGTTCCACCACACCTCTTTCCACTTGTTCCCTGATGAAATGATGTCGGATGTCAATATGCTTTGCTCTTGAGTGTTGAACATTGTTGCATGAGAGAGCAATAGCACTTTATTATCACAAAGATCTTGAGGGATTTTGTTGAATACAAAGCCATAGTCGATAATTGAGATCTCATCCATAGGATTTGAGCACAACAAGATGACATGGCTATGTATTCAGCCTCTGTATAGGAAATAGAAGTACTCATTTGCTTCTTTGATGACCGACTCACAAGCTTATCGCCCAAAAGAAAGCACCTCCGGGCGCATCTCGACGAGTATCTTGACACCCGCATGATCGCATCGCATATCGTTAGTGACATACCGGTGTCCTTCGGGTACCAAAGTCCCATGTTGATGGTTCCTTGGAGGTACCGAAAGACCCGTTTAACCGCTTCAAGGTGCTTTTTGGTAGGCTTAGCTCGGTATCTAGCACACATGCATACAAATGAACGAATATCGTGTCTCGGTAGTGAGGTACATCGTGGATCCGATCATGCTCGATATTTTGTTTGGTCTACCATGATCCCGAGTGGTCCTCATCCGTTTAGTACGCTCAATCATGGGAGTGTCAACAGGTCACTAGAATAAATCTAAATTTCTTTAGAATCTCATTTGCATATTTAGATTGATTTATAAAAACGCCCGGACTTTGTGAAATTTGTAATCCCAAGAAAAATGACATTTGTCCCATCATTGACATTTGAAATTTGGAACCCATTTCTTTTGAAAAACGATCACATTCATTGGGGTCAGCCGAGGCAAAGATAATATCATCAACATAAATTTGAACGTGAATTAAATGTTTGCACGACTTCTCGGTGAACAATGTTGGATCAACTGCTCCCTTTGAATCCTTCTGTAGACGAAGAAACTTTGATAGCGTATCATACCATGCCCTTGGAGCTTGCTTTAAACCATAAAGAGCCTTCTTCAAACGATAAACGTGAGTAGGATGTTTTGGATTCACAAAGCCTTGGCGTGAGACGACTTCTTTAAGATCTCCGTTCAGAAACGCCGTCTTTACATCCATATGATAGACTACCATGTTCTTACTTGCAGCATTAGCCAAGAATATTCGATTGCCTCGATTTGAGCAACGGAGCAAAAGATTCTTCAAAGTCAATACCCTCCTCTTGACGGTATCCTTTAGCAACCAATCGAGCCTTGTTCTTTAACACATCACCATGCTCATCAAGTTTCACTTTGAAGATCCATTTTAGTGTAATGATCATAGCACAACTGAGCGGTACTAATTCCCATACATCAAGTCGATCAAACTCATGAATTTCTTCTTGCATGGCATTGAACCAGTTGTCTTCATTCATGGCGGATTTAACATCTTTTGGTTCGATCTTAGAGAGTACGGAGTTGAAGAAGCACCATAAGGTATCTGTTGCAAGTTGTTTCCGTGTGGATACTGGACGAGAGGATTTCAATGATGTTGTCTAATGGATGATCGTGAGTCCATTTTCTCGAGGTATTCATGTGGTCGTTGTTTAGAGACCGAAGTAGTAATTGATGTCTCCCTGGTAGATGGTTCGATGATGATTCGTGAGCAAATATGTTTTCAAATGGAGCATCTTCGAGTAGCAAACGGATTGACTTCATTCTCGTGAATGAAGCATTTCCATGATGTACACTTGATGATGAAGATTTGTTGATGAAACAGATTGGTCAGCAGGGCTTCTTGGCTTAATGACATAGAAGTTGAAGGGTACTTTCATTGACAGGATAGAAGCGACTCTGTTGATTGAATTGTCATATCATTGTTACTTGGCTCAAATTGTTCATCAAACATTGGATCAAACATTTTCTTTAAATCATCTTCGAGGGAGGTACATATGGAGTTCTGATGAGGAGTTTGGTACAAGAGATGAACCAATGGGATCTGCTTTGAAGTGCGGGTCCCGAATGAGCTGGATTGTCCAGAGCCATTTGACCGGTCACCATCAAACGTGGACGTGAATTGTTTCCATGATATTTCGGGTTCTCTTGTTGTAGATTCTGTAACCTTTACTATTAGGTGCATAGCCTACAAAAACTCCAATGTCCGCTTTAGCTCTCAGGTTTCCTAAATCTTGACCATCATTAGTTGGATAACATAAAGCACCAAACACACGAAGGAATGAAAGATCTGGTTTTCTGTTGTGGACAAGTTCATATGGAGTTTTTCCATGAGCAAGGTGAATCAGTGGATCGATTTTGTGTGTAGCATGCAGTGGCGATAGCTTCACCCCAGAGAAACATTGGAACTTTTGAGTAAATCAACATAGTCCTTGCGGCTTCCACAAGAGTTCGATTTCGTCTTTCAACTACACCGTTCTGTTGAGGAGTTCGAGGAACACTTCTTTGATGACCGATTCCCATACTTTCATAAAACTCACCAAGTTGTTTGTTAACAAACTCAGTTCCATTGTCTGCTCGGATGATTCTGACCGTTTTGTTAAGACGAACCGCAAATGTTTGATGAGTTTGATGATGATATCTGAGTTTCATCCTTAGTCTTTAAGAAATTTACCCAGTGAATCTAGAGAAATCATCAACCACAACTAACACATATTTCTTCCCAAAGATATTCTCAGACTCTCATGGGTCCACATAAGTCCATGTGAATAGTATGGAGAACTCTCAGGATTGAGTTTGTAGGTTTGGGTTTATGGGCATACTTCTTGCTTTTTCCCAATTGGCATGTTGAACAAAGATGATCCTTTTCATACTTAAGTCTAGGTAGACCTATAACTAAGTCCTTTCTCGAGAGATCATTGATGGTGCCGAAGTTCAAGTGATTGAGACGACGATGCCATAACCATGACTTTGTTTTAGAAGCCTTTGACAACAAGCAAATTGGAGAAGACTTCATCATATCTTCGATAGAGATGGTGTATAGATTTGAGCCACGCGAACCTCTTAAAAGTTCCTTACCATCAAGTTCTCTAACGAAACAAGTATGTTTTCTGAAGGCTACTTCTAGATCATAATCGCAGAATTGACCAACAGAGAACAGGTTATGACCAAGACCTTCCACATAATATACCCCGGAGATAACACTTTTTCCAACAACATAATCTCCATAACCCTTAATTGCACCAAAATGATCATTCCCGAATCTAACTGTCCCGATGAATTTGCTCACGAAGTTCATGAGCCATGACCGGTCTCAGTCAAATATATGCTTGGAAAACTGAGTCCAGTACCACGTAACGATTTGAACGACCTGCAGCTTGAACACGACAAGAATGGATAATCGATAATTGGGATCCCCATGCAAGAATGGGTTCCACATGGTTAGTAACAGTAATTGGAACACCCACATCAAAAAATAGCATCCATATCAAGTAGAAGCAATGGAATCATTGGGAATAGATGCAATGTCGGGTGTCTCAGATTTGACCTATTCAAAGTATGTTCACTTCTTAAAGGAATAGTTCTACCAATAGGCATCCATTTTCTAGTGGGCATAGTCTTAGCAGTTTGAGAACAAAACTGATTATTCTTATGGCCAAAAGGTATCCAATAATAACCTATCTTTATAAATGTTCTTTCTGTGGGTTTCCACTGTTTTCTAACAATCTTTCGTCTTTGCCTTTTAGCCTTCTTTGCACGAATATTAGCATTAACAATTTTAACTGGGCATTTGACATCATTAGACAAAGCATTCACACCATATTCATGATTAGCAAAGAATTCAAGCGAGACATCATTACAAGGTTTGCAAATAGTATCGAATTGAATTAATTACAAAGCCCTATGGCTAATACTAGAATCAACACGATTCGTTTTATTCGACTCAAACTTAAAGTTCCTAGGTTGGTCTTCTACTCTTCCAATGCACATTCTTAGCTTGCAAGGTCCTATCATTCCTTGTATTGTCTTGAGACTTTGACCTGCTTGCTTTAATGTCACCGATTACTCTGTGAGAGGAATGGGAACATTAGTTGGTTGATCTAATTTTGCATTCCCTGAACTTGATGTGCAAGGATCCAAGTACTAGAAGGCACATTAGTGTTTACTTTCTTAAAACTATGATTTGAGCTATTTGGTGCACACTAAAATTCACTTTCTTATCATTAACATATCCGGAATCGAACTACTTGAAGGCACCCTAAGGTTGACATTCATTACATTGGGCATAGAACGGATTTCATGCTTGGCACTAGGCATAGAACAAGGCATCACGGCTTTGCCTTTTGCACCTAAGGATTTTGGACATGTTGCAATTACACATTCAAGCAGCTCTTGAGATCGTTTGGCCTGGAGGCAAGCAAACCTAATTTCTCTATCAAGAGGTTTATTAATGAAATCCTTTTCAACAATCTCACGGAGACATTCTAGACTATCCTTAAGGTGAGCACAATAGTCATGAAACGCTTATTCCTAAGATGAGGAGGAAATATATTTAACCGTCACAAGTGTATTTTCACCTAAGGGTGACTTTGAAACAACATTCTTATTGAAAACAAGTGGCGCTTCCCATTTTCCCGACTTCTCAAATTCTCAATTTCCTTTTGTAAAGACGTTATTTTTCGTTGTTTTGGTCACGAGTGACTTTCATTGAATCATATAACTCTTTAAAGTGTCGTTTAACTTTTTCATTTTCTTCTAGAAAACTCTCGCTTTCCTTTTGTAAGGCATTAACCAAGTTTTGAAGATGAAAAGTTTGAGAGTACCGAGAATCTAAAGGAGGAGGCATTTGGGATCCAGTCACATTGTTCTTTTCACCCTTCAATTGAGAGATTTGGACTTTCAAATTTTTGATCGTGTTACAATGAGCTCGAATCTGTTCATCACGTTTGCTAATTTCAAAAGCGCATCAAATTCGTGGAGCATCCAAGGATGTCTTGATATTTGAGGTTTTAACATTTTCTTTTAGATGTTGATATTTTAGTTGTAAATCAAAATGTTCAACTTCTAGTTTAGAAAGATGATTTACCAAATTATCGCGTGATCATCCGATCAATTTTCTCATTAAGTTTCGAATTAATCTTTTCAAGCTCAATGACACGATCATGGAAGACTTTCAGAGCAATAGATAATTCATGAAATTGAGAAGCATTAATGGAGCAATTCGTAGTAGTGTAAAACACATCTTGAGCAATACATTCAAAAATAAGATTCTCATTCAAGGTATGCAAGTTCTTCCTCTCAATCTCATTATATTTTAATACTCGCCATAGTCACTAACCTCAACTACCATTGCATCAAATTCCTTTTCCATTCCTTTAATATCCGAACTTATCCCCTTTTTAAGACTCTCAAAATGATCTTTTAGTAGTTTGAAGAAAGGCATGACCTCAGTTAGATAGCATTCTTTTGTTTGCTCAAAACCCTTTCCCTTCGAGCTATCCCGGGTGTGATCCTTTTCTTACAAGTTTTCTCAAAATCGACAAATAGTTGAAGAATAACATATTGAGTGATTAAGGTCTTGCTTTTAGTGGCAATAGTTCTAGGAACTAAATGCATTGGTGAATTCGGAGGATACACAATAGTAGCGAGCATTTTCCTAAGGGAAGGGTTTGTTTCAGCAAGATTCTCAACTTTTAGCTTATCTAAATCCTTTTCCGTAACACTTGTTCGGTGTTAACAATGCGTCCGAGGCTTAAATTTGTTTAAGGAAATCCAATTCTCCTTCTTGTAATCATGGGGTGTGATAATTATTTTATTCTCTTTACATTTAGGATCATCTAACTTCTTATTCATCCTTTCCCTAGTGACTTCATCAGATTTATTATCTTCTTCAAGCACTCGCAACTAGGTTTCTGTCTAGGCTTAAGGATTTCATTGCCATCATAGAGTACCTTATGAGCATTTCTAGCCTTTTTAATGACCTCTCGATTTGGTTCCTCAACAAGGGGAATGCTATGCTTATCGCTTAAGACTTTTTGCTTAGTGATCATGGGCATAATGGTGTTCCTTTGTACGCACAACTTATTTTCAAGCTTGTTCTTCAAAGTTTTTAGATTAGAAAAATCATTCAAAAGTTTTGATTCCTTGGCATGAAATTTCTGCTTAAGCACTTTAACATTTTCTTGAAGTTCTTGTTTTTGCTTAGCAGCTTTTGAAAGCTTTTCTTGTAAGGAATTTAACTCTTGTTTTAACACTTCTTCTCTAAAATTACTTTTTCTAATAATGGTACACATTTGGTTATCCAACTCCCGCCACGAGTATTTAGCTTAAACTTAGCACGTTGTTCACAAATGGCAACTCGTTCTTTATAGGCATTAAGTTCGAGATAACTTGAGAATCATCGAGGGACATATACGGTGTATTCATCACAAACATAATCATCATTGATTCGCAGGAGATACATCACTTGATGCAATCACACTTTCACTTTGTTTCACATATTGATCATATGGGACAACATTGATATTACCCATATTTTCAATATCTGACTCAATGATTTCATTTGATTGTATTTCATTATGTATCTTTTGCACATCAACTTCATCATATAATTTTAATACCATCTCGAGATGATTTTGTCTTTGGATGGTCCAGCTTGTGGTGAAGTAGAGACCTTAGGAGAGACCATTGGAGAAATGCTAGCCATAAAAATTGTTTGTGCAAAGAGGGTCCATCATCAACATCGAGTTCGTATGCATCACGATCGTGACTTGAAAGGCATTTCGATGATTGTGACCAATCTCCGAATAGGCCGCTTCATCCACATCGCATCATATGTCTTAGCATTCCTTAGGCAAGAAACAACAAGCTCTTCTTCATCCAAGGTTGCTCCATTGTCCCGAAGCTTGCACTAGCAACATCTTATCCCTCAAGTATTCGATTCTAAGGACGCTTTTGGAGATGTGCAATTCCTTGCAATGTGTCCCTCACCACCACAGTTGTAACACTTAACTGCCTTGACTTGTCCCTGATTTCCATTCCTTCCCTCGATTCGATTTCCTCCATAGCCTCCACCGCTCCACCCCCTTCTCCGATCGCATCGCCTTTCTTGGACTGGCCGCACCATAACCTTCCCATCTCACGCAAGAGTGGCTTGATTGTGTGGATTGGATGCTGTTCTGAGGTTGTTGTTGGTGTGTGGGAGAGTGTTTGATTGGTGCAAAACTGTCAAGTTATCTCACACAAGCTAGCCACTTGTGAATGGCTAACCGTAAGAAACTCAAAACAGTTCAAACACTAATGCAATGAAGATCAGAGGAATATAGTGGATTCCTCGGGTCGTTAAGTCCCACGGAGGATGAATTGGTGTATAAACACTTGATCAGATGATAGAATGATCACTAAGGATAGTGATCAGTAAGGATTTTGATGGATAATTAAACCTAAAGAAAAGATTTACAAATTACAACGACTTAAATGCAAATTAAAAGAAATTAAAAAGTTAAAATATATTAAATAAATGCTATCACTATTTTTACAATGATGTTTTTGTGATTTTATAAAACAAAATATCTTAAATAAACTATTTTAACTAAAACGTAAACTTAAATTATCTAAAAATGTGATTTAAAATGAAAACGTACGTTAAGTCTAAAATTGCAGCAAGCAAAAACGTAAAATTTATGAAATAAAAGTCCTACAAGTGTAAAAACAATTTTATTGTGCACTATATGACAAAATAAAATTTTAGAAAAAAGATTTATATTTTTTAGACTTTTTATGTATTTATTATGAATTAAATAAGATTTTACACTAATTAAATGATTAAAAATATTAAACCTATTTAGAAAAATCAAACTTTTATAAAATACTTTATACTAATAAAAATTAAAGAAAAATACAAATGGTGAAAAGCTGGGGTCTAAATAAGCTATAAATAAGCTAAAACACTCGAATAAGCTATATGAGACAAAAGGTTGTTATGTATTAAATTGTGTAGAAGATAACCAAATCAAAGACCCAATGGCAACTGGCTATACGTACACACTATCACTCTCAAGGTTGGGAGGTCTCGTGTTCGAGCCCTCAGCCCCCACCCTTTTTGCAAAACATTTTATTTTTGATTTTTTTCTTTTACAAAGTTATTAAGCTAACTAAGATAAGCACTTTTCCCAACTACAACTTTTTATGAAAATGATTAATAAGCTCGAAAGCAAATTTTAATATCTTAATAAGTTTTGACTTATGAGCTTATTATGATGAAATAAGCTCAAACAAACTTGCAATATGAAACAAAAGCTTAAATAAGCTAAAACAAAATAAAAGATACTTATGATAAGCTAGAAAACAGTAAAGCATCTTGATAAGCTATAAACAAGCAATAAGCACTTATGAAACACCTTTGTACCAAACAGACTTGTACAGACTTTGTAGGCTAAAATAAGCTAGGTAAATAAGTTCAAAAGCTCAAAACCAAGACTGAGTCAACAAGCTAGCTAGGTTGGCTTTTCAAAAAGCCAAAAATCACAAACTAAGGGTAACCTGCAGAGCTTTTGGTGAGCTTATGAAAGTGGTGGTAAACTGTCGGATCACCGAGCCGAGCATACTAATTGCTTGAGTGTTGGGACAAAAAAGAAGCTAGGTGCGAGTTCTAGCTAACAAGCTACAAAGTGGAATATGAAGCTTGGGACCTCAATATGGGTTGGTTGGCTATTTAAAGAATCAAGTTTGACAAGCTAAGGTGCACTGGAGAGCTTTTGACAAGCTCTTGAAATTGATATCAAAACTGTGCACAGGACACAATTTTGAAATGGTGTCTTAAATAAGCTAAGCAAAAAGCTATTAAATAAGCTATTTGAAAATTATAAAAAATACTAATATTAAGATGAGCAGATGGAATTTACTATCCCACAAGCTTAAGTCTTGAAACTCAACAGTAGATCCTATATAAATTATTCTATTTAATTCAAAAACGACTAAATGAAACTTTTGACTTTTTGATAATCACTAAAAGTTGACTAAACTGAACTTAGGATTGATCTTACTTATTAATTATGATGTATTAGGTTATATTAAGACTAAATTAAGGGATTATGACAACTTATAAACACAAATCCATGATCACAGAACATGAAATTTCAAACGTTAATGCACCATTAGATTAAAAGGATTTTTGACTTTTGACACATGTGAGTACTAGTTTTTCTTGTTAAAGCGAGATATTAGGACCTAGTTTGACAGATAAAAACAACAAGTAACAACTCAATCACCCTATAACACAAATAAACAAGATAATCCAAACATTACTTTGTTGAACTGATTTGAATATTTCCAAAGGATTTCAAAGATTAAAACCATAAAACTGACACGGTTCTTATATTATCATTAAATAAGACTAAAGAAACATTAACTAACAAAAATAACAACATAAAAATAACAAATTAAGCATAGGCTAATTTAATTGTCAAAATGGAATTTTGCTAGCTACAAATTTAAAAGAACAAACCATCGATTTTTATGTTTAATTTCACTTAACTATAACTAATGAATATGAAAACACAAAGATTTAAGCTAGTTAAGGATTTAAATAGTTAAATGACCAAATGTACCAAAAGGGCTTACAAGATGGATTTGAATGAAAACCAAGAACAAGGACTGTGAATACACTTCCTATAGCTTACCAATAAGCTCTATACCAAGGCCATCCAGAATCTACCTTGCTCCGCCTTGTTTATCACCTTCACCATAGATTTTGATTTTAACTAATTTATTAGTAATTTTGTGATTTTCTCGTTTTTTGTACTAGACTAAGTTTTAGAGTTTCTAAAAGCTTGAATAAGCTTTCTAGGAGCTTATGTGGCTTATTTCAGTCCTTAATAACATCTAACAACAACATTGACAGATTATGATAATTTGAACTTGAAAATGCATAAACCGAAATGTAACTTGAAACTTTAAATCACTGTTGCAAAAGTTGTATATATAATCGAATATGAGATAAAATAAGACTTTAAAGCTAAGGAATACACTTGAAAATCAAAATTAAGTTAAACGACATAAGCTAATTAAAATTAAAAACTAGATACTTCCTCCTCTGCTTCTCCTCTTTCTTTATATCCTTGAGATACTCCCCTACATGCTTTCGAGACTTTCCCACTTTAAATCTTAACCATTGGATGAGTCAAACTCATCCCCGCCCGCTAAAAAGACTTTTGCCAAAATTGAGACTAGTGGATTAGAGCAGCTCACTGTGAATTAAAGAAGCTTTGGGGTGTCATGGAGGTGTATGGGACACAAAAGGTAAGTTTCAATGGACTTGTGTGATGTAGAAGCAAAACAGGGATGAGGGAATAAAGGGTCTATGGTGGGGAAGCATTAACTGCAGCATGGGCTATCTCATGAGGTGGAGGATGGTGATGAGTGTATTTGGCAACTGGATGGAGGAGGTGAGGTGGAAAACCACCGGTTTTTATTTAAAGTGGGGAGGAGAAGACGCTACAAGCAGGCGTATTATCTGTTTTAAAATTTGGGCCTGTTATGGTTTTGGGCTGGGTTTGGTTTAAATAGGGTCCGTTTGGTTCAGTATCTTAATAATCACAAGGACCTTTTTGTGTAATTCCAACAAAGTTAAGGGTTGAACTCCGCCAATCTTCCAAAGTTCTTACAAGGACCAAACCTGCCATAAATAAATAGTTCAAGGACCAATAATGATTATTTTCCATTTTTAAAATGTCCAAGGACCATTTTTGACAATTTTCAAACCTGTGGACCAAACTTGTAATTTCTCTAAACTTATCATAAAGGACCAATTATGCCACAATTGAATAGTACAAGGTGTAGTTTGAATAATTTCCATTTTTAAATTCACCAAGGACTATTTATGGCATTTTTCAAAGTTCTGTGGACTAAAGTTGTCATTTTGCAAATTTTAACTTTAAAGGGTTAATTTTGACAACTTTTGAATCCCATGGACCTTAAATGACATTTTACTAGTTTTTGAATTACCAGGACTATTTTTGACAATTTTGTAACTTCGGGGACTAAAATCGCAATTATGCAAACTTGATACGCTTTTCACCAGATTTTGATGTTTTTGCATTTAAAACATATAAAACACTTGCTTGTGATATTTTCATCATTTTGATGTATTTCAGTGTTTTCGCATGTTTTGCGCCTAGACAAGATAAAAATGATGAGTATTTAGACACTCATCAATCCCCATTACTAAGATACATAGTCCTAGCAATGTTTTGAAACTTTAATGGATTTCATCTCTTTACCAAAAGCCATTACTTCTGAGTAGCCAATTGTTTTAGTTCAAGTAAGAACCTTGGTACAATGATAACTAAATGATTTTGAGCAATCATAAGCTAACGATTTGATTTATTCTACCGTAGCCGCTTGCTTTCGACTAGCCAACTCTTAGATAAATTATCAATATTATCTTTGGTGAGTCGATTACCAATTATGGATTTCCAACCGCTTTACCACAAGCCATAAACTTAAGGGCTAGCCAACTCTTCACTTTAGATATGGGGCGAAATGAACACCATACAATTTTGGCAAATTGTGCCATAAACGGATTTGAGATATCTTTACCAAGAGCCGCTTGTCCGTGATTAGCCAATCCTTATGTGGGTTAGACATGGCGGATCGATTAACATTTGGTTAGTAAGTGAAAACACTTACCCAAAAAAAATTTTGGCCAAAAACGGGGGAATTGGGTGGAATAATTACATGATAAAATTGTGAGAATTCCCCCCCACACTTAGAAATGAATATTGCCCTCAATATTCAAAGTACCCATGCGGTTTAAACATAGAACATAAAAGAGAAATATAACGCCATTATTTTATTTTTGATATATACACATTTTTTAAATAGATTAATATATACAACAAGCAACTCCCCACACTAGGGTGGTAGAAAGGGGGTAAGAAGACAAAACATGGGTGAACCCATATGGTGTGTGCTACTATTTTTGATTCAAGTCATACTTGACTCGATCCCTCATTCATTGGTCTACATGGGAATGTTTGAAACCGACAATCACGTGGAATGTCCTCTCCAAAATAATGCTTTAATCGATGACCATTTCACTTTAAAATTTGGACCATCAAATGAGATAACTCAATGGTACCATAAGGATAAACCTTAGTGATAGTAAATGGACTGCACTAACGGGACTTCAAATTTTCCCCAGAAAATCTTCAATCTTGAATTCAAAGAAGGACTGATCACCAACGCTGAAAACGCTGTTCTGATTTTCTCGCGAATCTTTCTTTGCCTTTTTTATAGATCAAAGAGTTCTTCGTGACTGCTTGATCACGGTGAGTTCATTTAGTTCATTCATTTTGAACTTTTCAGATCACCAATTCAACATC
>OU343216.1:47720950-47806737 GCA_910596185.1 Chrysanthemum makinoi | reverse complement strand
ATGACAATGGAAACATCACAGTAATTGTAAAGTGCATTTCTTTGAACTATCATACGGTTTATTCTTGGTTTTGTAAAATCCCTTGAAAAGAAACTATTTCGATTTAAACTATAAATTGTAAAATCCGTGATGATGGAACCATCTTGGAGAAAGAAAGCATTATCTACGGAGTCTTTGATCTTTGGATTGATACGGGTTACGTTTTGAAGAAGGGATAAAAGGGTGTACTTCATAAATTGGATGTGTGTTTGGATATTCATCATGACAGTTTGGTTATTACATGGTTTTACGGGGTAATGTGCTCTTAGCCATGGTCGGGATGAAAACCATTATCAAAGTTCGTTTAAATGACAAAGAAGGCTAGTTTTTGTGCAGTTAACCAGAAGATGTGACAACGGCGTTAATTCAGTATTATTTATTTGAGGTTGAAGTGAATTATCACGGGCAAGTGTACTTAGTATCTGAAGGTATCGGGGATGGTTGGATGAAGATTCTTCATGATCCTTGTTCAAGCTTATTATTAAAAAACGAAGACTTGGAAATCTAGTTATTGTTGGGTGACTTTTACCTTTTCTTTTACCACTTGGGGGAATTGGGCTCTTACCACCACAAAATAACTATCACTTTAAGAAGTTACGTTGTAGTGCTTTCGGTGTCACATGAATTGTGGATTTTCAAGAGGTAAAGTGCGTCTATTACTTGATGGTTGGTTGGATGAAGAGTATAGAGTACTTAGAGATTCAATGGAGGATGAAGTCTCGGCACTGCTCTTTGTTACATATGTGCAAGCTTAAGTCCGAGTTGGGTTAGTTTACTTCAAGGTCAAATTCATCATCTTGGGTTCTCATCCATTTGTCACACAAAGAGCCTCTTGAATGATAATGGGGTGGATTACATGTTTTGTTAAGAGATGAAAGAGAGAGATTATGACGTCTGTTCACATCGATTCGGGCCTCGTACTCTAAAGAAAGAAAATTATAGTCTCGATGCGCTTTATCTTTGAAAAGAAGAAATCTTCTTATGACGTGCATTCGTCGATTCGGGCCTCATACTCCAAAGAAATGTAATGCGTTTCGGTCGCATTATCTTCGAAGAAAATCTTCTTATGGCGATATGAACATCAGTTCATGCCTCGTCCTCTAAAAGAAAAGTATGCGTTAATGATGCGCTTTATCTTAGAAGAAATCTTCTCTATTATGACCATTCTCATCAACATGCTTCATACTTTTCCATCGCTTAGTCATCAAGTGAACCGGGCTACCATTGATTGTTTTCTCATTCCACTTGCTCGATTATAATGAAGATGGCAACATCATGTGCTTATTGCGGGAGAGAAGTGTGAATAGAACATTCGGATGATTTTCACTTATTTAATCAAGAATGGCAACTTCGTATGCAATTCTTGAGGAGAGAAGTGTGAAATGCTTGCATGGTTGATTATTATTTAAGAATTTAAATGGTCTACGGCTCTAAACTCATGTAAGAAGAGCTTCTTCATCGGGTAATCTTCACATGGAGTTTCTTCTTAAGAGCGTTTGTTGACATCTTCACAAGGCGATATGAGTTTATCGACAAAGTGCTTAGGTTAATGCTTGTGCATCAACATGATGATTACGAACAATCTGTTCTTGTTTGATGTGATTGTTTGCTTGGTGTTACCATTTCGTGTGTTAGATTCTTGGCACGATTCTGATTTCCTTGATGAACATCTTTACGTTCTTGTTTGATTGGGAGAGATTCTAGTTAAGGGTATGTGCAAGATGTAAGTTGATTGGGATGCTTTTCTTTGATGTTCTTGTTTTTGGTGAGTTGAAGATGTTGACTTTATATTCCCTAATTGGACAATCTTGAAGAAGGTCGAGTCTACGATGCATTCTACATTTCTGCTACATGTTAGAAGACTAAAGGCGAGTTGCATGTAACGATCTAAAGACTTCTTAATCGGGATTATCAAAAGGATTGTCGGTCTAGGGAGAGCACTAATTGGGGAATGTGATATGTCAAATTTAATCCCAATTAGACTTGCTCATTATTCGACATGTTGATTCTCACAAAGACTTCAAGCGATCTTCTCAACAAATTTAAAGTATTTGGGCATTCAAAGAGTTGATTACAGTATCAAAACCAAGGAGAAAGGAGACTCACACATAAACACAAAGCGAGTAAACTTGATGAACTTAATTCTTAAATAACGAAGACATCGGGAAGACAAATGTTAGTACCGAGAGAACCTCAAGGTTTGACTCATGAGTAAACTTGATGAGCTTAATACTTCTAAGTGATTGAAGATATCCCGGGAAAACAATTGTCATGACCGTAGAGAAACTCAAGGTTTTACTCATCAAGGCTTTTGTGTTATTATTCCAACTCGTGGGGAAGTGATGTTAGAGAAAGTTTACGAGAATAAGAGGTACACTAGTATGTGGTGATTTATTCGATGGTGTCGCAATGATCGGGGAGAGATTGTGTAAATTGGGGATGCTCAGTTGTTTCACTTGAGTACTGTCATGATTCAAGATATAATCACTTATTCGGTGTTGACATCATGAGATTGTCACATGAGATAATCGTGACTTGGCACCTTCTTCAATGTTATAAGTTATTCATTCCTTGTGTATTGGTATACTTGGATACCGAGCTTCATACATTCATCGAGGGCGAAAGATGTGAACATAGGGAGGTGTTCTACATTACCCTCTTGATGTGTATTCGGAAGTTCTTGGATATTGGTGTACCGGTTCTTGAGCTTCATACACGTTCATCAGGGAAGAAAAATGTGAACATGGGAAGGTGTTCTTCATTTCCCTCATAAGTGTATTTGAGAGTTCTAGAGCATTATACAAAGAGGTATTTGCAACAATTCAACTACTTGGGGAATTGCTCTCTTGACACCTTTTGGAATGGATTGCTTCGGACTTGATGGAAAAGAAATTTGAGAGATTATTTAAGTGTGGGATGAAGCGTTGGTGTTCTATTGGATGATATAACCTCGAGCGAAGAATCAAATTATTCTTAAAAGGAGCACAAGTTCGATGATAATGGTGTGCTTCTTTTGCTGGCTAAGAGAAGCTTGAAAGAAAGCTTTGAATACCTTTCGGCTAAAGGATTTTGGTTTGAAGGCTGCCAAAGTCTCACTTTCAGATGGTTCTATTTCTTTCTATTCAAGAGCCCTTGGAAGCTTTGGTGGTGGATGTTTAAGAGATGATGAATTCTATCTTCTGACGTCTTTGCTTTCGATATCCTTATCTCGGTACTCGTATCATCATCTTCTTTAACTATATCATCTTCTCTATCTTTGTATATATTTATCCGAAAAACAAAATACAAAAATATAAAACCAACAAAAGAAAAAATAAAAAAATATAAAACCTTCAAAAACCCATAAAAATCGAGAAAATTTCAAAATACCAAAACTATGTTTTCACATGACATGTCTTACGTATCGATAACATCTACGGTCTTAGAAATGTCATTCAATAATGTACGGGACCATAGATGAAGTTGAAGCGAGGAGGTGTAAATATTCTTTTCTATACATGTCTCAAAAAACTTGCGGTTATTTGATGTAACCGTTAAACAATGGTTTGCTATTATTTCGGATAACAACCCGGTCTTCAAAGAGGAAAGTCTTTGGCTAAACAATTTTCAAAATATAGTGCACTTATCCTAAAACAAAACAAGGAAAGTATGTCGAAATTTTGCTGTTCCTACACAAATGTTTTCCGTCTAAAATTCTTGAAAAATATTTGGTGTTTTCAAAATGGTGGAAATGAGTTGCTTAAAACAATGGTTCGAGTTTTATAAAATTTGAAAACTCAATTAATGACGGCTTTTAAACTTTTCAGAAAAAAGAGTCATTGATTGAGGGGACAATGTTTTCAAATCTATATCATCCAACGGGCTTTCTTAATTATCCTAATATGCTTAATTAAAAATGATGTTAACCTATGTTGAAGGACTAGGTTTCTAGGATATGATTGCTTAGGATTAGATGATTATAGTTTGATGAAACACATTATTCCCATGCTTTATATGATCTGATTGATATGTTGAATTGACTTTTATTAGTCGATTCCTGTTTGGGTGTTGTCGACCACCATATATCTGTTTGTGTAGACTAGCGTATGCGGTGTATATTGGTATAAAGAATGTTCCCGATCCGGATCCCAATTGAAGATGATTGGATGCCAAAAGGAAAGGGTAACTATATCTTGGGTTGACAAATGAAGAACGGAGCTTAATTGGACTTCTATGGAGAGTTGGCATAAATGCAGCGTAAGAGGTCTTCTTGCATCGTGAGATGGTTTTCTTAAGTGATTGAAGAAGCGAGCTTAATTTGACCTCGATTGGCATTCAAAATGCAGCGTAAGAAGAAGTCTCAACGCATCGGCAGCGGTTTTTCTTCAAGCCCTACAGGCAACAACATAAGCTTCTCAACCATCTAACATATCTTTGTGCGGAGATAATGCGATGATACCATTTTCTAAAACTTTGAATAAAATTGTTTTGAAAATGGAAAAATATTGTTTTGAAAATAAATTGAACTAAAATTTGAAAATCACCGGACTTCATGTTATCAAAACCTAAGTCACTCAATTATTGACTTACGGTCATGGATTGAGGGGAGAGTGATTTAAAATAAAATATTTTCAAACGATGTTTCTTCACAAAAGTTCCGTCTTGTACGATAGTAAGTAGTGATCTAAAGATTTAATGTTATGTCATGGTATGATTTTTCTTTAGAATCAAGGTCTTTCAAAATGAAAATTTTTACGTTCTTGTTTGATTGTGAAATTGTTTTGTTTTACTTAAAAGATCTCTTAAAACTATCATACCTGACACTAACAATCTTTAATGTCTTATAATGGTCCTTATCTGTCATCTTTCAAAATTGAATCTTGCCACGTCTTTCCCCAAATTTTTAAAATGATTTAAATCGGTTGGGATCACAAATCTCAAATGGTTTGATATTTATGATCGGGGTAGAGATCGTGATTTAAATCTCAAATCTGTTTTAAATGGAATTGGTTTTAGTCCTTTAAAGGCACTCCTGCCTCCATGTGCCAAGCGATTTCAAATACACAATGCACATGTTGAGGAGGAGGATTTATCCAAAACCAGATGAGTATTTAAACAAGGCCACATTTTTCTCCCATGTTTTCTAAACCTAATTAAATCACTTGGGATCCAAAATCTCAAAGGGTTTGATATTTTTGATCGGGGAGAATTTGTGATTTAATAATGAAATTTGATAAAAGGTGATCGTTTTTTGATTTAATTGTGCGGTGCTTTCTCTCATGTGCTAAGCGGCTTTGAATCTCGAAGCACATATTGAGGAACAAAACTATCGAGGTACAAAAGTTTTTTAAAGAGACATAAAGTACCTTGATTGAGTTTTCAAATGGTTTTCTTAATGGCTTTTGTGATTCGTGGATGTGCTTCAAAAGAACTCTTGCCTCTATGTGTTAAAATATTTTCTATCCTATGCACATATTGAGGGGGAGAATTTACCAAAGAAATTCAAATGGCTTTCTAAGAAAATGTGATCAAGAAATTATTTCAAAGAAGTTATTTCAAAGAACTCTTGCCTCCATGTGCCAAACAATTTTAAATCATATGCACATGTTGAGAGGGAGCATTTCTAAATGATCAAAACTATTAAGGTACAAAATTCTTTGATCTCGTATCACAAGTACCTTGATTGTTTTTCCAAATGATTTTTTGATTGGTTTCAAGGAAGAATGAATTGTACCAAAAGACCGACCATCTTACTTTATGTATGGAGTTATAAGGATGGTGAGGTTAGGTATTAGTTCCCACGATCCGGCTTGAGTAGGAGGGATCTACCGGGGACAATCCACTAGATAGTGTAGAGTCCTTAGGTATATTGAAAAAAGGAGAAAAGGGAGGAATGGGAAGAGTGCGATTTGAGATAGAGCTAGTACTAGAATAAACCCAATAAGGTTCTAGTAATGAAGTCTTGGTAAGCTTGAAGGTTGAAGAATGAAAAAGAATTAAATGTGAAAAGGGGTGAAAAGAAATAGCCCTCCAACAATTCAACCTTAGGGCAGTAACGGGTTCAATACATATACTACTTGGTGTTTACTAAGGTAACATTGGTATTGAAGACAAGACATCATGGACCCATGATGCTGCTTGCACTACAACTTCCCAAACTACTCAAGTTCCTCTTAAAAGGGCTTGTTTCATTCTCACAGGGAACCGACATAATCTATCGACTTTCTCTTAGAGATTGTTGATATTGAAGAAGGAGACCCTCTCCCTAGTCTCCGACATAGGAACCAAATGTGCACTATTGAGTCTAGAGCCAAGAGATCATCCACAATATCTCATTAGGACACTAAAATTCTTGAAGACTTGCATTTCACACTATGTGGAAAGTAAGATTATATATTATGAGTCCTACGCATTATCCTTGTGGTATTGCGGAACATCCAAGTGATATGTAAAAATATTCACAATGAAGATGGAAATCCTTCTAGAGCCAACATCAAACAAGCTCTTGGTGGGTGACATGTGAAATCTTGCAAAAGATCAAGCTTGTGACAACTGGATAGAAACAATGGGCGATTCATTCTTGAATCAACCTTGGTCGAGAATGGAATTGTGAATACTTTTGGAAAACCGTTTGATGTGCAAACCTTCTTTTCTCTAGCACGTCGAATGTGTATTCATTTCAAATTCAAAAGTATCTCTGATTGAAAAATACTTTTGGAAAAACGGATTCGATGTGCGAATCTCTTCTTTTCACTAGCACGTCGAATGTGTACTCATTCTCTAATACAAAAAGTATTTTGTTTGAAAATTGATCTTTCTCATAAAACCTTCGCCGTATTGCAAAACTCTTTCTTCAAGCAATATGCGATTGTTTTCAAATCATTTTCATCAATCATTGAATCCTAATTATTTGGTTCACTCAATCCGTGTTGTCTTCTTTGAGACGTTCGGTTTGAGAAACGGCTAGAACACTGCGAAACCTGTCAAGGAGATTCTTAGGAATCCTACGATCACGAAGCGTACTTGTCTTGATCAACGAGGGAACGTGGGCGTGTACCTCAATTCAAAGTGATCAAAGAACACTTTCGTGGGTTTTAATGCTAGCTGTTGTTTGCGGGTACATTTGGACGGTTGCGGTGATCGAATTGAGGAGTCAATCCAAAGCCGCATGTTCACAGAACCACACTTAATTGAAGAAATCATGGCGGTGCATATCTACATAACCTTTGGTTCGATATTTTTATACTATGTACGCTCTGGCTAGCAAAATATCATGAACGATAAGGCTTCCGCTACTCCGATGGAAAGATGTCATGATTCAAAAGTGTGAGCATGTCGGTCCGAAAGTCACAACTTCACATGATGGAAACATAATAAAGGGTGATCCGAGATTTCTTGTGGTGATGATCTCAATGAAAGCTTGAAGATCATCAAAGATGTGGATCGATTAAAGGCCTCCACTAAAAGTACAAATCAATGCGGACTTTGAAGAATCGCTACAAAAGCACAAAGATTGCTAAAATGAAGAATTGAAGTCTGACTCGAGAACAAAGTCAAGAATAGAATGCTAGGATTTGAAATGTAAAACATGGGGTGACCTCCCATAGGGGGAGATTGTTAGGAATTAGAAAATTCCATAGTGAAGAGTCGGTCAACCCTAATATTATCTAGCATAAGTTAGCTCGTAGACATATCGTTATTTACGTTATTTAGTAGCTTATTAGTTAGTTTGTAGCGTAGTTTAGTTTAGAGTAACACCGTGGAGGAAGGGCGGGTTCTTTACCCATTTGTATCCCACGATCCACGAGCCGATAGGAGGTCGTTATGTTTGTAACTATAAATACCCCTTCCATCCATGGAAGGGGTGGTGCTTCTTCATTAATCTAATATTCCATACTTTGTGTAAACCTCTAGCAAGAACACCCTCTCTCTCTACTAACTCTCTAACTATGGCAAACATGTATTTCCATCATCCAAGACCACCCGAATCATCAACACAATAATATTTGGATCCTAACAATTATCCTTTAGAAAATCCATTTGTTTGTAAAATGTTCTTATTAAACTCGTTCCTACGAATCTTTCGACCTTTCGTGATGAAAATGTTTCTAGTCTTGTTTCAATAAGTAAACATGGTGGGTGTCAATCACCATATCCCCATACTAGTTTGTCACTTAACTTTTGGAATAAAACACAAGAGAAATCCTTTCGGTCCTTTTTCTTAAAACATGTTTTACCGACAAATCAAACAAGACTAGTAGTTTTCCAACAAACTCATTTAAACAAGATCATATACATGCATCACATATAAGAACACTAGTATGATTTCCTAAATCCTTACACACAAGTATATTCAAGAATTACTCCATGAAAATCATAACAAAACACAAGTAGTAACAAGTTAATTCAAATAGTTTAAGAGAATAGAAATTCATAACAAGTTCCACAGAATACCTAATCATTTGGATTACAAGAATTTGAAATTGTGGATTATAGCAATCACACGCCTCCAATCGTCTAGCTTAACCGTATAACTCCGAATGATCAAACAATGGATGAGAATTCGTCTCTCCAACCTCCTGGACGTTTTACAGCAATAACACGACTTTTGGGATGAATAATAAGAGTTGGTAATAGCTTTGGTGTAAACTATTACACTTTGGGTTGTGTCACACCTAGACTACTAAGTCTAGGTTCACTATATAGCTAGAGAACCTTAACTATCTGTCTAAAAACGTCCTCTACAAGTTAATAACAGGAAATGATCGGCCTCCAATGATTATGGAGAGTTAAGGCAACATTAAATAACAAAAGTTGTAACTCTAGTTCAGGCAACCGGATCGGTTGAAGGACAACCGGATCGGTTGCGTATTGTTTACTCGCCCAACCAGATCGGTTTCGGGCTCCAACCGAACGGTTGGGCGCCTCTTGTACCCCCAATCTTGACTTTTGTTGACTTTTATTGATTTGCGCCTTTTTCTTTATTTTCGCTGATGATTTCCAAGACAAAACTTGATCTTTGCTTGTTGTAGATACTTAGAAATCATTGCGCTTCCTAATCATTGAGTCCAAGATCTTCCTTACTTGATTTCCTTTCTCGGGAATTCTCCAAATGTGCATGAAATCTTCATTTCTTCATCTTTTGCGATACATGGCTACATTCACATACAAATACGCATCTTTTGCACTTTTGCAGCATGATTATGAGTAAATATAGCGATTATGATACAAAAAACCAACAATAACGCTAGTAAAAACATGTTCATTTTGAGCGTTATCAAATTCCCCATACTTAAGTTCTACTGTACCGAGTAGGTCTAACATTTGCAAAAATCGATTTCAATGGTCTTGATACGTGGTTAGAAAATTTTAACAATCATATCAAAAGAAATAATTATTAATTTGCTTTTAATATGCGAAAATTTTAAAATGAACCAAATACTTTAGATAACACAACTAAACACCTCACGAATGATTTTAAGAATTCACTCAACACTCATATATTGGTGGGTATGTGTAAATCACTCAATGCCTAGTCATGATCAATGCTTTTTACCATAAGCTTGTACAAGTATCAAAACAAATAAAATAAATTCATCAAAGAGGTCTTTTATTCGGGTTATAACGTTAAGGCTTTGGGTTTATAAATGGTATGGATAAGGCATGGGATGGTTTATGAAATTGGTGTTAAAAGAAAAATAAAGTCAAGTCTAAACCTCCATGTTGCTAGCCATCATACAAACCACAATCCCGAAAATGATTATATTTTCCTCTTCTCCACATATCGATCTCCAAACATATATAACTCAATTTAGCTCATTGGCTAATCAATATTCTTCATATAGCACATTGGCTATAACCATTTTTTTTATAACAAGTTCCCCCACACTTAGTGTAAGCATACGCCACAAAAAATACAAATGAGAAAGACGTCTCCTTCATCTTTGTTGGAGAATGGTACACACATATGACAAATTGTAGCTTCTTCATAATCATCAAAAACAATCCAACACTCGAAACAACTAGCAACAAACCAATAGACATGACATGGGTTGGCTAAGGTTTAAGGTGTAAAATATTTTTGTATTTTTCTGGATTTAAACAAGAATGAAAAGATTGGCTCGAAGGGTGTAACTAAGGGTATCTAGTGCTAAAAATGAGCACTAACAAATGGGTCCATATCAGGTGGTTAACTAACCGATGTGGTTAGCAAAAAACATTAGATGTAAAATGGAAGGCCATTTGTGGTTAAATCCTACGATGCCTCTTATCATTTGAACGTATTTTTATCACTCGAAAGTGATTTTAACCGTAATGCATAACAAGTACAAGTTCTAGAATCGACATAATCACCGGCACACTCATAGCAAATATAAAACAAAAGGTGTGTTTTATACAAAAAGAAACCTCACAATTTAGTGGAAAAAGGCAATAATGCGTGCTAGAAAATGCTATCGAATCCAAAATGAATTACTTCCGTAATTTGGTTCAAATCAAAATTTTTCAAAAACCTCATTTTACCATTGAAAGACCAAAGTTTTTTTTTTTTTTTTTTTTTAATAACGTGTGAAAACAACTAGACAACCAAGGGCGATCTTCTACTAATTACTTAAATCCAAAAACTTTACCTAAAAATCAAAAATAAGATTAAAAACTAAAAATTAAAAATCGTATCATTTTTCCTATTTTCTTCCCTCCCCCATACTTAAGTTTTGCATTGTCCTCAATGTAATAAAATGAACTTCAAAGTAAATAAAAATGGGAAAAAGAAATAGTCAAAAAGATACCACGGGATAGAATATGCAATATGCATATTGGGTCATAAGCAAGCATGTGAGTTATCCAACTCCAAATATTGACCAACAATAAGCTTCCCTCACATCCATCCTACAAACAAAACTACAAAATATGCACAATACACAAAACAAAACAAAAAAAACAATCCAAACGCTACTTAAAAATGAAAATAAACAGAGTATGATAATCATCCTAAAGAAATAGTTAAGAGATAGAGATAGAGATAATATTGTTCGACACACAATAGGCATTGTTTTTGAAATCACAATCCAAGAATGATCCACGATCATTCGTCATCCTTACTCATCTCATCACCTTCATCATCATCATCGCTTTCGGTCTCATAGTTCTCCTCCTCATCAAAGACCGTGTAAACCTTCCTCTTCTTCTTCTCCTTTGCAACTCCCGACGAAGATCCTCCAACATCATAGCTAGATCCTCCAACCTTGGGTAATCTACCATACACAGGCACTGGGTCGGAAAATGGTGCATAGCCAGGATATGGGTACGGATATGGTCCAGGATAAGAGGTGTAGGGGAAAGGATATGGTGGAACATTGGGTGGATTATAGGGTGGCAACTCATAATTGGCTTCTTGAGCCATGTGTTGAAAAATCGGCATCAAATAATCATTGATGTACTTGTTCCTCAACATCATCGAATCTCTCCAAACATCCCTACACTCAATTTCATTCAAATGTTGGTTCCACTCTCCCCAACCTGAGTTAAAACTACTAGATGTACCAGTTTGCACGTTTCCCATCGATACATTGCCCATTGGCACATTTCTTAGCTGCTGTGGTGGTTGTTGTTGTTGTTGTTGTGGTTCAATCCATGCTCCCAACGTTTTCGTCCTCCTATTCAAAGCATTACCAAAACCGATTGCATTCCAAATCTCACTAATCTTTGGCCCTCCACACTTAGCCAACTCATTGCTATTGTAATACCCAAGATTCCTTGCCAACGTCGTCACATAATGGCCTCCACAAATGTTGCTATTACCTTTGATTCCCGGGGCTCTCCTAGACAAATACTCGGCTATGAGCCAAGCCGCATTTCCATCCTTAGTTTCTTCCAACAACATCATAACCCACAAGTCCGGCTTATGGCATTTATCACGCTTCCAACTCTATGAAGCGGCCACATACTAGCAACTTGTGTAGCACTCTCATCAGCGGATTCCTAATGGTTGCAGCATTCGCTTCAGTACAAGAAGGATCTCCCATGCGATTCGATGGCGGGGATACTAGGGTAATCTTTTTCAAACCTCCTAAGCCTCGAAAAATGAGCTTCAAACAATCGATGTTTAATCTCATTCGGTTCATACAAGCCATAAGCAGCGGCAAAATCGGCAAAGTGTAAAGCGTGATCACGCCCACAAAGCCTAAACCAAACACAAACTTCCTCCATGATGTTTCGAACATTGACCTTTCTTTCAAAGTACATAGTCGAAAATAACTCCATACACCATTCACGATAAACCTCTTCATTTATGCTAAAAGCTCTTTCCCATGATAAATCATCAAACGAATCCCCATCAACCGGATAGACATAAGACATCCGCATCATATGACGCAACTCATTTTCACACTCATATTCGGCAAACAAATCCCAATCAATCAACCTTGGAACCAGAACTGTCCTATTTTGCAACTTTGATAATCGTTCCCGAAAGCATGTTTTCCTCATTGGTGAGATCTTTGAACTTCAAGTTTGCATTCCCCTCAGCCTTCAAGCTATACGTCACCTTCTTCCTCACATTCCTTTGGCAATACTTGGTAACAATCGGGTTTAGTGGAACCCGTGTCGAACTTGAACAACCTACAACATTTCTCTGTAGAAATCATAAATATAAGTCAATATAAGAGTGTTAGAACAAACGGTAAGGTTTATAGAAGCCTCTAAGGTCTACTTCAAAATTCTGAAAATTCCCACAACAGAATGTGGAACCGGATCGGTTGAGGGTAACCGGTCAGTTCCACTTTAACCTCACTCCAACCGTTCGGTTGAGTTATAACCGGATCGGTTACACAACCAGAAAGGCTTTGGCCTTCCAATCCATTTCCCACTAGATTCTTCTAATTCCAATTCACTCCTAAACTGCATTCTAACATCACCAATGATTCCCACATCCTCAAATTGCTCTTAATTCGCATTCAAAACTTCCAATCATCACATGTTCATCTTGCTTAGAACTATCAATCTTAACTTCAATTCTCAATCACTTGTTCTAATCAATAATGTGGCATCTAAAATTCTTTAAAAACGCATCATCTACCAACTAGGAATCATCAATTGCAACTTAATTTGATTCAATGGCACAACCTAATTAAATCTGAAAATTCAATCATCTAATACTCATTCCATTGTGAATCAATCACTACAATTCTTTTTGCAATGCATTCCTATATCAATTACCCACTTAATCCTAAAAGATTACAACTTAATTCGAATTCTATCAAAAACCCCTAAATTAGTGACCTAATTTGCAATTCGAATCAAATACTCTAATTAAACTCTAATTAAGTTAATTGATTGCAGATGCTTAGTTGTTTAGGTGCCTTGATGATCTTCCAAAACTCTTACAATCTTCAAACAACTTCTAGTGGTCGAATTTTGTGAAACCCAGATGGAGGATTAGTGTGTGTGCGTGTGTTTTTTTCTGGAAAAATGAATTTTTGGTATTTATACTTGCATGCAACCGTTTCAGTCATGGACACAATCGTTTCGGTTTGCATTTTCTGAAATTTTGCCTTTTTCACTTTACTTGGGCATTTTACCTTCCCAGCAACAATCGTTTACTCAAAAATCCGATTAAAGATGCACACAACATTCATCCAACCATTTGGAAATTTCAACAACATCTAATCTCAAAAACTAAATCATCATACTTATAATCACAACTTAAACAAAAACTCAAAATGCATTGATTAAATAACTTCAAACCAAAATAATAAAAGCAATAAAAATCAAAAATCCTAAGTGCATAAAATTAAAAGTTCATCAAAAGATGAAAATCAAGCAAACAATTGCTTGTTATTTTTGTTTCATTGTTCTTCTCCTTATCACTCCTCAAAATATTCATGCCTTAAGATGTCCTCACTTTGAAATTTCCCGGTCAATTCACGGTATGTTTCGTGAGTTTTGAATTTCCTTACAAATCTTCTTCCATCCGAGCATAGTATATCAAATTTGACGTGCCATTCCCCGTCTCCATCCTCTCTTTTGTAAACACTTGACCCCTCAGGTCCCCATTCCAAATTTTAAGTTGTGGGTAGAGATCCTAAGAAATCTGTGAGTTTCTTGTAAACAAGGATGTTCTTGAATGGATTGTAGAATGCTTCCACCGCGAGTGCACGTTCCATTTCATCCTCAATATCATAGTATGGTGGAGCTAGCGGTCCATACATAGGGTTTCCATAGTGATGCAGGTTTAACTGACCAGGTTTTAATATTTATATAGTCTCGTTATACCTATGGTCTACCCTAATTCACTAACGGGCAGTGTACTCGGTCGTGTGTAGTGTAGTATTCGGTAAAACCAAGGTCGTCCCAAGAGCTATGTGTGTTGGATTATTACTAAGTCTAGGTGTCACATATTTTAATAATGATTTTGATAAGGAATTAATTAATTAACTACTAAACCAAATAAAAGCAGATAAAAGGTAAAGGATAAATCAATAGAGGAGAGTGGTGCTAACCTAGTTATTCCTCCTAGCTAGTAATGTCTACGTCTACTTACTTCCAATTACTTCAGGTGGGGTCAAAGTTGAGAGGACATCATTTGGTCAATTCGCCCTAACCTATAAGCAAAGATGCCACCACGGAGAAGTCGTGTCCCCTCATAAGTCTGTTATTCTTGGTCCCTAAGCCAAGTCATTAAGTACCGCTACATGCTAGATTTATAATAGTGAGTGCCCGAGCGTTAGAATCTTAAACACTCACCCCTAACTCTTAAGTTCATCCAAACGGTAGGTGATCAGTTGGTCAAATCGCACAAGTAGAAAGGGTCGTCAGTTGGTCATATCTTACCCTTCCTATCTCAGTCCGCTTACCTAGGGTCAGTTGGTCATATTTCCTAGGCAATTGGCCTCTACCGCCATTCAAAACTACCGAAACAAGGGTAGCTACCAATAAACTATGCATGCATACACTTAGAAATAATTATGCGGAAGTAATGTAAACGTAAACAAAACAATTAAGGAATCATAACTAGGCCAACGCCAAGAGGTGCTTAGCCGCTCATATTAACCATACAAATCAATTCATTATTCAAAGTTACGAAATACATGAATCGAAAGTAAAGAAAAGATAAAATACTAATGCTTATCGTAGGAGAGTGATTTCTCCCTTAAAGACAGCTCCGTATGCTCCTCTAGATCTGCCTTTGGCTTCTTCCCACGTTCTTTGGTTGTTGTGTGTGGAATGGGATGCTTTGAAATGCTGGAATTCGTGGGGTATTTATAGGCGGATCGGGTTCTGGCGTAACTAAAATAAGAGTTACGCCGTAATCTTCAATTCCTTTGTTAATTGCACTAGATCTGCTGGTTACGGCGTAACCTTATGAATGGTTACGCCGTATTCTTCAATAATACTTGGTTGCGCCGTAGTTAATGGAATAGTTATGGCGTAGTTATCAGCAGCGTGGAACCTCATTTGACCTAATATAGTTACGTCGTAGCCTTTGGGGAGAGTTACGCTGTAACCTTCTAATGAGTTGGTTTTCTGAGTCATGCTTTAGTTACGGCGTAATGTGAGAGATGAGTTACGCCGTAACTTCTTCAAAGTCAACATACTATGATAAATCATTGATATTTCTCCAATTCAGCGTCTCTTAGCTCCAATGCTCGTAATTTACCCGAAAGTGGAAAACAATGGAAAACAAGCGTAAATCCATATAAATGATATAAATTACAAGCATTATCGGGGAAATTGACACTTAATATTCGGGACTATTTGATGTTATCAAATATCCCCCCACTTGAACTCTACTTGCCCTCAAGTAGACATTATTAGAAAGATTCCCAAAAAGATATCTCCCAAAACACGGAAAATATAAGTTTACAAATTCCTTATGCTAGAATAAAACAAAGCCGAACACCTCACGAAATGGGAACGAAACACTCAAATCTCTCAACTATTATAAGTGTCAATTTCTGGGTGATCACTCAATCATACGATCATAGCATGTATTCTGTCATAAGCTTGGTGGTTACACAAATCTCCACCACTAGAGTTAAGGGCTAAACAATTCTCGAAGGCAATATGGGTAGACACGACAAATGTTAAGGGGTGACTCGTCATTACTAACATGTCACGGCGAAGTGGACAAAATCAATGATACATGACCAAATCCATGGCCAAGACACCAAAGATTGCTCGCTGCATCACCTAGACACGCTTCATGACTAAAGGGTAGGATAAGACATGGTATATATAGTTGGTGTAAAATAAAAATCAAGCAGGTTGTCCAAATCTATAACCAAGTCATCACCACTTACCGTCCACCCAAAGTTCAAGCTTTGAAGTCAAGAAACCGGATCATGAAATACTAGGTAGATGTGTCATTAGAGGACGTCGTGATGGGCACACTACCTTTTCTCCAACTGTTGGCAAGATTACCAACTCCAATCTTCGAATGTGACCGAGGTGGCCTCCTCGATACTAAATCTATAAAGCTCATAACATAGTGCTTATAACATTGCACTTTACAATGACTAAATAACATAACAACTATTTTTTTTTTCGAATCACTTTTTTTTTCAACATAACAATAATAACATAATATCCCCCCACTTGAGATGAACAATGGTAATTCGGGGGGTCTTCAATGATCTTCAGGAATATGTCGTCGACGAAAGTGTGATCTCCGAACCTTTCCACTTGAACCTTGAACTTAGGCAAATGATGACTTCCTAATCACAAATAAAGACTACAGGGTAGGCTAAGGTGTATAGGTGTATCGAAACAATATATTGGGTAACAAAATGAAAGGAATGGCTCAGATGGGTATATCTAGGGGTATCTTGCACTAAAGGTAAGTGCAACAAAAGGGTTTCACATGGGGGTCGAGAAGTCGAGGTGACTAATTGATAGACACACAATGGTAGGCTATTTGGGTGATAATCCTATAATATTGCCTTCTTAAACTGAAAAGTCAAAATACATCGAGCTAACTCAACATACCTCGTCTATGGTCTCGAAATGATGCAAAGGCCAAGTTCTAAAGTTTACAAGCTACCGACACACTTATAATTTGGTGGATTTGGGGTAAAATATTGGAAACGGATAAGGCTAATCTCACCATATAATATCAAGGGTTGTATGTGCTCGGCAAAGGTCTAATCTAGTTAGGTTAAGAAAAACATGTCAAAATTTTAAAAATGGCATAATTTTTCAAAATAAACTAGAAAAACGAGGGAAAAATAATGTTCAAGAGATAATTCTACTCTCGTCCCCCCACTTGAATTGTACAAAGTCCCTTTTGTACTAAGCATTAAATAAAGGTGAAGAGAAAAGTAGAATTAGAGGGAGAACTTCCCTGAAATTTGCTCCAAAAAGAAAGAAGGCCCACGAAAAGAGACGTGCCTTCGTATAAGCATCATGAACAAACTTCAATCCCTGAAATCACATTACCGACAAGCATACTTCTAAAAAGAAAAAAAATGAAAAATAAAAACAAACCTAACTCACTTTCGTAGGAATCACGGTTGCATTTAGCATATGCAACAAGCATTTTAAACCACTTGGTGTCCCAAGTGGACGAGTGAAGTCTCGTGAGGGTTTACAGGGAACACACCCACAAAGTTCATTTAAAATACTAATACAAGGTTACTGTGTTTTAAAATGAAAGAATTAAAGCAGATGAAGGTTACGTCGTAACTCCTTGAGAGAGTTACGCCGTAACTAGCAAAACCTGACATATGCTGCAAAGAGAGTGGCTACGGCGTAACCACTAAGATGGTATTACGCCGTGACTGGTAATGCGTCTAAAATTCTGCTACAAAAGATTGGTTACGGCATAACCATAGGGATGATTTACGCCGTAACTAGTGTCAGATCAGCAAACTGAAGCAGCAATTTCTTCAAGTTTCCTGCAAAAATGGTTAGAAAACACAAAACCCTACAGAAATGGAAATAAAAAAAAGAAAGGGATAATTCAGGTTGTCTCCCGAAAGAGCACTTTTCTTTATTTACGAGTCTTTAAGTTAGAGTTAGAGCCGCGGGGCTTCATGGGGGCCCTTGGACTTGCCCGACCTCCTCAATGTCTTTCATCAAGTTATGCCTCATCCAAGCAACATTCGTGGTAGTGCGGAGGTATTCGTGTAGCAACTCATAAATTTTCATAAGGTAAAATGACTATTTTACCCTTTGACTTCTTAAAGTTGACTTTGACTTTTGACTATTTGACTTTTTCTTTGTAGCGTAAAGCAAATAATAGCTGGTAGTGCCGGTAATTTCTCAAGTTAAATAATTCACTCTGTTTTGAATTATTACACTCCGAACATTTTTTTTTCACCAATGGCTATAAATATTTATTTAAAGTTGTTACTTTATTAATTATGAAAGTTTAATCGTGTAAACTTTCCTCGCAGTCAACACAAGACTACGATAAGTCTAGGTGTTCAAAATACTCTATTTTCACCAATAGTCGTATTTTATATGAACTATTGCCACTTTGTTTTTCTTACGTAAATATTTTACTCTTTACGTAAATATTTTACTCTTTACGTAATACGAGTGCTCAAACCTACGTTATTAGGTTTTAACAACATAGATGCACCCAAATAGACTTATCACACCTTTAATATACCTAGTTGGAGTATATTGATAAGTTTAGATATTTTCATAAGTATTATATTTTTATGTTGCCCGATTTTAAGTTTCGTGACTTAAGGGCTTAACATTAGTAATTACCGGGACCAAACTATACCCTAAAAACTAAAGTTTATCAAAAAGAACACACAAACTACCACCTCATAGGGAGGTGGCGTTTGATGGCTTCTTCACAAGCCACCTGGCTTTCTAACATCACACATGCAATCTTACTCACCCACTTTGTCCCCCACTTAGACCTTTCACCTTATCCCTTCCCATTTTACATGCAAAACACAGACACAACTCTCTCCCCTCTCCTCCTTTTCCGTCCACTGTCAATCCCAAAAGACCAATCTACACTTTGTTTTGTACTTCAAGAATCACTAATAAGATGGAGCTAGAGTTGGTTCCTACATGATCCTAGGGTTGTTTTGTTGATTTCAAGGGTAAATTAGAAGATATTCAAGGCATAAGGGGCTGAATTAAGAAGGTTATTGCAAGGGTAAAAGGGTTTTTATGCTTGAGTTAAGAGGTTAAAGACAAGGGTTGAAGATTGAAAGGGGTTTAGGCTTGATTGTTCTTGTGACCATTCAACCCAAGTCTTGTAAGAAGTTTGTTTAAATTTCTTGTCATTCAATATGGTTGTAATAATATTTATTGGATGTAATTTGATATAAGTCGTATATTTAATATGGCATGATTGATGTTGTACATGAAGTTTGTAACATGAAAACAAGCTAAAACAAGCCTTAGGTGGGTTTTATGAGTTCGAATTCTGCAACAGTCCCAAAGATTGATTAAAATGATAATCTCAGTAAACTTTGAGGTTAATTCAATAAGATAGGCTTGTAGAGCTATGTCTTATGGTCGTTTCTCACGGTGGCACACCTCATAACTCATCCCGATGAGTAAATGAGAGCCAAAATGGCAAAACATGTCAAAATCTGCACACCAGATTTCATTTGGGAAAAGCCCATGGTTCTGATCATTTCTGGAAGTCGACTCAGCTTTATGAAATGTAGCCAAGACCTAAGCTTGAAGTTTGGCGAAAGCCGCGTGTCAAAATAAGTTGTAGAACTCAACTTATGGTTGTTTGGCAGGACTGAATGTGCAGCCAAACTTTCTGCAATGAAATATATATATATATATATACTTGTAATTAGACTATTGATATAAGTAAAATTTGGACTTTGGACTTGATTAAGTTTGAGAACCTGTTAGAAGAAGTAAAAACTAAAACTTGAGCTTTTGAATCACTTAAAAAGGACTTATGGTTAAAAAGTTATGGCCAAATGAAGATGACTAGAGGTTAATATGTTGTTGGATCAAAAGTTGCGTACGATTTTAAAACGAGGTTTTAACCATTTTCTGGTCCGAATCAGCAAAAGTGTAAAACACGAAAGTTGCTTTCGAATGACTTTTTATACAAAAACACGAGTGCACATAAGCCGAAAGTGAACGAAAAGTCTTAAAAACAGCAAAAACTAAACGGACCTGTTGTTGACTAGAAAACAACCATGGCTAAGAAACCTTAGTGTATTTTGATTCTTTGAGGCCAAAACAAAGCCAAGGTTAAGCCAAGGATGATGTCTCAAGGTATTTTGACTTAAAAATAGCCATTTGGTATGGCCTTATTGTTGTCCCAAATTGTTTAACCATAACTTAGCCGCACGGCTAGTTTGGGCTTAATGACCCGAAACTTGTTTTAAAACTTGGTTCATTGGGTTCGAATTTGCTAGACTTTGACAAACTAAGTAAATGACCATATGCCATGTTAAACTACTTCGCGACACACAACTTATATCATCATATCGTCACATAAGTCAATCAATAGTCTTTGATGAAACACGACACATGTTTTATATAACATTTGTCTCGTCAAATACTTCACTTATAAATGATAAGTACTACAATAGTAAGGAATTTCATTATCATAAAGAGGCCTCTTCGGGGTGTCGTATCGATGAGTTGTGGATTTACGATTTAAAGTGTTCTGGCTCCTCATACATTCACTACACGACCTCTTGATTTTGATAGCCCGAACGATGGTACGAGGTTATTTATAAAAGGGCTATAAGCCACACAAACACTTAAGGGATACATCAACTTAAGATTTATGTACAACATCATAAGCCAACAAACTACATATACTTGTACACTTATATCGTACACTATACTAAAACGCGAATACTATGCTTTCGTAGGTAATCGTTAAAGATCATGGTCTTGCCATACTCTATTGTTGACATACGCTATATCGTTACACTCCGCTGCTGATCACTACAGTGAGTTTCATAGCCCTAACTTTTGTTTAACTGTTTTATAAACTCTTTTGAGGGAGATACATGCTATTGCTTTTACTACATGCTAAAATGCTTTATTATGGACAATTACTTGCAAAATGAATGCCTTGACTGTATTATTGCATGCCTAAGTTGTTATGCCAAAAGTCCCCAACATCATAGACCACTAATCACTGGGAGTGAGCGCAAATATTGTGGATAGGCCTATCAGGTGACGAACCCGTCTATGTTATCGGAAATAACAAGGCGCACTATATTTTGAGATTATCTAGGTATAGGGCAAAATACCTACCCGGGGCAAGTTATATATATATATATATATATATATATTGTCTGGTGATATATATACAACAGTTAGTCGTGAGTGTCATGAGTTTGAGCAATAATAACTATCAAGAAGATAATTGTACACATTGCAATTATACTACAAACTATATTGTCCACTACTGTTTTCAAACCTATGCGGTTTCTATTGTTTGCATTGACCGGTTAGGCAATCAAACGCACTATGGGCGTATAACAACGTAGCCCACTACTTTCATAAACTTGATATCTTGTGATCAACTGATTTGCTTACAAAACTATGAACTCACTGAACCTTTGTGTTGACACTTTTTAGCATGTTATCTCAAGTTCGAATGGAATTAGCTGGCATGGCATGTGAAGGCGCATGGAAAATTATTTTGAAGACGATGCATATATTATCATTCGAAAAACATTACAACTTTTATGTTGTACTTTTTACATTGTACAAACTTGTGGGACCTCTATTTGTAAACTCTGATATTTTAAATCGAATGATAATTTATTTCAAAACGTCTCATTTAGAGTCGTTTTACGTAACTTGATCTGTGAACTATGAAGTAATACCCCGAGACACAATCTTTTGCGATAATTTTGGGGTGTTCTTGATTTGTATCGAAACTTCAGTTATAGAGAACCAGGTTGCATATGAACCTAGACTATAACTACATATTATAGTTAACCTGTATCACTCATTGTTGTCTTCAATATTCCGTGCGCCATGCCAACTCCTTAACACAATACTATGTTATTTATATAAAGACTGTTTATATAAATGATTGACTAAACATAACTGCATATGCCTATTCCAAGGCATTATGGCACAACCAGATATCCCCGATCATATACATTTTTGTGATCTACGAAACTTTCTCAGACATTGTAGTTGGTGTGGAAAACTAGAAGGGGGGGGGGTTGAATAGTTTTACCAATTTAAAACTTCCTTTTAAATATTTAGATCGACTTATGTCAATCTATTTGGATGTTGATAAACAAACATGTAAAGGTAAGTAATGAAAAGATAAGAGTAAGAAGCACAAAACCACAACGCAAGTATTTATAGCGGTTCGGCTACAAGGTCACCTTCCTTGCCCTACTCCACTCCCCGAGTCACCTACTCGAGAGTTCGTAATCACTACACCAATCTCCTTATGGCGGAGAAGCCTTCACAATGTTGCCTACTCTTTTTCCGGTACTAGGCTAACCACCGGGTTCTTTCACTCCAAGGTGAACCACACCTACACAACGTCGCCTACCCTTTATAAGGTACTAGGCTAAGTACCTAGTTCTTTCACACCTTAGGTGAACTACACCTTCACAACGTCGCCTACCCTTTATTAGGTACTAGGCTAACCACCTAGTTCCATTGCAATGGAGGAACTACTACCACACTACAACAACGACTAATCCCAAAGGAGATCTACTCCTTTACAACATCATCAAGGATATCAATATCCTTGGATCTAATACTAGTCTATCTTGTACATCGAAACACACCAAATCAAATGTACATCTAAGGCACCTTTCACTAATGCCTTTGACTAGATCTACAAGACACCTTTCACTAATGTCTTGTGTCTTCACTTCTAAGCACCTTTCACTAATGCTTATTTTTCTTGATTTCTAAGCACCTTTCACTAATGCTTCTTTGTCTTGACTTCTAAGCACCTACCACAAGTGCTTTATCCTATAGACGATAGATACCCTTCACTAATATCTTCGTCTTGACTATTGAGACATCTTTTCACTAATGTCTTCAACACTACACTTCTTTGAAGAAAGAAAGGAATCATCAACAAGAAGACTTCAGTAGCCTTGATGATGAGGAAGCATGGCAACTCATGGACTTGAGCTTGCTCGACTTCAAAGGTGGTGATCTTGCCTTTAAGAGGAACATAAAAGATCACACAAAAACAAAACTACAAACATAGATCTCTTGGATCTAAGGTTAGTGAGATTTAACTCAGGGGGAATGTGTGTTAGAAAGGGATTAAAAGGGATAAGAAATAATGAAGAAATGGCTCACTATTTATAGAGGAAAAATCCTACTGTTCCCCGGATCCCACGGATCCCTACCACAAGGGATCCGGCTAGCACAAAGCTAGGGATCCGTGGTACGCTCCTCTTTGCCCATGGGTATTTTTGGTTATGGGTCATTGGTCATGGGTTATGGGTTGATCCATGGTTTTCTTTCTAGATACAATATATCTTAAGGATACAATGAACTTGGTTAAGTGGTATAAATAAAATCATGGGTTATGGGTCAAAACCATTAGCTAGTTTTTACTTATTTAGTATATACTTGTTTTTACCCATTTTAGTATATACTTGTTTTTACCCATTTTAGTGTATACATGTTTTTACCCATTTATGTTACTCAATATACTACATACTAGTTATGTGTATATTTTATCCAAATATGTAAATACTAGTTGTTGTACATATGTATTACTAAATCATAAAATCACTTATACTTGTTTTAGTGTTTTATGTGAAAATGTAAATATGTTAGAAACTATTAGTTCAAACCATTTACGTATTTTATTTGTTTCGTTAATATGATTTTACGTTTGTTATCGACAAAACATTAGAAGATCGTAAAATATAAACAAACGTTTTACTGACTTATTTGTATTAAAATCTCCCCTTTTTTGTTGATGACAAAACATAAAATTATTTTAAGGAAAAGCTAAAATTAGTAAAAGTTTGAATTTGTAGTTTTACTTTCTTCTCCCCCTTTTTGTCGAAACAAAAAGTGTTTGAAGGAAGGCAACACATTGTTTTTAAGAAAAACATGTGAAAGAAAAAGTAAAAAGATATAGAGAGCAAATAACGGGAAATGATCTCGTCTTTACTCCCTCTTGACGAGTCCATCCCTAAGTAAGGGCGTCAAGAAAGTAATACTAATCTAGTATGTTTGCAAATAAGTTTGCAAAAGATATCGTCTACGAGACGAATGTGCTCCCCCTTGATGATTGCAATTTATGCAAAGGGATGTCGTGAAATGTAAACCTAGTATTGCAAGTAATTTGCAATGTATTGCTTTGACATAAAGCTCCCCCTAGCTTTAGGGTGTCAAAGTCTTCATATGTAAATTGAATAACTACAAAACAAATGTTAGAAATCAAATGTAATTCACAATTTTCTGCAAATGTGATTTAAGTTAGTAGAAAGAGAGATTTCTGTCTCACGGATCCCGCGGTTCCCTCCTAGTAGGGATCCGTCTAAGCAATTCTGAGGGATCCGTATTAGCTGTTAAATTTCAGCAAGGGTGAGATAACAAGTAATGTTAAAAAAAATGAGATATGAATACAAGGTAATCATAGAAAAATAGCAAGTAGCATGTAATTTCATTTAATAAAACTAGAGTTATGATATGATATACATGACTCTAAAAACTAAAAAAATAAGAAAATACATTACTAGGAATTTCTAAACCAACTATCACGTGATGCTAGGACACCACTAAAATTCTTCTAGCTCAAGTTTTGTTTAGGTTTGATCTCGTCGAAACGTTCGAGGAGATGATAGAACATAAAATGTTGGTCTTCTCGTACTTCATGTATCAAACTTTCAACATGTTGACAATGATAGCAATCTTTGTCATGGCTAGGTAGTGGTGGTGGAAGAAATGAAATAGCTTGATGCGAAGGATCAAGTGAAGTGGCTTGCGGAGCTTTAAACGATGGAGGAATTGGTGGAGGTGCATTTGAGAATGACTCAACCAAAAATGATGGTGGTGGTAGAGAAGTGTCAACATCCATATGGTTGGTTGGTTGACTTTGATGATTTCTCATAATCCAAATGGGATTATATGATGGAAACGGCGAAAAGGAAGCCGGAGCAAGTGTTGACTCAACACCTTGATTTTGAACCATTATTCCTCCTAATGAGGAGAATGTTGTCGGCGGAAGCAGATGAGACGGCCTAGGAGGCAAGTCCTCTAAATTGTAGAGGTGTGGTGATGATAGTGGGGATGTAAATGCAATAGCTCTAGGAACCAATGGTGATGGTTTAGTGGAGATGATATTGTTTGTCCTAGGAGGTATGGTGGTGTTTGACATACGTAGTTTTGTGGGTACAATCCTTTTAGGAATTGGTTTGATTGGATGATGAAGAATTCTATCATTTGTTGGTTTGATGGGAGATGATTCGGTTGAAGAAATTTCGTGTATAACACGAGCCTTTTTCATAGGTGGTTCTTTGGTGGATAATTTACTACTTGGGGTTTTCCTCATGATGAGATGATTTCAAGAGGTTACAAGGGCTGAAAGTAAGAATGAGAGTGATGACTATGGAGGTCCTAACAAGGTGGTTTATAAACTAGGAGAATTGGCAAGTGCATTTAAGCCTTAAGCCACTAGGATTCATTGGAATTTGATGATTGACATGCACAAGAGTCAACTTGAGTTTGCACTTGATCTAGGAACTCATTTAAGATGAGATGGAGTGTTTGAGTTAGGAAGATGAGTTGAAATGATTGTTTTAGCAAGATTTGACCTAAGCTGTCATCCGGATCCCACGGTTCCCTCCTCAGAGGGATCCGTCTAGGCTAATCCTAGGGATCGGCTCTCAGCTGACTATGAAAGAGTGGAAATGATGTTTCTAAGATCTAAGACCTATATCATCTTGAGTGTTTCAGTCCTCCTAAGTGTTTTAAATGAAGGGATGCTTGAGTACTTGAAGGTAATGAGTGATGTAACTAATGATTGTCATTTATGGAAGGATTTGGAACTTTCAAGAGTACCAATGGATGAGCAAGGATGACACTAAAGATTTAGAGTGTCAATTGAAGCTAAATGATCCTAGAGACTTTGAGATGAGAAAACTAGATTTTGATCAACTTTGATCAACTTGGAGGTGAGGATTATTTATGATCAATTTTGCCATAATTGAAAGATTTCTAAGACTAGATGTGAGGGATCTAGTAGAAAATGAGGTGTGAGTTTAAGAGCGGAAGAGTAATGGATTCAAACGAAACGGTAGATCTACAAGCGTTTTTAGAGTGTGACCTCGGTGAGTTATGTATGAATGGGAAAGATTAACCTATCTTGATAAGGACTTAATTTGTCTTAAGACACTATGTTTAGCTTAGTGTGAGGTGTTCTAAGAATGTGTTTGAAATACAATGCTTCTAATTGCATTTTCGTTCGGACGGATCCCACGGTTCCCTAAGAGTAGGGATCCGTCTAGTGTAATCTTTGGGATCCGCCCATCTGCTCAGCAGGACCTTTACTAAAGGTATGCAATGATCTTGACAATGCATTATATCTCAAGGATAGTCTAAAGAGAGTTCTAATACCAAGATATCAAATGTAAAATGTTTTATTTCATGAAGGAATTGGATTACATTGATAAAGCATGAGTACAAGAGATTTGATCCTATTTTGGAACACTATTAGTTTCCTTGAGTTTTTTCGCTAGAAGGATCATTATGTGATTGATGAGTGTTGGTGGAATCAAGAATGAAGAAAGTCTTCATGAGAGATATGTTTAGCGGTTCTATCATCTTGTTCACAATGCATTACAACGGACTTTGAAATTGAGGATGGAAGTGCATAACATTATGATAGAAGCGTGTCAAGAACATTCCATAAGGGATGAGTTTATTCTTGGAGCCTTGAAGATTTGCAATTCGCCTTATGAAGAAGTAGGCGAGATTGTATGGTTGTTGTGTTAGCAAACAGTACAACATGTGAGCACAACAAGCGGGGAGAATTTCTCGATTTCCCCTAAGACTCCAACCATTTTCACGTAGGATGAGTGCAAGAGGCTTGTACTCTTCTCGGATATCCCTTGTAAAGATAATGTTTGGATCGGAGTAATATGGTCGAGGTTTGCATATTATGCGATTTAAATCTTCCGGAGAGGGTATGTGTGAACAATATGGACTATTTTCTTCACGAAAGTTGAAGAGAGAATCAAGAGACCAATCTTCGGTGAAGGCACATTGTCCATGATTTGGAATCCAGAGGATGTGAGCAAAATGCCCAAGGGTTAGAGTGAACTTTTGGGTTTTGATATAAAACCAAAGAGATAGAGAGTGATCCTCGTTACGAACGAGTTTGACTTGACGGAAGAATTCCATTATGAACCTTGGACATATCTTCTCGTTGATTTCAAGAAGACATTCTAGTCCTATGGCTCGGAAGGAGGTATTGATACCTTTTTCGAATTGTAGAGAGGTGTCTACAATACGTCCTTCATGGAAGTGACGGTTTTCGAGATTATTGAACTCACGGACATGATTGCAGTGTGTTGGGTTCGAAAGAGATGTTGAGTGTAGACGCTAGTGAGTGAAAAATCAAACTCATATTCATGCGTCATAGTTGAACCTATAGGAATGACAAGTTAATAAAAGGAGATGTTTGTGGTCAACTTATGATAATCTAATGTTGTTACTAGATTTTTATTAACAATGGTTTTTAACAACAATGACACTTAACTCAAGGTTTTGACTTTCTAGTGGATTATTATGTTTAGAAAGATAGTGGTTTTTAATCTTGCATGAAAACTGTTTTCCGGTAATACGGATCCCACGGTTCCTTTACAAAAGGGATCCGGCTAGTATATCCTCCGGGATCCGTGGATCGTAATGAACAGTTTTGATAAAGAAATAGGTTTTACAGTTTTATACCACGAAATATGTTTTATCCTACATTTTCTTTTAGCATGCACACACGACTTCTAATGTATCACGAAAGAAAATAAAACATATAAATCAAAAGAAATGACAAACACATTATGATAATAATAACCTAGATAAACTAGATCATTAGTAATTTTGTATTTCAATACTAAGGATGATACAAAGGATTGGGTATATGATCCCAATGTAGATTAACAACACAAAGTAAATGTCTCCGTATGTGAACTTCATCATAGGAAACACAAGTGCGATGAGTGTTAGGGCGATGAGCACGAGTGCGATGTAAACCATGTTGATGACATATCTTTCTTGGTTTCGGTTGAGATTGAAATTTTTGAATGAAAGGAAATTTTTGAAATTGGAAGATTTTGAAAAAGTGAGGGCCGACGGTGGGATTATAAATAGGGAAAGGAGAATTTTTGAAATTCGTGTTTTGTTTTATTATTGGATTGAAAAGAAATAAAACATAAGTTTTATATACTATGACCATAGATGAGAAATATAACACGTATTGTAAGAAAAAGGCTTCCTAACGAAGCTTCACGTAAAGCATGTATGAGCACAAAAACGATAATCATATAAATACCTAAATAGGCATATTTAATTATCAAGCACAATAAAAGGAGAATCATACCTCTAGCGCACTTAGGAATGTCTTTACAAATGACACAACAAATGTCACTTAGATGATTCCCGCTCCTTTGCGATTAAGATACCTTCTTAAGGAAGGTATTCTTGTTACCAAGCTACTCCTAAAGCTTGGTGGGTATGAGCTTTGACTAATCAACATGACAAAGAAGATTAGTGCAATTAAATGAAAAAAAAAATGTTGTTATCAACTTCAACATTCAAACATATAGTTTTGAAAAACATGGTGTTTGCTTTTATGAAAAACCTTCTTTGTAGTTTTCAATTAACCATGGATCGTATCAAGTTTTTAAAGTACAATATACTTCAAGAACCTTGGTAACGAAGCTCTGATGCCAATTGTGGAAAACTAGAAGGGGGGGGGGTTGAATAGTTTTACCAATTTAAAACTTCCTTTTAAATATTTAGATCGACTTATGTCAATCTATTTGGATGTGTGAGTTGGATGTTGATAAACAAACATGTAAAGGTAAGTAATGAAAAGATAAGAGTAAGAAGCACAAAACCACAACGCAAGTATTTATAGTGGTTCGGCTACAAGGTCACCTTCCTTACCATACTCCACTCCCCGAGTCACCTACTCGAGAGTTCGTAATCACTACACCAATCTCCTTATGGCGGAGAAGCCTTCACAATGTTGCCTACTCTTTTTCCGGTACTAGGCTAACCACCGGGTTCTTTCACTCCAAGGTGAACCACACCTACACAACGTCGCCTACCCTTTATAAGGTACTAGGCTAAGTACCTAGTTCTTTCACACCTTAGGTGAACTACAACTTCACAACGTCACCTACCCTTTATTAGGTACTAGGCTAACCACCTAGTTCCATTGCAATGGAGGAACTACTACCACACTACACCAACGACTAATCCCAAAGGAGATCTACTCCTTTACAACATCATCAAGGATATCAATATCCTTGGATCTAATACTAGTCTATCTTGTACATCGAAACACACCAAATCGAATGTACATCTAAGGCAAATTTCACTAATGCCTTTGACTAGATCTACAAGACACCTTTCACTAATGTCTTGTGTCTTCACTTCTAAGCACCTTTCACTAATGCTTCTTTGTCTTGACTTCTAAGCACCTTTCACTAATGCTTCTTTTTCTTGACTTCTAAGCACCTACCACAAGTGCTTTATCCTATAAACGATAGATACCCTTCACTAATATCTTCGTCTTGACTATTGAGACATCTTTTCACTAATGTCTTCAACACTACACTTCTTTGAAGAAAGAAATGAATCATCAACAAGAAGACTTCAGTAGCCTTGATGATGAGGAAGCATGGCAACTCATGGACTTGAGCTTGCTCGACTTCAAAGGTGGTGATCTTGCCTTTAAGAGGAACCTAAAAGATCACACAAAAACAAAACTACAAACATAGATCTCTTGGATCTAAGGTTAGTGAGATTTAACTCAGGGGGAATGTGTGTTAGAAAGGGATTGAAAGGGATAAGAAATAATGAAGAAATGGCTCACTATTTATAAAGGAAAAATCTACTGTTCCCCGGATCCCACGGATCCCTACCACAAGGGATCCGGCTAGCACAAAGCTAGGGATCCGTGGTGCACCTCCTCTTTGCCCATGGGTATTTTTGGTTATGGGTCATGGGTCATGGGTTATGGGTTGATCCGTGGTTTTCTTTCTAGATACAATGTATCTTAAGGATACAATGAACTTGGTTAAGTCGTATAAATAAAATCATGGGTTATGGGTCAAAACCATTAGCTAGTTTTTACTTATTTAGTATATACTTGTTTTTACCCATTTTAATATATACTTGTTTTTACCCATTTTAGTGTATACATGTTTTTACCCATTTATGTTACTCAATATACTACATACTAGTTATGTGTATATTTTATCCAAATATGTAAACACTAGTTGTTGTACATATGTATTACTAAATCATAAAATCACTTATACTTGTTTTAGTGTTTTATGTGAAAATGTGAATATGTTAGAAACTATTAGTTCAAACCATTTGTGTATTTTATTTGTTTTAGTTAATATGATTTTACGTTTGTTATCGACAAAACATTAGAAGATCGTAAAATATAAATAAACGTTTTTACGGCTTATTTGTATTAACAGTTGGTACAATGGTCTCATTTATTATTAAGACATTGTAAGTATGCAATGGTCTTCCTTATATCTCAAACATCGTGAGATACACAATTGACTTAGATATATCTCAAACATCATGAGATACACAGTCGACTTAGATATATCTCAGACATCGTGACATACACAATTGGCCTAAATATATCTCAGAACTTAAGAGACACACCATTGTTTAATCTATTTCTCAGACATTGTGTGACAACTCGTAAATTCCTCGATGCGTCGAAATCCGAGAAACATCGATTAGAGTGATTGTTTTAACTAATTTGAGATACGAGTCGTATTTTATATCGTTTTTATTGGAAATAATATTTTAAGAGCATTGGCGTAACTCCCGTATCATGAATCATTCGTTTAATAGGCTAAACGAGTCCCGAGATTAATATTATGTAAGATTTAAGAAGTTACATCTAGGGTCCTTGGGATAGTTTACATCTCCGCCCCTAGAGTTTCAAATGAACAAGTTTGGTCCCTCAAGGGAGTATATATACCCCTACAACTCACACACACCTCATAACTCACACAATTACTCTCTCTCTCTCTCTCTCTAAAATAAACCCTCCTCCATCTCTCTACAAAAATCCGGCCACCCTCTCCTAGGGTTACGTCACTTTTAGGCCAAATTCGGCGACCTCAAATAATTACACCACCTATCCCAAACGATAGATCGGTGTCTTGTGACCACGTTGGTGTATAAAAATCACGTCCAAACCCCTGCGCTTTAATTCTAATATTTTAGGTTCGACATATTTAGGGTTTCGTGTTAAATCATGTCTAAGGTCCGAGCTAGTTTGGTAACGAGTTGTACTCGTGTGTGACACCAACAAAACGACCCATTTAGTCTTGTTTTCTCCTCTTTCTTCTCGGTAAACGCCCACGACCCATCTTTTATTTTTATTATTTCATTTAAACATTATATTGTGGTGTTATTGTTTTCGTTGGATTAAAAGAAAAGATATCAAAACGTTTTACAAATATATCGTATGGTAAACGTTCGATAAAAACGGGTTAAAAACTGAATTGTTCATGTTTCGTGTGGTAAGAATGTGTAGGGAGTGGGTTAAGCCAACTCGATTTGGACTTGGTGTGATAATATGTTAGCCGTAGAATCAATGGGTTGATTTTGGAATTGTTATCTTGGTTTGGTCATATGTTGTGGTAAGGAAATCATCCAAGAGAGTGCTTGTTGTTGTTTAACTGAGTCGACTCAGCTGAGTCAACCAAGTGAGTCAGGTCAACTCGTGGGGATTGGGTTATTTTGGTTCTCGGGTCTAATGACCCTTGTGGGTATGGTTTGGATCTGTTTGGGCTCAAGTCCAGTAGGTATATTTGTGTGTCTTGTATGGGTTGTGTCATTGGATCAGTTAGAGCCCAAGATATGATTGGTATATGATTGAGAAATATTTTGGTCAAGTTAGGATGTTTTACTTTGCGCTTGGGTCCCGTTTGACCCGGATAATAACTTGGTGCTTACCTTGTCTTGGTTTATAAATTGGACATGTGATACTAGTAAAAATGAGTTAAGGTTCGTTTTAATTAGACACGGTAATTGTTATAAGTCATAAAATGATGATAGCGAGGAATATTGAAACTAACAAGATGATGATTTGTAATATGACAATGGACTAACTTGAAGAGGGTAACAAATTAATTATATATCAATACCGGAACGAAGGAAATGGTTAAATAATGAAGGACAAACGGTTAACGTATAACGGGTAGGTTTGTAAATTTGGAAAACCTAACAAAGTAAATATATAAGGATAATTAACTATAGCGATTAATGAACTAAAATGTGAATAATAAAGGGATATCGTATATTTCATATTTCGTTATACTATGTAAGGTCAATACGGATAATAAAATTTGAATAACATTTTATACGCGAGTCGTATTGGAAATAAGTTATGCTTTACTAAACCTTTTGAAATAAGCCGAATATAATGTTTTAGAACCAACGCGAGTTTAGGATATATTTTGATAAAACTAAAGATTTTATATCCGAATTTTTATTAATAGTGAAATGGTTATCTGTATACTATTGACAAATATGGTTTCAATTATCAACCATAATATTAACTCGTATTTTATTACGATAATAACATGTGTTTTATAAAACATGTTAGCTTTTATAAACTTATTTGGAAGTATTATTTTGATAAAATGACTTATTGAAGTCGTACTGGTTTGGAAACGTTAGAATAAACAAACGTGTCATTTATAGTACACTATTTACTATACCTTATATGAAGTAATTTCGGGTAAACTTGTATGATTATGAATAACGATTGAGATACCTTTTATTAATTGAGCGATAAATGAAAACTTGTCTTTTATTATTGAACACGTATGTGGGAATTGTTGGGTAAATTGCCGAAACTTATCAATTAACCTATTTATATTGCATAAATAGTTGTCGTCATTTCCTAGTCTTTGACTAGCTTGAGTATTGTCAAGTATTTCTTGACTATGTCAATGTCTTTTCCTTTTTGGCGTGAGTTATGGTCTGTATGTCTTGATTTGGTCGATGTCTTCTCTTCTTTCGCGTGAGTTGTACGTCGCGTCTATATTTCTTACCACCACACGAAACATTAAAACTAAACTTTTGAGATATGAATTATGAACTTTTGGGAACGATAATGTACTTTTGAAAATAACGACATGAATGATCCACGAAAACTACGGCACAATACTTTTATTGACTTCTGTATCGTGTGAGCCGTATTCTAAGAATATCGTATACGCATTAGGTTGCGTCACCTCTATTCTATTGTACTCTTCGTACATTCTTTTGGATGCCGTAGAGATTAGCTTTAGATGCCAGTCATGTCAATAGTGAATAGTGCATTGCTGTGGCTAAGGTGAGTTTCATAGCCCCTCTTTCAAATGTTTTCATAACTATTTTGGGGGAGAATACATACTACTTTTAATGAACCGTAACGGGATACGTGAATATAATTTGTAAATGATTGATGTTTGGTATATTGATATGGTGATTGAACGTCTTACGTGTTTATGAGAATGCAAGCTATTTCTTGGACCTGCCACTACTCTTTTGAATTGCTAATGTGTTAACTAGGAAAGGCTAGACATGTGACAGTTTTCGACTTAGACTAGGGTAGCATTCCTATGCTATAACGTGATGCCTAGCTAAGTGTAACCGACTTAGACTAGGGTAGCATTCCTATGCTATAACGTGATGCCTAGCTAAGTGTAACCGACCTAGACCAGGGTAGCATTGCTCTAAGCTTTGCTATAACGTGGTGCATGGCTAGAGTCGTTGGGGGCCCCGTTGAGATCTCGGCTGTGTTGTTGATTATAGATTGGATTGATTATAGATTGGATTGATTATTGATTGGATTGATTGTTGGTTGGAACGCGTATTATCTATCTGCCTTAGTCGCATATAGCAATTAAACCTTATCAGGTCCATTACTACATTTTGTAACTAAACTCTATGAACTCACCAGCGTAAGCTGACCTTTTTAGCATGTGTTCTCAGGTTTAAGGCGATAGCTCACAATTGGAAGACGCTTGGCAATGGGCATTGTCATAGGCAACTCTGATGAATGAACGAGACCACTTTAATTATCTTTTGGGCCTATTTCAGCACTACTTTCATTAATGTAAACTTATGGTATTCAATTAATGAATCTTATTTCAAATAAATGGAATAAAAACCATTCTTTGTACCTTATGTTGTGATACCAAGATTGTAGCACCCAATGGCTCGTATGCTTCCGCCAGACCGTGTTTTTGGGATGTTACAAATTTGTATCAGAGCCAAGGTTATAGAGAACTGGGTATATTTTCAAAACCTAGACTATAACCACTTTTTCAAAAAACTTAGCCCTATGACAGCCATGTGCCTGCCTGCCAAGCCGAAGCCTCGCGTATGACTAGTTTAAGGATGTAGATGATTGAGAACACATTAAACGAATTGATTGATGAGATAATTGATGAGATGTTTATGGCTTATTTGATGGACGGTTTGATTGAACACTTGATTGAGCGTGTGCCCTGTTAGTAGACGGTTTAAGTCTGCCTATCTTAGTAGTTCACTATAAGCATTTCACATGCTTATACATACACAGTAAGCATGTCCTCATGCTTACGCATACCCCATAAGCATTTCTATATGCTTATGCACGCCCTATAAGCATGTCCTCATGCTTATACATGTACGGAAAGCATGTCCTCATGTTTTCGCACGCGCTATACTTTTCACAGAGTGTGGAGTCCCAAACCTTAAATCTATAACACTTAACTTATATTAAGTAGTTGCCTTGGGTATACCCCAAAACAATAAAGAGAAACTTTGTATGAATATACACAAATACGTGGGATCTATTGGAATGTATTTGGAAGATTAAAGTGAACAGATGAACACAGAATGTGATAACCGATAATTCAACATTATTTATCCATCATGTGGATACTCTCAAAGTATCAGGGTTAAGCAATTTCCTTGCGTAATCTCACCACTTGATTTAAAACTTGCACATTTGTAGTGGTTGTGAAAATGATTTGGGAATATAAAGGAAATGGTACTATTATAACTAAGTCGGGGAGTCACAAACGAGACCTTTTGTCTCGTGAACGTGAGTTCCACAGTTAAGTTTTGATGAAGACGAGTCTAAAACGCGTTAAAACTAATAAAGCATGTAAACTGGAATGTTGGTATCGTGTGTGTGTCATGTTCACGTGTTTGCATCTTATCATGTTTATGTGCCCTTGATCATAACTAGATGATGGATTATAATGATTTTGATGATGTCGATTGGTGATGGCCCCGTGTCACGATTTTGAGTCGAAACTTTCGTAAACCGTTGTTTTTATTATTTTTTTAATTTTCAAACAAGTGGTAATCGGTTTTGATTACTAATAATGAATTCATGTCCGTTAATGTTATAATGATATGTGAAACCAGTAAGTGTTTTCAGATGATAAATTGGACTAACGTGTGATTATTTGGTTAATGTCGAATCATTGGTATGAATCAGATTTTCGAAATCGAATGACATTTCAATTAACAACCTTAATTGAATAACAAATTAATCATGGTGTTTTGGGTAATTGGTAAGTTATTGACAAACATTAGATTTGATACCCGTTAATCGGTTGTGTTTGGGAAATTGAAAGAGTCGATTTGAAATGTTTATTGTGTTGGGTATGTTTGGTTTTCTGTTTAGATGGCGATATTGGTATGAGATTGTTTGGAGGATTAATTAGAATTGTGAAAATTGTTAATTTTGGATTCAATGGTATATATGTCAACTTTGCGCTACGTCAGGTGTTATCGTGACTTTCTAGTCTCGACTACCCTGTCAACGCCGTAACGTGGTCTTTAGTATTTATTTGGGCAATATGATTGTGTAAAAGCCGAGAGTCATGACTCGAACTTGGGAACTCAAAACGAATAATGACTCGAAACTTATATTGAATTTTTATCAAAACTTATATTGAATTTTTATCGAAACTTATATTGAATTTTCATCAAAACTTATATTGAAGTTTTTATCGAAATTTATATTGGAATTTTTATTGAAATTTATATTGAAATTTATAAGTGAGATGAATATATTTACATTGGAATTTATCTCAAAAGTTATATATATATATATATATATATATATATATATATATATATATATATATATATATATATATATATATATATATATATATACTAGTAAATGGTACCGGAAGATATAGATGATAAATGGTTTTGTACTAAGCATTCGATAACAAGGCTCGCCTTGTTATTCGACATTTTAAAGCGGGAACCAACGTTTAAAAATAGAAATATTTTGTAATAAATGAGTCATTAAATGTTTCGAGGGCACGTATATCGAAGGGTGTCATTTATGAATATTTAATGTCATTTATGTGTTGTGCATGGGTTACAGATGACCCAACATTAATAGCGCCGATCCACGTGGATAACGGACTTATTAGGTTGACGAACCTAATAGCGCCGCTATGCGTGGGATGACGTTATTAATGGGTGAATTATCCTTATGACTCGTTAGGATGCTACTGGTTTGTGGATAATAAGCGACATGAGTAAATGGTTGAGTTTATCGAATTGACGAATTCGATAAGATCTACTATTCATTCCGAAACTTATTAAACTATAAAGTTTATCATTTAGACGTCTCATTATGTCATTATGAGTCGCATTGTGGTTAATTGAGTGCATTCATTGTGTTTGTCGAGTCGATACCACACACACACACACGATGATACCTAACACTAATAACTAAATGGAACAACGAGATATTTTTGAGATGAGGAAATGAATACATTTTGGGCATATAACATTGAAGTTGGGAATATATATTAAGAATTGGTTATAAACTGGTTGTGCCTTACTTAATAAAAATTTATCGAACCTCGGTTGAATATAGACTGATCACCTATATTCAGCCAGAGACAGCAGGACATGGACTGATCACCTATGTCCGTCTCAGAGGTGAATTTTACAAATACTGGCAATTGTTATAACAAAATTGTGTTCGGATTTGAGATTGGTTTTAAGAACGATAAAATTAAGGTGGACTCGCACACTCACACTCGCTAGACATCACGAAAGCCCGCACTCACACACGACACACTCGCATCGTAACACCTCTTGAATCATAACACTTCTGACATCGTTATACGTCTTCGTTTTGAGAAATTCTCGTTTGTAACACCTGAGCGTAGTTCGCCATAAGTCGGGTGAGACCCGATTGGCACTGTTTGCATCCGAGTTTCTTATCGACATAAGCCTCGTCGATCTCTCTAGAGCGTTTGAAATTATTTTGGGCTATTTTTGGATTTGGTGTTGACTATTTTGGATTCGGTTTTGGATTTTGGTCTTTGGGTTTTTGAATTTGAGATTTTGATCTCGTTCCGAGTTTTAACTCGTCATTTGACTTCGAGTCATCGTTTGGCCTCAAATTATTATTCGGCTCCGTTTCGTTGATAACTTTGTTAAAATCATCTTTCGACCTTTAGTCGGTATTCGATTTCGAAACGTCATCTGGTCGCATTACGATAGTAACCGTATTGGAATTATCATTCCACCGTATTTCGATAGTAATCTTGTTGGAATTATCATTCCACATCGTTTCGGTAGTAACGCCGTGGATTTGTCATCGAGCCTCGTTTCGTTGGTAACCCTGTTACTGACACTTATACCTCAAGCCTAGTCTTGAACCGATTGTTGAGAAAACTTCTTAAACCTTACCATTCACTCGATGTTGATTTTAACGACGTCATCTGGTCGATGTTGCTTTGCTAACAGCTTTCAGTAAGGTAGTACCTTACGTGTTGTTGATGTCGTACCTTATCCTCTATTTAGGTACCCCTATCGATAACGATCTAACGACTTATTTTAGTGAAGTTGTTCACTGAGGATTATCCTTAGATATTGTTCCGTCGATGTTGACTCTAGCAACATTGAACTCTCAACATTGTTTGTCAACAATAGACTGCTACGTCACACCACCGGTAATGGTAATACCTACCCTATTTTATCAATATGATACCTTACACACCATAGATGAGAAATTCTCTAGCATACCTACTTTGAGCCGTGACGTTCACTCGTATGTAGGAAATGATTTGGATATCGATTGGTAATTGAACTTCTTTTGGAGATTATGAATTTGGAATTGAACCTTGAAACCTTTTGCGTTAAGTGTTAAGTGCACCAATGAGTTAATCGACAGACTGTGGTTAGAAACCAATACTCTCTTTTAGGAGTCTTACTTTCGTCTCTAACCTAAATATCATGCTAATTCAACCGACCGATTACTAGTAGTAATCAACACTTTCTAATAAAGACATACTCTGAACTTCCTAGACTTCTCATCTAGTAGAAATTTCATGTTTAGCAGAAATCGTGAAATCCTAAGGAGAAACCTGAACCACGTTCTCTAGGACAATCACATAATCCTTCTCTCATCCTTCGAGAAGCACCTGCTAACCCTTCGGACCTCTCACCAAACGATAAGCTACACCACAGACGAAACCTTGGAAGTAGATTCCCGCCTTTACCTAAGTGGTTGTTTGTAGTCTTACCAGCCTATTTACTTCCCGCTAATTAGTAAGATGGAAAGTATGGACGACTTTGTTCGTCTCTCCTCATATAGTTATAGCAACACTAGAGAACCCAACTATCTTCTTTTAAGGAGGCGAGGTAGTATCCAATCCTCTCCCTCCGGTAAAGTGACTTGCTCGAATAAGCTAGACCTCACTTTCGAACCTTAGCTCCCTACCTTCTTTCAATTATGGAACTTCGATTAAAAAGGAAATTCCCTTGATCCGTTTTCCCTATATGAGGTTCATTTGGTTAGTATACACCTGATCCTCCTTCCTCAACCTTCAACTCATTTAGATACTCTTTAAGGAAGAAGCGCGATCGGAAAACCTAAGTTACACAAATGGACTTCTTCACACGTAAGGAAACCGGGTGCTTTAGAAATGCTAATTTCTATCTTTTCCGGATGATGGCAATCGCCACACACCCATTTTTCATCTATCACTTCCTAGAGCCGAGAAAACCGATCGGGATATGCTTGTAGTGTATCATCTCCAGAAAAATGGCTGAAGTAGAGAAACCATTCGAACCCTAGTAGAACACGTAGCGTGCCTATTAAGTTTGACAATGGTTGGGATAGAAACCTTCCATTGGCCCTATTCTCCTACAACCATACCTAGGGGTGTCCTTGGTACTGGAACCGTCCCGAACCGGAACCGGAACCGGAACCGGAACCGAAAGAACCGAGAACCGAAAATAAGGAAAAAGTGGAACCAAGAACCGTCCCAAGTTTTTCGGTTCGGTTCCGGTACGGGAATTTTCGGTAATTCCCATGAGTACCGAAGTGTTAAAAAATATGTTTGGATTGATGTGAAATTATGGTACTCGGTTCGTAGAACATCAAAAAAGTTGACAGCCTTAATAATATTCCATAACTTGACTTACAAACAAATAAAAAACATATATCCGGTAATAGCAAACTAATTATCCACGAAAATAACAGCAAACTCATTGAAAATATTATATATCAATCATGGTGACTAGCTTACAATTAATTACATGGTGACAATATATCATGCGGTGACGCCATAATCATTAATTGTTTCTCGAATTTTATCATTACATTTAATGAACAATAAATACCAATAGTTAACTACACCTTCTTTTTAGTTGTTACTGAGCAATATAAAATTGTTCAATATGCGGCTAAGCGCATACTTGATATTCCAGTTTAGAAAAAATTACTTTCATGTTGATAAATGATGTTTGAATTGTTGAATAGAATCAATGGATTAAAAGTTAAGGTTTATGGGTTTTTAGGTTTAGGTAGGGTTTTTTTCTATTTTCTTAAAAGGCCAAATACTTGCATGTACATAATGTCCCAAACAAAGCCTATAAAATTACATATTTTCATAAAAGTCAGTTCTTTCGGGAAAGTACCGGAACCGGACGGTCCCGAACCGAACCGTCCCGAGAACCGAAATTTTGGAATTTTAGGAACCAAGAACCGTACCATGGTTCTAATATACGGTCCCATTCCCGGTCGGTACTGGTACGGTTCTTCGGTTCTTTTGGTTCCTCTGTTTTTTTGGACACCCCTAACCATACCTATTGCTTTAGTACTTTGAAGGCACCGTAAGGAACCCTCTGTGGTCATGAGTGCCAAACCCGATTGATGGGTAGAAATGGAAATACCCAACTTAGCAACCCCGAACCTAATGGAGAAGCTTTCAAGGAGACAATTTTAAGTTGATATGGATATGCAGACTGCTCGCAAACCATTAGGAAGCACAAACAACGTAAACCTTTTGACTTCCCGGATATGACCTAGGTTAAGCTTAGAGATTCACCACGAGAATGTGTGAAGCATTGGTAAACGCGGAAGCTTAGTCCTCGTTACATCGATCTTTTCAAAATCCTTGGTTGAAGTTATACCTGTAGCTCAGAGCCTTGACCTATCGTCAAGACTCAGTAGTGCTCTTGACATCTCGTGAGTAATAGGAAGAGATGACTCGCCATTGAGGCAATCGCTATCCCTCTAGGGAAATCTTAACCTTCAAACTTTCAAACTTTGTTAACCTATCAAATCGTAGACCATGAAATCAAGCGACTTTAGTAAAGTTGCATCTCTATCTTCGAAGTTCTTAGAAACTTGCAGTAAGATCCGAAATGCACGTAGGGAAACGTGAAGATAAACCCTCGTGCTTATGCACTCACCACTTTTAAACCTCAACAAATAACTTGAATGGAATCGCGAGGACGCGATTCCTTTTAAGGAGGTGAGACTGTGACAACTCGTAAATTCCTCGATGCGACGAAATCCGAGAAACATCGATTAGAGCGATCGTTTTAACTAATTTGAGATACGAGTCGTATTATATATCGTTTTTATTGGAAATAATATTTTAAGAGCATTGGCGTAACTCCCGTATCATGAATCATTCGTTTACTAGGCTAAACGAGTCCCGAGCTTAATATTATGTAAGATTTAAGAAGTTACATCTAGGGTCCTTGGGATAGTTTACATCTCCGCCCCTAGAGTTTCAAATGAACAAGTTTGGTCCCTCAAGGGAGTATATATACCCCTACAACTCTCACACACCTCATAACTCACACAATTACTCTCTCTCTAAAATAAACCCTCCTCCATCTCTCTACAAAAATCCGGCCACCCTCTCCTAGGGTTCTGGCGCCGTCACTTTTTTCGGCCAAATTTGGGCGACCTCAAATAATTACACCACCTATCCCAAACGATAGATCGGTGTCTTGTGACCACGTTGGTGTATAAAAATCACGTCCAAACCCCTTAACGCGCCCCAAATCTAATATTTTAGGTTCGACATATTTAGGGTTTCGTGTTAAATCATGTCTAAGGTCCGAGCTAGTTTGGTAACGAGTTGTACTCGTGTGTGACACCAACAAAACGACCCCTTTAGTCTCGTTTTCTCCTCTTTCTTCTCGGTAAACCCCCACGACCCATCTTTTATTTTTATTATTTCATTTAAACATTATATTGTGGTGTTATTGTTTTCGTTGGATTAAAAGAAAAGATATCAAAACGTTTTACAAATATATCGTATGGTAAACGTTCGATAAAAACGGGTTAAAAACTGAATTGTTCAGGTTTCGTGTGGTAAGAATGTGTAGGGAGTGGGTTAAGCCGACTCGATTTGGACTTGGGTGTGATAATATGTTAGCCGTAGAATCAACGGGTTGATTTTGGAATTGTTATCTTGGTTTGGTCATATGTCGTGGTAAGGAAATCAGCCAAGAGAGTGCTTGTTGTTGTTTAACTGAGTCGACTCAGCTGAGTCAACCAAGTGAGTCAGGTCAACTCGTGGGGATTGGGTTATTTTGGTTCTCGGGTCTAATGACCCTTGTGGGTATGGTTTGGATCTATTTGGGCTCAAGTCCAGCGGGTATAATTGTGTGTCTTGTATGGGTTGTGTCATTGGATCAGGTAGAGCCCAAGATATGATTGGTATATGATTGAGAAATATTTTGGTCACGTTAGGATGTTTTACTTTGCGCTTGGGTCACGTTTGACCCGGATCATAACTTGGTGCTTACCTTGTCTTGGTTTATAAATTGGACATGTGGTACTAGTAAAAATGAGTTAAGGTTCGTTTTAATTAGACACGGTAATTGTTATAAGTCGTAAAATGATGATAGCGAGGAATATTGAAACTAACAAGATGATGATTTATAATATGACAATGGACTAACTTGAAGAGGGTAACAAATTAATTATATATCAATACCGGAACGAAGGAAATGGTTAAATAATGAAGGACAAACGGTTAACGTATAACGGGTAGGTTTGTAAATTTGGAAAACGTAACAAAGTAAATATATAACGATAATTAACTATAACGATTAACGAACTAAAATGTGAATAATAAAGGGATATCGTATATTTCATATTTCGTTATACTATGTAAGGTCAATACGGATAATAAAATTTGAATAACATTTTATACGCGAGTCATATTGGAAATAAGTTATGCTTTACTAAACCTTTTGAAATAAACCGAATATAATGTTTTAGAACCAACGCGAGTTTAGGATATATTTTGATAAAACTAAATATTTTATATCCGCATTTTTATTAATAGTGAAATGGTTATCTGTATACTATTGACAAATATGGTTTCAATTATCAACCATAATATTAACTCGTATTTTATTACGATAATAACATGTGTTTTATAAAACATGTTAGCTTTTATAAACTTATTTGGAAGTATTATTTTGATAAAATGACTTATTGAAGTCGTACTGGTTTGGAAACGTTAGAATAAACAAACGTGTCATTTATAGTACACTATTTACGATACCTTATATGAAGTAATTTCGGGTAAACTTGTATGATTATGAATAACGATTGAGATACCTTTATTAATTGAGCGATAAATGGAAGCTTTTCTTTTATTATTGAACACGTATGTGGGAATTGTTGGGTAAATTGCTGAAACTTACCAATGAACATATTTATATTGCATAAATAGTTGTCGTCATTTCCTAGTCTTTGACTAGCTTGAGTATTGTCAAGTATTTCTTGACTATGTCAATGTCTTTTCCTTTTTGGCGTGAGTTATGGTCTGTATGTCTTGATTTGGTCGATGTCTTCTCTTCTTTCGCGTGAGTTGTACGTCGCGTCTATGTTTCTTATCACCACACGAAACGTTAAAACTAAACTTTTGAGATATGAATTATGAACTTTTGGGAACGATAACGTACTTTTGAAAATAACGACATGAATGATCCACGAAAAGTACGGCACAATACTTTTATTGACTTCTGTATCGTATGAGCCGTATTATAAGAATATCGTATACGCATTAGGTTGCATCACCTCTATTCTATTGTACTCTTCGTACATTCTTTTGGATGCCATGGAGATTAGCTTTAGATGCCAGTCCTGTCAATAGTGAATAGTGCATTGCTGTGGCTAAGGTGAGTTTCATAGCCCCTCTTTCAAATGTTTTCATAACTATTTTGGGGGAGAATACATGCTACTTTTAATGAACCGTAACGGGATACGTGAATTTGATTTGTAAATGATTGATGTTTGGTATATTGATATGGTGATTGAACGTCTTACGTGTTTATGAGAATGCAAGCTATTTCTTAGACCTGCCACTACTCTTTTGAATTGCTAATGTGTTGACTAGGAAAGGCTAGACGTGTGACAGTTGTCGACTTAGACTAGGGTAGCATTCCTATGCTATAACGTGATGCCTAGCTAAGTGTAACCGAGTTAGACTAGGGTAGCATTCCTATGCTATAACGTGATGCCTAGCTAAGTGTAACCGACCTAGACCAGAGTAGCATTGCTCTAAGCTTTGCTATAACGTGGTGCCCGGCTAGAGTCATTTGGGGGCCCCGTTGAGATCTCGGTTGTGTTGTTGATTATAGATTGGATTGATTATAGATTGGATTGATTATTGATTGGATTGATTGTTGGTTGGAGCACGCGTATTATCTATACGCCTTAGTGCATATAGCAATTAAACCTTATCAGGTCCATTACTACATTTTGTAACTAAACTCTATGAACTCACCAGCGTAAGCTGACCTTTTTAGCATGTGTTCTCAAGTTTAAGGCGATAGCTCACTATTGGAAGACGCTTGGCAAGGGGCCTGGTCATAGGCAACTCTGATGAATGAACGGGACCACTTTAATTATCGTTTGGGCCTATTTCCGCATTACTTTCATTAATGTAAACTTATGGTATTCAATTAATGAATCTTATTTCAAATAAATGGAATAAAAACCATTCTTTGTACCTTATGTTGTGATACCAAGATTGTAGCACCCAATGGCTCGTATGCTTCCGCTAGACCGTGTTTTCGGGGTGTTACACATTGAGAGATACATAATGGACTTATTTATTGTTTTCGACATTGTGAGTTGCACAATGGTCGCACTGGTATTTCTCAAACATTATGAGAAAACTATTTCATAACTATGAACACACCGACTCTTTTGAACGCTATGTCGATTTACTATGATTAGTTTACTCCTCGTCTTCGAAGATGAGTGTAAACATTCATTCCATACTCTTGGAACACTTTTGACGAATCATAGTACATCACCTTGTAACTCATCGATTAAGTATGAGTGTTGTGTCGGAAATTCTTAAGTAGGATGATTTGGAATGTCCTTATTTAAATGGACTGGGACGCCTTTTCATTTAAATAAAGAAATTTTAAATCGCCGAACCATAAGTTTATAATTTCTTACTTACATAGATTGGGACGCTTCTTTATGTAAGTAATGAATTATAAATGAGTGGGCTTATTTGTATCCGATATGACATGAGTATGAACTCAGACTCGAGAATCACAAGTATTCTCTGAAAAGATCTAGAAAACACGATAATGTTTTACCACTCAGCAAAAATCTTAAGACCTCATTCGAGCAACTAATTTCATTCTTATGTTATCACTTTTGCTGTTACAAATCCTTAAAAACATGAACCATTTGTTGAGCTAACGAAATTGGTTAAAGTCAATTGAAACCCGACCTGATAGAATCAGATGTTTCAAGAACATAATTGAAACCCGACCTGATAGAATCAGATGTTTCAAGAACATAATTGAAACCCCACCTGATAGAATCAGATGTTTCAAGAACAGAATTTGGTTGCCACGGACTTGATTATGCACGAGTCGCATAAGTCAAAGTATTCCATATTATTGAGCTAACGAGCCTGTTACACTCTTGAGCTAATGGACTTAGTTCAGTCTCGAACTAACAAACTGGGTATGATGTCCCATTATCCATCACATAAGCTTTCCCATGAGCTCCTTCGATTTGTTGGATATTATTTTGAGAACATAATTTCTCGAAAGGTTCTTACTTGCCACATCCCATCACCATTTGTTATTGGGGTTGTTACTATTGTTATTTTAACCGATCGAGATTATACTACATGATCGGTTACGAGACATCTGGATTTTTTCATCTATTGTGAGTGATCAAACTTACGTTCTCTTGAATACTGAGTGTAAGTTCTCAGATGAACTTTTCCCATAACTTCTCATTGGTTGAGACCATCCTTGGGCACACTACTGCTAACTCTTGAAAGCGACGAATATAAGTTGTGATATCAACACCACTGATAGCAAGAAAAATTCATCTCCATTTCTTACACCTCATTTCGAAGACAATACTTCTTGATTATAATTTGTTCAACTTAGTCTGAGCAATCTAGTGAGCATTCTCAATACTAATAGATTGAGCAACAACATTCTACTATGACAAAGCATTGTCTAGAAGCATGCTTGCAGCATATTTGACTTTGCAATCTTTAGCACAATTGCTGATTAGAATTTCTGAGCTTGCCGCTTATGAAATCCTTGTAAGGAATCTATACAAGATTCACTCCTGCAACGCCTCCATCGGGCCCCGCAATATTAGGCAACACATTATCACCAAAAAGGTTATACAGATGTAAGCGTTAACTTTCAAAATATCATACTAGGATTAAGGTTTTATTGAAAGCCTCGTTGCGGTAAGGTATGATTCGTTTGGGGAAATTAGAAAACCCAAACTTAAGATATATTGGACTTTATACGATGTTAGCAAGAATTGGCCTGGTAGCTTTCAGACTCGAGCTACTACCCGAACTTGGAAGTGTACACGCCGCCTTTCGTGTGTGCATTTTGAAGAAGTGTCATACTGATGAGACACTCCCTATTTATCTGGAAGGGATCCAGATTGATTTACGTTTGATCTTATCGGAAAATCTACTAAGATCATGGACCATGAGGTCAAATGACTTAAGCAAAGTCGCATTCATATTCTCAAGGTTCAATGGAACTCTAGAAGAGGTCCTGAATTCACGTAGGAACGTGAAGATGAACTCAAATATACTGTTAGCAGATAACACTCACTGAACTTTGTGATGAAGTTCCATTACAGAAGTACCCCCACCTCTTCTCGGGAACATCATTAACTAATAACACGAACTAAATCATGAGGACATGATTTCCGTGCTGGTGGAGGCGTAGCAACTTCGTAAATTTTCATAAGGTAAAATGACTATTTTACCCTTTGACTTCTTAAAATTGACGTTGACTTTTGACTATTTGACTTTTACTGTAACGTAAAAGCAAATCTTTAATGTAGTAATGCTGGTAATTTCTCAAGTTAAATAATTCACTCTGTTTTGAATTATTACACTCTGAACATTTTTTTTGTGTTCACCAATGGCTATAAATAATTATTTAAAGTTGTTATTTTATTAATTATGAAAGTTTAATCGTGTAAACTTTCCTCGCAGTCAACACAAGACTACGATAAGTCTAGGTGTTCAAAATACTCTATTTTCACCAATAGTCATATTTTATATGAACTATTGCCACTTTGTTTTTCTTACGGAAATATTTTACTCTTTACGTAATACGCGTCCTCAAACCTACGTTATTAGGTTTTAACAACATAGACGCACCCAAATAGACTTATCACACCTTTAATATACCTAGTTGGAGTATATTGATAAGTTTGGATATTTTCCTAAGTATTATATTTTTATGTTGCCCGGTTTTAAGTTTCGTGACTTAAGGGCTTAACATTAGTAATTACCGGGACCAAACTATACCCTAAAAACTAAAGTTTATCAAAAAGAACACACAAACTACCACCTCATAGGGAGGTGGCGTTTGATGGCTTCTTCACAAGCCACTTGGCTTTCTAACATCACACATGGAATCTTACTCACCCACTTTGTCCCCCAGTTAGACCTTTCACCTTATCCCTTCCCATTTTACATGCAAAACACACATAAATCTCTCCCCTCTCCTCCTTTGCCGTCCACTATCAATCCCAAAACACCAATCTACACTTTGTTTTGTACTTCAAGAATCACTAAGAAGATGGAGCTAGAGTTGGTTCCTACATGACCTAGGGTTGTTTTGTTGATTTCAAGGGTAAATTAGAAGATATTCAAGGCATAAGGGGCTGAAGTAAGAAGGTTATTGCAAGGGTAAAAAGGTTTGTAAGCTTGAGTTAAGAGGTTGAAGACAATGGTTGAAGATTGAAAGGGGTTTAGGCTTGATTGTTCTTGTGACCATTCAACCTAAGTCTTGTAAGAAGTTTGTTTAAATTTCTTGTCATTCAATATGGTTGTAATAATATTTATTAGATGTAATTTGATATAAGTAGTATATGTAATATGGCATGATTGATGTTGTACATGAAGTTTGTAACATGAAAACAAGCTAAAACAAGCCTTAGGTGGGTTTTATGAGTTTGAATTCTGCAACAGTCCCAAAGATTGATTAAACTAATCATCTTAGTAAACTTTGAGGTTAATTCAATAAGATAGGCTTGTAGAGCTATGTCTTGTGGTTGTTTCACCGGGTGGCGCACCTCATAACATATCCCGATGAGTAAATGAGAGCCAAAATGGCAAAACATGTTAAAATCTGCACACCAGATTTCATTTATGGTTCTGGTCATTTCTGGAAGTTGACTCAGTTTTATGAAATGTAGCCAAGACCTAAACTTGAAGTTTGGCAAAAGCCGCGTGTCAAAACAAGTTATAGAACTCAATTTATGGTCGTTTTGGCGGGACTGAATGTGCAGCCAAACTTTCTGCAATGAAATATAAGTATATACTTGTAATTAGACTATTGATATAAGTAAAATTTGGACTTTGAACTTGATTAAGTTTGAGAAGCTGTTAGAGGAAGTAAAAACTAAAACTTGGGCTTTTGAATCACTTAAAAGGACTTATGGTTAAAAAGTTATGGCCAAATGAAGATGACTAGAGGTGAATATGTTGTTGGATCAAAAAGTTGCTGATACGATTTTAAAACGAGGTTTTAACTATTTTCTGGTCCGAATCAGCAAAAGTGTAAAACACGAAAGTTGCTCAGAATGACTTTTTCTACAAAAACTCGGGTGCACATAAGCAGAAAGTGAACGAAAAGTCTTAAAAACAGAAAACACTAAACGGACCTGTTGTTGACTAGAAAACAACCATGGCTAAGAAACCTTAGTGTATTTTGATTCTTTGAGGCCAAAACAAAGCCAAGGTTAAGCCAAGACTGATGTCTCAAGGTATTTTGACTTAAAAATAGCCATTTGGTATGGCCTTATTGTTATCCCAAATTGTTTAACCATAACTTAGCCGCACGGCTAGTTTGGGCTTAATGACCTGAAACTTGTTTTAAAACTTGGTTTATTGGGTTAGACTTTGCTAGACTTTGACAAACTAAGTAAATGACCATATGCCATGTTAAACTACTTCGCGACACACAACTTATATCATCATATCATCCCATAAGTCAATCAATAGTCTTTGACGAAACACGACACATGTTTTATATAACATTTCTCTCGTCAAATACTTCACTTATAAATGATAAGTACTACAATAGTAGGGAATTTCATTATCATAAAGATCCCTCTTCGGGGTGTCGTATCGACGAGTTGTGGAATTACGATTTAAAGTGTCCTGGCTCCTCATACGTTCACTACACGACCTCTTGATTTTGATAGCCCGAACGATGGTACGAGGTTATTTATAAAAGGGCTATAAGCCAAACAAACACTTAAAGGATACATCAACTTAAGATTTATGTACAACATCATAAGCCAACAAACTACATATACTTGTACACTTATATCGTACATTATACTAAAACGCGAATACTTTGCTTTCGTAGGTAATCGTTAAAGATCATGGTTTTGCCATACTCTATTGTTGACATAAGCTATATCGTTACACTCCGCTGCTGATCACTAAAGTGAGTTTCATAACCCCAGCTTTTGTTTAACTATTTTATAAACTCTTTTGGGGGAGATACATGCTATTGCTTTTACTACATGCTAAAATGCTTTATTATGGACAATTACTTGCAAAATGAATGCCTTGACTGTATTATTGCATGCCTAAGTTGTTATGCCAAAAGTCCCCAACATCATGGACCACTAATCACTGGGAGTGAGCGCAAATATTGTGGATAGGCCTATCGGAATTGACGAACCCGTTTATGTTATCGGAAATAACAAGGCGCACTATATTTGAGATTATCTAGGTATATGGCAAAATACCTACCGGAACAAGTTATATATATATATATATATATATATATATATATATATATATATATATATATATATATCGTCCGGTGATATATATATACAACAGTCAGTCGTGAGTGCCATGAGCTTAGAGCAATAATAACTATCAAGAAGATAATTGTACACATTGCAATTATACTACAAACTATATTGTCCACTACTGTTTTCAAACCTATGCGGTTTCTATTGTTTGCATTGACCGGTTAGGCAATCAAACGCACTATGGGCGTATAACAATGTAGCCCACTACTTTCATAAACTTGATATCTTGTGATCAACTGATTTGCTTAAAAACCTATGAACTCACTCAACCTCTGTGTTGACACTTTTTAGCATGTTATCTCAGGTTCGAAAGGAATTAGCTGGCATGGCATGTGAAGGCGCACGGAAAATTATTTTGAAGACGATGCATATATTATCATTCGAAAAACATTACAACTTTTATGTTGTACTTTTACATTGTACAAACTTGTGGGACCTCTATTTGTAAACTCTAATATTTTAAATCGAATGATAATTTATTTCAAAACGTCTCATTTAGAGTCATTTTCTGTAACTTGATCTGTGAACTATGAAATACCCCAGAGACACAATCTTCCGCTACGATAATTTTGGGGGTGTTACAATTCGTTAGTCTCGATCTTCTGAATTTTGCAAAATTTTTCCTCCGGACCCAAATGGTAGCGAGTGAATTCATATTTTTCGACAATAATTGGTGGCGGCTGATAAGGTTTTAAAATGTACCTTTTTGAGGGGTCGTTTAAGCCCTTATTTGATCACTTTTGTATCCGTTATTACTTAATATCATTCCTTTTCGCTTTTTAGGTCTCTTGAAGGCAAAATGCTGGAATGACACTTATTCGGACGAAAAGGCGCGAATATACGAAGAAAATGGCCAAAGTTCATAATCGAGACACTCAGCTGCTTTGGCTGAAGGGGCGGCGTCAGTGTTAACTTCTGGCGCCGTCGCATCACTTTTGTGATGGCTCAGTAGCCAAATTGCTTATTTACAAGTGACGGTGTTAGGCTTTAAAAGAGTAGGTCGTCGCAACTCGAATTTGCCTAGATTTGATCCGCGACGTGTCGAGACCTGAAGGGGGACGGCGTCACAAGCATAAGGTGACGCCGTCGTAAGACTAACGTGGCCAAGACGAAACCCTAATGGCGGTGACCCGACGGCGTCACAAATCAAAGGTGCCGCCGTCGCGAATGTAATCTTATATATAGAATCCGAATTTTTTAGTTTTCAGTGTGTAGTCTTTTGGAGTAAAAACCTAAACCGAACCAATGATGTCTTGTACAGTATTTTAGGGTTCCAAACCCTATCTTACATCAAGATAAGTGTTTTACTTCATTAATTTAATTATGTATTCAATTACTTGTGTGTATGCTTGCATGTTCTCCATGTCCGGCTAATTTACTTGTGTGTTTGCTTAGGGAATATGAAACTTAATTATTGAATATTGATTGGTTGTCTCTTATCTTAATTGTTAATGATCTAGTAATGCGATAGGTCATCCATTGTGTAGTTAATGCTTGATTAATCTTTGTGAACCTTAGTTTATAACACATAGAGTTGTTGTAGGCTAAACCATCCGAAGAGTACCTTAGAGTTAAAGTTTATAAATCCTAGAGACTTTGTAGGCGATAACCTTTGGTAGTTTCAAAGTGTTAGGGACAAACGCATACCCTACGACCTTAGACACACAACGCGATTAAGAATAAGGACGTGACAATTCAACCATCAATAGGAGATAATTAAGGAGTAATAAAACCTAAGTAAACACATCTTTAAACCATCATACGAGCACACAATAATTAGACATAGACTACCCTCACCTTAGTTAATTAGATAATTAGATAGTAGAAGTAATCAGTAGAAATACCAACCCTCCCCCCAAATTCAAACCCCGAGATTCGTACCTTTCCATTTCCTAAAAACATAAAAAGATAAAAAAATAATCTTCCTCAACCCCAACCTTAGCGTAGTAACCTCTCACTAGCATTCCTATTCCCCTAGAGAACGATATCAATTCCGTGGCTTACCCTAATACTACACTACAATGATTAGGTTCACTTTCTAGGGTGTTGAAAAACTTGCTCGACGAAAAGGAAGTTCCTTTGACCCGAAGCGCTGCGTAAGCGTATCAAGTTTTTTTTGGGAATAGAATAGCTAGTTAGGAGTCCACCTCGTTTAGGTTTCCTTGCTTGATTCCTATCAAGTAAGCTTTTTTCCAATTTTTAGCTTCCTCGTAGTCTATCCCCCTTCTTCGTGACCCTTGTTAGTAACCTCATCACTTTTCATCATGGAAGGTGATAACCAACCACCATTCATCAACCTACCACCAAATGACCCGCCAAGAGGCCGTACTCTTGGTGAATACTCGAGACCAAGCCACCTAGGCTATAGAAACACCATTGAGCTTCCCGACCAAGCCCTAACTACGGCCCTGCGATCCGACACCATCCGGTTGATGCAAAACGGATATGCATTCCATGGACTTCGTTCTGAAGATCCTAATCAGCATCTTAAGGATTTCCTTAAAATCATCGATTTCATCGGCCTCGATGCTACTACTCGGGAGACCGTCTACGTCTCTTCCAATTCTCTCTACGGGACCAAGCTAGTAATTGGCTTGAGCGACTTCCCGCTGGCTCTATCTCAAGTTGGGATGATCTCACCTCTCGCTTCCTTGCTCAATTTTTCCCACCGGGGAGAACCACTAAGCTTAGGAATGACATCTTGATGTTCCAACAACGTCAAGGTGAATCTCTCTACGAAGCATGGACTCGATTCAAGGACTTACTTTATAAAGTCCCTCATCACGACATTGATCTTTGGCTCCAAGTCCAACTCTTCTATGATCATGTCAACTTCCCCACCAAGCGATCCATTGACCAAGCGGCCGGTGGAAAACTTAGTGATCTCACCGCGGAAGAATCATGGGGTATAATAGAGGACCTTGCTCTCTATGACAACGAAAGTTGGAATGACCCCCGTGAGTTGCCCAAAACCGTTAAGGCAATCTCCTTGCCTCCCATTGACTCACAACCTTCCGACCGTAGGATGCTCAAACTTGAAGATCAAGTTAAATTCCTAATGAGTTCCTACGAAAATCCTAAGTCTTCACGCCATGTCAACAAAGTTTCTTCCTGCGTCTGGCCGTGTAGTGATCCTCATAACACGCGCACTTGCACCCGATTCCCCGAACAAGCTTCCGTTGACTACGCATCCTCGCGTATTAATGGAACGGGTGGAAGATTCCCTATAACACCCGGACCTAGGACTTTTAATGACGCCCGAGAAGCATGGAAGGGCAAGCCCGACTTCCATTGGGGAAAAACCAAAGAATTCACTTCCAATGATTTCTCATGGCCCCCATCTCATGGCCCTAACCAACAAAACATTGAGGGGATGTTGCAACACCTAGTCGCATCCCAAGAAGCTCAAATAGCTAAGCTCTCGGACCATTTTAACCAACAACAAGGCGAGATGGATAGGAAGATAGATAACCTCTTGAAAGCCATGACCAATAGTGATAGGAAGGTTAATGCTATCTCAACTCTCGAGCCTTCCGGTGTAGAGATTAAGGACCCAAGTAAGTTAGCTAAACACGTCCAATTCGTCAATACCATCACCTTAGTGAAACCTAATAGAACAAATGACCAAGCGGACCATGAAACTATACTTGAGGTTAATGAAACAACCGAGGAAGTAGATGAAGTAGACAATGACTATTTCAATAAATTTCCTACGGAAGAAGAACTATCTCGCCACCCTCACTTAGTGCGTGACCTTCGTCACATGTATGTTAGGAAAAGCCCTAGGATCAAGTTTGGGAACCCTTGGAATCTTAACATACCATGTTGCATAGGACACCTTTTCGTGGCAAAGGCCTACATTGACCGCAAGTCCCCAATAAACATAATGACTAGCACCTACTATAATTGGGTAATGAAGAAGCCTATCCCAACTAGGCAAGACCCCGATAATCCTAGGGTTAGGTGCAATTTTCTTGGTAGAATTAAGGGATTGCCCGTTTATGTAGGTAGTTTCACATTTCCTACGGACTTCATAATTGTGGACGATATTAGTACGGCCATAGATCCTAGCTTGTCCCACGTTATTCTAGGAAAACCTTTCATAGAAAACACCGGGATGACTTATGATCCCTCATTATGAATAGTGCGATTCAAGGATGAGACCAATGATGTAGCTTACCAAATGCCGTTTAAGATTGAGAAGTTTTCATCACTCTCCAATGATGAAAAGGAACTTAAACTATCGGTCTATTATAGGAATGAGGAGGATAAGGAGAAAGGAGTAGATTATGTTATGGCCAAGATTTTCGGATTCTATAAGGATTGCTTGAACTTAGGACCGGAATATAGAACCGATTGGGGAGAGGACGACCTCTTAGAAAGGTGCATCATAGGGCACCTTTACAACATAGAATCCCCCAATCGAGACCGTCATGAGGAAGAAGGTGACGGTAATGAAGTCACGTAAGGCACTCTGACGAGTCTAGCTACAAGACTCATAAATAAAGAAAAGCGCTTCGTGGAGGCAACCCATGCTTAATTGTTTGCTTGTTTGTGTCATATATCTTTTATTGATTGCTTATTCTCATGTTTAAATTTGTAAAAATGCTTTATTTTGTTTTAACCTCGTCTTAATTACATATAAAGGTATTTTACATAAAGGATAAGTGTAGGGAGGATTACACACGTTTTCAAAAGAAATGTAAACATGAGAATTTCAATTAATTAAAAGATATACATGTGTGTTTGTTTGAGTCAAATGCTTGTATCGAGTCATAATGGATGTTTTGCTGAAAATTTTTCCAGATTTTAAAGATGTAAATTTTCCGAATTTTTTCCGAGAAAATCGAGACAAGTTTTGTCGGGATAACTGACGGCGTCGGGAAGGAGCAAAAATAACGATTACTTTTCTCGTTTTCGAGCTACTTATAATTTTGGAATTTTCGGTCTTAATTTTCCGAAATTCTGTAAACATCCATTCCAAAAGCATTATATCCTAGTTTAGTAGAGTCTTATATATATTATTACCGTCGATTTTACGCGAATGTTTCGTTTGTTTTCTTCAAGTGTGCAGGTTTAATTTATCAAGAAGGAGATACATAAGATGAGAAGGAGCTTTTCACGCAAATTTTATTCTTGAAGAAAAATATAACCACCACTTTACACGGAATCCTACCGAGCTAATCAGGGGAGTATTAGTTTCTTTCATCTTTTATTACCTTCCATTATCATAACTTTGACACTTTCGGGGAACATTGGGGACAATGTTCTGTTTAAGTGTAGGGAGGGAAAATAAAACGGGAACTTTGAAACTATGCTTATCCTTGATTATTTGCTTTGTCCAATTGCATTTGTGTAATAAACCATGAGAAAATGTCGGTTAGGGTAATTTTGCCACCAAATTTAAAATTTTTCATGAAATATAGGAGTGGGCCATTAGTCTTAATAAAGCGTTTCACGGATAGGAAGTTATATGACTAGCACAAAAATCCTTTACCACTTAAATTCCACCCAAAATGTGAGGATCGCCCTTAGATTAGTAGGAATTAAAGCATTCATCTTTAATGCTTAGTGTGTGAACCGGTAGTATAATAGATTCTAGAACTTGTTTTGTGATGCATCCCGAGATCGCTAGTAAGACTACACTTGTGTAGTTAGGAATAACTAAATGATAAGAGGCATTAGGATAACCCTTGTTTGATACCCGTAATATAATTACTTCTTCCACATCGGTTGAGTAATTTCCCCACACCTTTGCGTTGTACTCATCTTTAGTACACGATACCCCTAGTTAACCCCTCAGAGCCTATCATTTTCGCGGTTCTCGTGATGTTTCGGTTTTCCGAAATATCAATGAAGAGCATTGTTTACACCCCCCCCCCAAATGTACACCCAAATCGCCTTAGCCTACCTTTTATGCACTCACTTTTAGTGCATTATTGTTATCACCCTAAAAACCCTTAGTTCAATTATCTAGTTGCTTGCATAAGTTGCTAAGTCGAGTCATATCCTTTGTACACAGTTTTGGGACGATTGGAACTCATGGGAAAAGTTAAAGTTTATGAAATGACGGGAAGGGAACGTTAAATTCAAATTCCCTTTATTTGCGTAATAATGTACTCCAAGTGTTTTGATCTTTTCAATTCGGGTCAAATTAGTGTTAGAGTAATAAAAACTCAAGTGTAGGGATGTGCCTATAAATCCCTATCATTTTGATGTTACCGTAGAGGATGGTAGAGTAAAAGTGTAAAAAAAAAAAAATCGAAAAAAAAATAGAAAAAGAGAAAAAGAAAAAAAAAATATAGAGTGTTAAAAAAAATACGGGCTACAATCCTACATCTATCTTTAATTTATGTTTGTTTGTTTCAGTTATCTAGAGTCTAGAGTGTCGAGTCTTGGCTTAGCAACGCCATTCTTCGCATGCTTGTAACATAAAGATTTTTGACTTGCCACCACTAAATAGCCTATCCCACCAAACCCTTTGTTTACCTACCGTATGCCTGACATTACAACCCTTTAAAAGACCTCTTTGATAGTCTTTCCTAGGTGCTTACGCCAAAGCGATAGAGGTTTGATCTAGTCTCAAGCCTATGGTAATCTATGTACTAGGACCGGTTAATGAGTGTTTATCTTCCATTTCCAACTTGTTATATTTCATATACACCCGAGAGATGTGAGTATCCAAACACCCCATGTGAGGTGCTAGTATGTAATTTCCGTGCTTTTTATGACTTTTGCGGGGCTTATATGTGTTGTGGGTTGTTCTAAACCAATGCTTCATGACCCCTAACTTATAAATTAATTGGCTAAAAGCACATTTTCTTGAGGACAAGCAAATACCAAGTGTAGGGATATTTGATAAGGTTTTAAAATGTACCTTTTTGAGGGGTCGTTTAAGCCCTTATTTGATCACTTTTGTATCCGTTATTACTTAATATCGTTCCTTTTCACTTTTTAGGTCTCTTGACGGCAAAATGCTGGAATGACATTTATTCGGATGAAAAGGCGCGAATATACGAAGAAAATGGCCAAAGTCAAGAATCGAGACACTCGGTACGCTAGAACTGAAGGGGACGGCGTCAGTGTTAGCTGCGACGCCGTCGCATCACTTTTGTGACGGCTCGGAGCCAAATTGCTTATTTACAAGTGGCGGTGTCAGCTTTGAAAGAGTAGGTCGTCGCAACTCGGGCGGCCTAGATTTGATCGACGGCGTCGAGAGGCTGAAGGGCGGTGTCACAAGCATAAGGTGACTCCGTCAAAAGAATAACGTGGCCAAGACGAAACCCTAATGACGGCGACCCGACGGCGTCAAAGGGTGACGCCTTCGCCAATGTAATCTTATATATAGAATCCGAATTTTTTAGTTTTCAGTGTGTAGTCGTTTGGAGTAAAAACCTAAACTGAACCAAGGCTGTCTTGTACATTATTTTAGGGTTCCAAACCCTATCTTACATCAAGATAAGTGTTTTACTTCATTAATTTAATTATGTCTTCAATTACTTGTGTGTATGCTTTAAATGTTCTCCATGTCCGGCTAATTTACTTGTGTGTTTGCTTAGGGAATATGAAACTTAATTATTGAATATTGATTGGTTGTCTCTTATCTTAATTGTTAATGATCTGGTAATGCGATAGGTCATCCGTTGTGTAGTTAATGCTTGATTAATCTTTGTGAACCTTAGTTTATAACACCTAGAGTTGTTGTACGCTAAACCATCCGAAGAGTACCTTAGAGGTAAAGTTTATAAATCCTAGAGACTTTGTAGGCGATAACCTTTGGTAGTTTCAAAGAGTTAGGGACAAACGCATACCCTAAGACCTTAGACACACAACGATTAAGAATAAGGACGTGACAATTCAACCATCAATAGGAGATAATTAAGGAGTAATAAAACCTAAGTAAACACATCTTTAAACCATCATACGAGCACACAATAATTAGACATAGACTACCCTCACCTTAGTTAATTAGATAATTAGATAGTAGAAGTAATCGGTAGAAATACCAACCCTCCCCCCAAATTCAAACCCCGAGATTCGTACCTTTCCATTTCCTAAAAAACATAAAAAGAAAAAAAATAATCTTCCTCAACCCCAACCTTAGCGTAGTAACCTCTCACTAGCATTCCAATTCCCCTAGAGAACGATATCAATTCCCGTGGCTTACCCTAATACTACACTACAGCAATTAGGTTCACTGCCTAGGGTGTTGAAAAACTTGCTCGACGAAAAGGAAGTTCCTTTGACCCCGAACGCGCTGCGTAAGCGTATCAGCGGCCTCTTGTAGGGAATCTCAAGGAGTTTGCACCTCCTTTGCTCATAAGCTTCGTCGTCGGGGTCAGTAAATTCCTCATTCCCTTGCAGCTCAAGGTAATCTAAAATCCCCTCAATGTCCTCGTCGTCAGAAACGGTGCCTTTAAACCATTCTTCATCGAGCAGATTTTCCACTGGTACACGCTTGCATTCTTCCTTTTCATTTCTTACCAACTCTTTGTCATTCACAACTATTATTTCTCTCGATTTGTTAGGACCCTCATTGTTTGAATCATCATTACTAATGTATTCCTTCCAAATCTACTCTTTTGTTAACGTGTCAACATGTTCATACTTGATCTTCACCCAACTGTCAAATCCCAAGTTGTCCAACCAAGGAAAACTTGTCTTTTCCTTATCGTTGGTTGAGGTCCAAAAGAATTACTCTTATCCCATTCTCTTTAAGCTGCTTCCCCCATTACATTTGTCGTCATAAGGGTTGCATGATGCCCAGAAAACTTCCCCAGGAGATTTTATCCTTTCACACCAGTGACTTCGTATTTCCTTATTGTCAGTTTCACTTAAATGATCTTCCATGCTGTGGATGTCGTTATTAGCCACTTCTTTTTTTCTGATTAAGATCCTCATAGTCAATCTTGAGCTTTTTGAGAAGATTCGGGTTAATCTTAGCATTCCCGAATTTTATTGCGTACCAATCATCAAATGTCAAATGTCCGAACTTGATATTATGTCTTTCAAGCTCGTGAGGGCACGTCCATTCTTATTCTTTTTCACTATCCCCACCGTTACAATACTCGCGGAAGGGGTCGCACGTAGGTCATGCTCGTGTGGATTCATCATCGATCGGAGTATAACAGTGAGTGATAGGCAGCTCTTCTTCTTCTTCCTCGAAGGAGAGTTTTCTAATCTTTCTTCATCAGTATATGCAGCCCACATAAATTTGTTATTCTTGATCCTATCCTTATCGGCCCCCCTCCCGTCGTCGCAAATTTCGTTTCTAGGGTCGTATAAAGCCCATAGATCATACGAGTCCCCTTTATTTACGGGTATCACCTTGCACCAGTGATATTTATTTTTAAATGGGGACAGAGGGCATAGATTAATGTCGTGGGACCATCCATTAATTACCTAGCGTTCCTGATTCGGTCTACTTCGAGAAAGTTGTCTACCCATGTATCCCGCTTACTGTAGAACTGTGATGTATGGTTACGGCGAACTCGCGAGTTATCCTTATCAATATCAGTCATAACTCCTCGACGCTGTTTGAAAAACATGGTTACGCCGTAACTCTTCAGATAGGTTACAGTAACTCTAAACTGTCGACGGAATTTCCACCCGCATCTTCAATGTGAGAATTACCATGTATCTTTGAGCCGTCATCTGCCAAAATGACTTTGCATTCCATTGAGGGTCTTGATCCTTGTGTTTATTGTTATTCATTCTTACTTCTCACTAAGCTTTTCCACCATGGATTCAAGTTTTTTTAGGGTTGTGTCGTGATTGGAAAGGCTTACGTCGAGTGTTTTCTGGAATTCTTTTAACCACTCATCTTGTTCCTTTTGTCTTTGGGCTGAACTTTCCAGGAACTTGTTAATTGTTTCTTCAAGATTGGGCTTTCTTTCTCCATAAGGCCCACGGTTGTAATTTCCATCATACCCGTTCTTGTTTGATTATCTCCGTAAAACGGTCGATTTTCTCCATATTTTGCTTCTTCAATTATATTTTCTTCGTTGGACGGAGGACAATTCTTCATGAGGTGTCCTCCTCCCACATTTCAAACCCACTTGGATGGCATGAACGGTTTCTCGACTTTCAAAATATCTCACTCAGTTTTCAATTTTACTAACGATTCTTTTGCAATTCCGTCAAAACTTCGCTTTGGTTTCTTTTACTTCCTTCGTCGTACCATTTTGAGAATGATCGTATTTTGAATGGCTTCAATTGCAAGAGTAGGAGTCATGTTCGGGATAGGTCCTTGATAGTCCAAAGATCTGCTTGTAGTTACGTTGATTCCTTTGTAGAAGATGTTGACCTTTTCTGGTTGTTCGTGATCATGTGTAGGACATTTGCAAAGGAGATCGTTGTATCTATCCCAAGCTTGAAACAATGTTTCATCGTTTACTTGTTTAAAATTATGGATCTCCAAAAGCTGGTTAGAAATCTTTGATGGCGGACAATACCTCTGAATAAAGTGCTTCTTGAGTAGAGCCCAAGTATTAATTGCCCCGGCGGGCAATCTTTCGATCCATCTTCTGGCAGCCCCAGTAAGAGTCATGGGGAATACTCTTAGCATAACAACATCATGAGACACACCCGGAATGTTGAAAAGGCTTACGATGTATAGGAATTTTTCAACGTGCTCATATGCATCCTCGTCCCTGTTTTCTGAAAAAGGGTTAGCACGAAGCTCCCTCATAAATTGGTCTTTAATTTCGAAACGGACATCCGCTCCAATCGCTGGTCTTACGAGACCCGGCCCTTGTTCTGCTCTTGTCAACGCCAAATATTCCTCAAGAGTGAGGTCATCAATCTTAATAACTTCCATGATACCTGAAACTTGAATAATGATCGTGAGAAATTTAAAAAGAAATGAAAGACTTAATAGCAATCGTAATATAACTCCCCGACAGCGGCGCCAAAAACTTGATGCAGGTTTTACTAGCCATGTTTTAATATTTATATAGTCTCATTATACCTATGGTCTACCCTAATGCACTAACGGGCAGTGTACCCGATCGTGTGTAGTGTAGTATTCGGTAAAACCGAGGTCATCCCAAGAGATATGTGTGTTGGATTATTACTAAGTCTAGGTGTCACAGATTTTAATAATGATTTTGATAAGGAATTAATTAATTAACTACTAAAGCAAATAAAAGCAAATAAAAGGTAAAGGATAAATCAATAGAGGGGAGTGGTGCTAACATAGTTATTCCTCCTAGATAGTAATGTCTACGTCTACTTACTTCCAATTACTTCAGGTGGGGTCAAAGTCGAGAGGACAACATTTGGTCAATTAGCCCTACCCTATCAGCAAATATGCCACCACAGGAGAAGTCAGGTGTCCCCTCATAAGTCCTGTTGTTCCTGGTCCCCTAAGCCAAGTCATTAAGTACCGCTATGTAACACCCCCAAATCTCGGTACAACGGAAGACTTAATAAAGTTTTCGGGGTGTTACTATTGGATTGGTATCGCACACAAGTATAGCAAAAAGATAGTCATTTAACATTCAAAACCAATCCCAAATTTAGTTATTCCAAACATTTAATCCAAAAGTGTAAATATTAGGCCCAAAACATGATTTAATAAAATATGTCCCCAAAGTTTATCAGTGGAAATGATCCTTGAACCCCGCCTTCTTGCCAAGCTTCCACCGATCACGTTTTCCAAACATCTCTCAAATTCCTGAGAAATCATGCTAGATCACCAAGGTGCGTTCATAGGTTTAAGTTCAACAAAATCCTAGTGGACCAGTAGGAGTTGATTTGCTATGCAAGACCTAAGATAGATAAATCCCGTTTGCACCACTGATCCTACCCAGATCACAACCATAATCATATCACTGCATCCAAGGATTACCGAGCCCCGTGACTCACAGTCCAGCACTGTCGTTGGCAACCTCTAGAACAATTGCCAACCCGGACTAGGTCGATGTAGAAGTCTATTCTTAGCTAGGCAACGGTTCAACCTAGTATAAGGCAACAACTACCGCACATCTTATCTAAACAGTCAAGCAAATAAGCAAATCCAAATAGTTTTAACGGTCCAAAAACAGTAGCATGATTCTCACCCCAATATAGTTAAAAATGTAGATAAAAATGGGGCTATGAAACTCACCTCAAGCAATCAACGTACAAATAAACACTAGCAGAAGATAACGGTAATCACAGTACAGCAACTATCGACTCGACACAACCTATTAATGTAGACCAAATATATATATATATATATATATCTCTAAATCAACGTTATCTACCCCAATGTATTCCATTTCGTTATTTCCAAAAATGTCTCGTTTCACCATTTAATCCTAGTGTTTGGTATCCTCATGTGGGTGTATCGACTCAATATGATGCTATGAATGCACTCATACAACCAATATATAACTCAATGCAACACAATGATTTTGGGTTTCAGGCATGGTTGAGGAAGGTGAACAGTGTATCTGGTTTTGGGTTTCAGGCATGGTAGAGGAAGGTGAACAATGCAACAGCCCTGGTTTTGGGTTTCAGGCATGGTAGAGGTGAACAGTGTATCTGGTTTTGGCGGGCGTTGACCGTTTGACCGTTGGATATTAATAACGAGGGGGGGGGGGTCAAAATGGGTATATTGAACTGGCTCAAGGGTTTTGACAGGGTTCAAGGGTCAAGTACTTGGGTTGGTCTAATGTTGGGCCAGCTGAGATTGGGTTTGGGATATTAAAAAAAAGGGTCCGGTTTGGTTTGTTTAATACAAGGACCATTTATGCAATTCGGCCAAACTTAAGGGACTGAACCTGTCACTTTTCTAAACTTATCAAAAGGACCAAAATTGTCATTTGTGAATAGTACAAGGACCAATATTTGATAATTTTCCATTTTTAAATATCCAAGGACCTTTCATGACACTTTTTTAAACTTTAGGGACCTTTTCTGCCATTTAACCAAAGATTCATTCAAGGACCATTTTTGACAACTTAGAATATTTCAGGGACCTTGAATGATAAAACTCCACAATTTTGGATTCCAGGGACTAGATTTGACAACTTTTGAAACTTGGGGGACTAAAACTGCCAATTATGCAAACTTGATACGTTTTTCACATGATTTTGGTATTTTTGCATTTGAAACACATAAAACACTTATTTGTGATATTTTTTTCATTTTGATGCATTTCGAGTGTTTTAGGATGTTTTTGCATTTAAAAGGTATAAAATGATGAGTATTTAGACACTCATCAATCCCCACACTAAGATATTGCTAGTCCCTAGCAATCTTTTTGAAACTTTAATGGATTTTATCTCTTTACCAAAAGCCATTACTTCTGGAGTAGCCAGTTGTTTTAGTTCAAGTAAGAACCTTGGTACAATGATAACCAAATGATTTTGAGCAAATCATAAGCTTTCAACGGTTTTGATTTGTCTTTACCAGAAGCCGTTTGCTTCTCGACTAGCCAACTCTTAGATAAATTATCAATATTATCTTTGGTGAGTCGATTACCAATTATGGTTTTCCAACTGCCTTTACCACAAGCCATAAACTTGCGGGCTAGCCAACTTTTCACTAATTAAAGATATGGTGAGTTGAACACCATACAATTTTGGGCAAATTGCAAGCCATAAACGGATTTGAGATATCTTTACCAAGAGCCGTTTGCTCTTGGATTAGCCAATCCTTATGTGGGTTAGACATGGCGGTTGATTACCATTTCTGAGTAAGTGAAAACACTTACTCCAAAAAAAAATTTTGGCCAAAAATGGGGAATTGGGTGGTATAATTACATGATAAAATTCGTGAGAATTCCCCCCACACTAGAAATGAATATTGCTCTCAATATTCAAAGTACCTAAGGGTTATTCGAAACATAGAACATAAAAGGGAAATACTACGGCCATTATTTTATTTTTGATATATACACAATTTTTTTTTTCTTTTTTAAACTTTATATACAACGGTGGGGGCAACTCCCCACACTAGGGTGGTAGAAAGTAGAAAGAAGTCAGAAATATGGGTGAAATCCCATATGGTGTGCTCTTGTTTTTGATTACCGAGTCACTAGCTTGACTCGATCCCCGCATTCATTGGTTCATGGGGAAAGTTTGTAAATCCGGGACAACCATGGGTGGAATGTCCTCTCCAAAATAGTGTTTCAATCGATGACCATTCACTTTAAAATTTGGACCATCGGGTTGAGATAACTCAATAGTACCATAAGGATAAACTTTAGCAATAGTAAATGGACGGAGACCAACGGACTTGAGCTTTCCGAGAATATCTTCAATCTTGAATTGAAAAGAAGGACTCGATCACCGACGTTGAAAACGCGGTTCTTGATTTTGGAGTCATGAATCTTCTTTGTCTTTTCTTGGTAGATCAAAGAGTTCTCGTATGCTTGATCACGGAGTTCATTTAATTCATTCATTTGAACTTTCCGGTGATCACCAGTTGTCTGAATATCGAAGTTGGCATGTTTCAAGGCCCAGTATGCTTTGTGCTCAAGCTCAATCGACAGATGACATGCCTTTCCGTACACTAGCTTGTATGGAGTACACCCGATGGGTGTTTTATAAGTTGTACGGAAGGCCCAGAGTGCGTCATCTAGCTTATCCGATCAAGAGGCACGGTTTTAAGCCTCTGTCCTTTCGAATTCTTTTAATCCTCGGTTGGAAACTTCCACTTGCCCACTTGTTTGGGGGTGGTACAGCTAGAGAGCGGTGAGTTACACCATACTTTTGCATGACTCTATCAAATTGGTCATTGCAGAAATGCGTACCACGATCACTGATTATAGCTCGTGGAGTTCCAAACCTAGCAAAAAGAGATTTTAAAAATTTCACAACAACTCGGGCATCATTGGTAGGTAAAGCTTTTGCTTCAACCCATTTTGACAAATAGTCAACGACCACAAGTATGTATTTGTTTCCTCGAGATGATGGAAATGGCCCCATAAAGTCAATGCGCCAGATGTCAAATATCTCACACACTTGAATGGCGTTTTGCGGCATTTCATTTCTTTGTGAGATATTTCCGTGACGTTGACAAGCGTCACAAGTTTTGACAAATTCGTGGGCATCCTTATAAATAGTGGGCCAATAAAACCCGGAATCAAACACCTTCTTGGCGGTGTAGTTGGGACTATGATGGCCCCGGTGGGTCGGCATGGCAAGCTTTGAGAATGTCCATAGCTTCCTGTCCATAAACACACCGTCGGATGACTTGATCCGCACAGTTTTTGAATAAGTAGGGTCGCCCCGTAGTAATGTTTAACATCTTTGAAGAATTTGTTCTTCCGTTGGGTCGACATTCCTTTCACTATGAAGTTACCCGCATGGTAATTTGCGAAGTCAGCAAACCATGGGGTAGTAGAGTTTTCACGAAAAGTAACCGCATTGAGTGTCTCGAGAGGAAATGTTTCATTTATTTCCTTTTCTCGAAAACATCTTGGTGAGGGTTTTCTAGGCGGACGACAGATGATCGACCGGGTTCGGCTTCTTTTATCCGTATAATGATATCAAATTCTTGGGAGGGAGAACCCAACGGAGCAATCTCGGCTTTGCATCTTGTTTTGCAAAGAGATATTTGAGAGCCGAGTGATCCGTATACACCACGCATTTAGTAAAGATTAAGTATGGCGAAACTTCTCAACGCATACACCACGGCTAGTAGCTCTTTTACGTGGTGGTGTAATGAGTTTGAGCTTCATCATGTTTTACTTGCGTAGTGGATAGGCTGAAAATGCTTGGATCTACGTTGCCCTAGGACTGCACCGATAGCAAAATCACTTGCATCGCACATGAGCTCAAAGGCAAATCCCGTCGGGAGCAAGCGAGAATAGGTGCTTAGTAAGCTTTTTCTTTAATGTTTCAAAAGCTTTGATGCACTCGGTGAGAAGATAAAAGGAGCATCTTTTTCAAGAAGATGGGTCATAGGCCGGCGATTTTAGAAAAATCTTGTATGAATCTGCGATAAAAACCGGCATGACCTAAAAACTCCTAATACCTTTGACGGTAGTAGGATGAGGTAATTTAGCAATAACATCGACTTTTGCTCTATCGACCTCAATCCCGTTTTTGAAATCTTATGGCCAAGGACTATGCCTTCTTTGACCATAAAGTGGCTCTTCTCCCAATTTAGACAAAGATTGGTGTCTTCACACCGTTTTAGCATTTTTCTAAATGGGAGAGACATGTTTGAAATGAGTCCCCAATGACCCAGAAGTCATCCATAAACACCTCCATTGTTTCCCCGATCATGTCGTGGAAAATGGCCATCATACATCGTTGGAGCGTGCCAGGAGCATTACATAGGCCAAAAGGCATACGTCGTAGGCAAAAGTTCGTATGGGCGGGTGAATGTGGTCTTTTCTTGATCATGTGGATCAATGGGGATCTGAAAATACCCTGAGAAACCATCTAGGAAACAATAGTATTCGTTTCCGCTAATCTCTCAAGCATTTGGTCCATGAAGGGTAGAGGAAAATGGTCTTTTCGGGTGGCGTCATTCAACTTATGATAATCAATACACACACGCATCATCCGTTACAATCGAGTTGGAATTAACTCGTTTTCTTCATTTGTGAGAACAGTAATGCCACCCTTTTTAGGAACACGATGAATTGGGCTAACCAAGGACTATCGAGATCGGGTAAATTAATCCCGCATCAAGAAGTTTGAGAACCTCTGTTTGATAACATCATGGATCTTAGGATTCACCCTTCTCGATGTTGAAGCTGGTTTGAAGTCATCCTCCATCAAGATTTTGTGAGTTACAAAACTTCGGGGGTTGATACCTTTATGAGAGCTTGACTTTTTCATCTTTTACTCAAATTTCGAGCAATAATGACGGGTAATTTATCATCACCCTCAAGAAATGCATACTCGAGATGAGGTGGTAAGTCTTTAAGTTCGACTTCAGAAATTCTTAGTTTCTCAATGACTTGACTTCCTTGTTATGAAGCTTGGACGGGAGGAGTGATGATGGATCATCATTAAGCAACTTCTCAATGAGAAGAATATCTCCCTCGATGTCAATTGGAGCGTGATCAATTTCCCATGAAACCGAATCACTAGACAAGTATGCTTCAATCTCTTCCAAGATGAAGTCACTTTCCTCAAACTGAGTGAGAGAAGGAGTAGAATTGGCAATGATGGGTTGAGATGAATGAGTGAGATTATCACTCGAAGAATTATGATCATAACCGAGAACTTCTTGAGAGTACTCTTCTGAAGCAACATCAATTATATCTATTCGGTTAACCACCGGAATCATAGTTTCTGAGTACCTCGAAGTTTGATCAAGGTTAAAGGTGACAGCTTCATTACCCACACGTAATGTGATTTCTTGCTCAAATACATCAATGTGAGCACGGCCCGTTCTCAGGAATCCTCGTCCAACAATGAGAGGAACCCGATGATCGACATCGAAGTCAACAACTACAAAGTCGGTGGAAATGGAACTTTCCTACTTTCACAAATACGTCCTCGGCAATGCCAAGAGGCCGGGATATTGTACGATCTGCAAGCTCGAGAGTCATGCATGTAGGAGTAAGGTCTGGAAGAGAAAGTTTCTTCCATCTTGAATGAGGCATCGATTGATGCTTGCACCAAGATCGGCTAAGGCAAAGCATTCAACCATTCCTGGAAATACACAAGGTAAGAGAAATTTTCCAGGATCTCCAAGCTGCTCGGGAAGCTTCTTCAGGATAGCTACTGCAAGCGTTCTCGTTGAGAGGAGTTTTGCCATTTCAAACAGTTTTTCCTTGTTGCTTAACATGTGTTTGAGAGTTGATGCAAACTTGGGCATCAACATGATAGCATCCGTAAAGCTTATGTCAAAATGTAGTTCTTGGAAAATTTGAAAAAATTTGTCCATTTGATGACTTGCTTTTTCGCGGAGCTTTGCTCATTCAAACGTGATGGGTAAGGAATAGAAGATTTGGATTTGGGGTTTTCAGCGGAGCTACGGAGGTTCAAAACAACTCCCTGGATTGGATTTGGGTTTCGGGACAACTTGAGGATGGACATCGTTGGTACCTCCGTTATTAGTAGGAAGTTCCTTGTCCTTTGTAGCCTCAGGTTCACTTTCCACTACCTCCGGGAGAGAAGAAGAAGAGGTAGTAGGAATAGCGGGTCCATTGTATGAAACACCACTTCCGGTTGTGATCGCCTTTGACGCCCTCGGGTTAGCGATCGTGTTGCTCGGAAGTTTTCTGAGCCCGAGGGTTGATCATTTAAAGACTTCTTTAGATCGTGATCGTGACCAACAACCCTGTTCATTTCATCTTGGGATTTCATGAATTGTTTCAATAACTCATCGATGATGGTCCGTTGGAACAATGGCTTGAGTTTGATTAGGAAAATTCTGGCCTCTATTGTTCGGATTAGGGCCTTGATTTTGAAAATTTCCTTGGTTAGGATTCATATTCCCATGAAATTGATTCCCTCGATTGAAATTGTTTTGATTAAAGTTTCCTTGATGTTGGAAACCTTGATTTGGTCCCGGATAGAAATTACCTTGGTTTTGATAACCTTGGTTCATTCTAGGTTGGTTCGATTCGGTTTTGTATGTTAGGATTCGGTTAAAACCGGTGGTCCCGATAAGTATTAGCACGGTAGTTTGGTTCATTTTGAGGACGGTATTGATTACCTCCTTGATGTGAAGTACCGGCTATAGCATTGGCTTCAAACGAACTACCATCGGTGGCGATAGCAGTTGTAGTATGCATGAGGGCCACCACAAGTAACACAGAACTGACTTTCTTCACTTCACCATGTGATGGTGTTTGTGTGAAAGTGACTTTCTTTTGGTTAGCAAGAACCAAAGCTTGAACAATATCCGTGAGTTTGTCAATCTTAGCATCGGTGCTAGATGTACTCACGGGTGATGAAGTAGAAGGTCCGATAGACTGAGAGGCCGATATGTCTTTGTTCGGAAAAGGCGGACTGGACTTGTTTTCTATGATTTGTAAGGCTTCTTTTGTGGTCTTGCTCAGGAAATTACCTCCAGCGGAGGCATTTAAAGAGTCTTGGTTAGTTTGGTTCAAACCATTGTAGAAAGTATCCATTTGCATTAACTTGGTAAAACCATGATGCGGACACTTTGAGCAACTCTTTATAACGATCCCATGCCTCCACGAATGATTCATCAAATCTTTGAGAAAATTTCATTATCTCATTCTTAAGACTTGTAGTTCGGGATGGAGGATAGAATTCGTTAACAAACTTAGTGACTAAATCCTCCCATGTCTCAATGGAACGAGGGGGTGTTTCTCAAGCCAATTCGGGCTTGTCCTCTAGAGAGAATGGGAACAGAAGAAGCTTAATTGCTTCATGTGGGACATTCTTGTATTTGATGGTAGATGCAATCTTGTTAAACCATCGAATATGTGCATGAGGATCATCCCGCTCAAAACCATAAAATTGGCTTTGGGTTACAAGATTAAGCAACCCGGTTTTGAGCTCGAAGGTATCAGCCACGATGGTTGGGACAATAATGGCATCTCCGTAACCCTCGATGGGTGCTTGGAGAAGCTCATTCATCGGTTTATCTTCTCGCCATTACGACATAGTGGGGGTGGTGGTACTAGACGTTCCTCATCCACGGTGAAGGAGCGAACGTCCTCGTCTACGTGGAATCTTTGCAAGCTCGAAAGTGGACTTGTGGAGCTGGAAGAACGAGTGCGCATGCACTAAGTATAAAAATCAGTTTTCAAAACAAATGCGAGGCAAAAACGACAAGTGAACTTAAACCAATAATCACAAATGAAATGGCTTCTTTGAAAAAGGTACACCAAATCACAAGGACACAAAGGCAAGTTTTGATCATTAAGATTGGGAACTTATTAATGTTCACACCCCGGTTGGTAGGTGTTCGCCTTGGTTTGCGGTGGTTGATTTTATGTATTTAAGTACCACGAAAAGGCGTAGGTATGGATTTATGCTAAGGGTTTAAATACTTTTGGATAATATTTTTGGTATCGTCTCGTTTAACCAAATCGTATCTCTTTAAGAATCACCTTAAAGAAAATACAAGATAGAAAACGTTACGATTGTTTTGTTGTTTTATATATTTTTGGTGTTGTTAACACTTTAGGAAAAGTGTTAATGAACTTTTTGATAACTTTACAAAAACTATTTTACAAAAGGTGGTATATGTGCAAGTATGGTGCATCGGAAATGTTTAAAACACGCTAAAGCCTCCCGCTCCGGGCCAAAATTTGATCGGGTCCGAACTGTCAAGTTTATCACACAAATCAACCACTTGTGAATGGTCAACCGTAATAAAATTCGATCTAACCAATACAATTTCCCTTGGAATATAGTGGATTCCGGGTCGTTAAGTCCCGGAGGATTAATGTGTTAGCAAAACGTTCAGGATGTCGAATGATCACTAAGGATAATGATCGTAAGGATTTTGATTGGTAATTACACTACTGATTGATTGGAATGGTATTTGGATACAGAATTATAAAGCACAACAATCAGATTAAACAAACTTAAACACGTACGTTTATTAAATTACGTAAAAGCATTACTAAAAATAAAACGTGAGTTTTAAGAAATAAAAGACCTACAAATATGAAAATGATATTTTTACAAACCTAATAATAAAAGAAAATTATTAAAAAATTAAAATTATTTTTATAACTATTTATTTAATTATGTGGATAAAAACTATTTTTAACTATTTAATAATACTCTAAAATATAAGAAAATATGAAATAAAGCTAGAAAATGAAATTGAACTTAGAAAAATCTAAAATATTAGAAAACTAATTTTAAAACTGAAAAGATATTTTTTATGCTTTTTATTTATTTATTATTAATTATTTAATACTTTTAACTATTTTTAATTCTAATAAATACTAAACAGGATAAGAAAATTATGAATTTTTTTCTATAAATATCTTATGTTAACAGAAAGCTAAAAAAATTATAAAAACAGAAAGTGCTTAATAATAAGTTGAAAAAGAAAATTAAAAAACTAATTTCTATTAAATAAACGCTATCACTATTTTTAAAATGATGTTTTTGTGATTTTTCTTTTTGAAAACTATTATACTACTGATAATAAGCAACTTTAATGAAAACAAAAATTTTACAACTTAAAAATAAGCTATTTGAGAGCTTATTAGCTCAACAGTGGACTTATGAGCTTATTTTGATGTTATTAAGCTCAAACAAGCTTCACAGTTGGAACAAAAGATGAAATAAGATTCAAACAAGCTTAAGCTACTTAAATGAAGCTAAAAAGAACAAATATCAACACTGATAAGCTATAATGATCAAATAAGCACTTATCCTAAACTAGAAAACCAAACAGGCCTGCAGACCATTTCTAAGCAATTTTAGCTTATTAAATAAGCTTAAGGCTCAAAACAAAGACTGAGGTATTGAGATGAGTGGTGGGGTGTCCAAAAGCCAAAGCTCTCACTATGGGGTCCACTAATAAGCTCTGTATGAGCTTGAGAAAAAGCTTGTAAACACTCATTATATCTGAACATTCATATACACTGATGGAATGGGACAACTTAAAAGCTGGTTGCAGCCCTATCAAATAAGCTATAAAGTGAAAAACTAAGATTGGAACTTTGAGATGGCTAGGTTAGCTTTCCAAAAAGCTAAAGTTCACAAGCTGAGCCTTACTAATAAGCTCTGTGTGAGCTTGTGAAAAAGGTTGGCTCAACTGTGCACAGGGCACTTTTTCAGACAAGGGTTCAAAATAAGCTAAGAAATAAGCAACTAAATAAGCTAAACAGAAATTATAAAAAATACTATTAGGAAGATGAGCAACTATATTTTAATATCCCAAAAGCTTAAATCTTGAAAACTAATATTAAGTCCTATATAAAATTATCTATTTTATTCAAAAATGAGTTTCTATAAAATTTTGACTTTTTTAATTGTGAAACAAGTTTGACTTTTATGAGATTCTAATGATCCTAGATGATCTAATTTTATGTATTAAGCTACTATGAGACTAATTTAAGCTAAATAAACAACTTTTAAACCAATATGCATGATTATGAAACATGAAAATCAAACAGTTAATACACAGGATGTGATCAAAGGTTATTTTGACTTTCAATGAAGTAAACACTGGTTTTTATTGTTTCTGTGAGCTATATTGACCTAATGCAACTTACAACAAACAAGAACAAAGGCTCTAACACCCTCTAAAACAGTTTAAACAAGCAAATCCAAACAACCCTTATCTTAATTGTTTTGAAGCTTTACACACTAAAACAAATTTTCAAACCAAGAAAGCTATAGATTAACTTATATTAACTATGTTTAGACAGGATTAAACTAAAATTAACTTACTTTAAACAGATAAACTATGAAATGCAAATTTTGAGAAAATGCTTACAAGATGAGTCCAAGCACAAAACTTAGAACCAAAAGCCAAGGACACAACCTATAGCTTCCCAAGAAGCTATAAACCCAAGGCCATCCACTTCATTCACTTGCTCCAGCTTTCTCTCTTCTTCATTCTTGATTTTTTATTTTTCACTAATTTATTTGGTATTTTTGGTATTTTTCTTTTTGATACTAAACATAGTTTTAAAGGTTTCTAATAGCTTTATTAAGCTATCTAGGAACTTATGTTAGCTTATGAGTCCAAGACAACATCTACAAATAACTTTAAGACATATGAGATTTTTGCACTTGAAAATTGAACAAACTGAAATGGAACTTAAAACTTGAAATTGATTATTAAGAAAGATTCACATACACTTAAATAACTTAAACAAAGTGCTTAGAAGCTAAGTTTTACACTGGAAGGCTTAAAATAATAAAACGACTAAGAATTTAAAAGTTACACTCATTTTTATTCTACATTGCCTCTTTCTTCTCTATAATGATCTCTTTTGGCTTTGTCGACATCTGAGACTTTCCACTTGATTTCAACCCTTGAATTCATCACTCTCTTCATAATCTTACATGTGGCATTTTTGGCGCCAAATTTCTTTGAGCAGGTTTTTAGCATTTAATGAAGTTTGGGAGGATGTGGAGGTGGAAGGAGAGTGGGTAGATAGGTGGAAAGGTGGTGGTGAGGTGGAGAGGTGGGGAAAACAACCCTGGTTTTGGGTTTAGGCATGGTAGGAGAAGGTGAACAGTGTATCGGTTTTGGCGTTGGCCGTTTTAGTAGTTGGATATTAATACTTGGTCAAAATGGGTATATTTGAACGGCTGGGGACAGGGTTCAAGGGTCAAGTACTTGGGTTGGGCTAATGTTGGGCCAGCTGAGATTGGGTTTGGGATATTAATAAAAAGGGTCCGGTTTGGTTTGTTTAATACAAGGACCATTTATGCAATTCGGCCAAACTTAAGGGACTGAACCTATCACTTTTCCAAACTTATCAAAAGGACCAAACTTGTCATTTGTGAATAGTACAAGGACCAATATTTGATAATTTTCCATTTTTAAATATCCAAGGACCTTTCATGACACTTTTTTAAACTTTAGGGACCTTTTCTGCCATTTGACCAAAGATTCATTCAAGGACCATTTTGACAACTTAGAATATTTCAGGGACCTTGAATGATAAAACTCCACATTTTGGATTCCGGGACTAGATTTGACAACTTTTGAAACTTGGGGGACTAAAACTGCCAATTATGCAAACTTGATACGTTTTTCATCCGATTTTGGTATTTTTGCATTTGAAACACATAAAACACTTATTTGTGATATTTTATCATTTTGATGCATTTCAGAGTGTTTTCAGATGTTTTTGCAGTTTAAAAGGTATAAAAATGATGAGTATTTAGACACTCATCAGACCTCTAAACGATAAGCTCCATAGTCCAATAAGTTTCGGAATAAATAGTAGACCTTATCGAATTCGTCAACTCGATAAAATCATTTATTTACTCGTGTCGCTTATTATCCCATAAATCAATCGTATCCTATAGAGTCATAAGGATAATTCACCCATTAATAAGGTTACCCAACGTACCTAGCGGGCTCTTATTAGATTCGTCAACCTAATAAATCCACTACCCACGTGGATCAACACTATTAATGTTAGGTTATCCGTAACCCATGCACACAACGTAAGCAAATAAATACTTAAACTAGTATTAAATGCCCATAATTGGCATCCTTCGATAAACGTATACTCGAAACATTAATTACTTATTTATTATAAAATATTTCCAATTTAGTCGTTAGTTTCCATTTAAAATAGTAAATAACAAGATAAGTCTTGTTATCGATATTTTTGGTACAAAAGCCCATTTATTATTTATATTTCATAGTCTATTAGTATTTTCATGTATATATATATTTTTCGTCAAATTCCAATATTAATCTCATATCGTTATTAGTTTCGAGTCCACAAGCACGAGTCATGACTTCTCGGCTTTTAATCAATCAATAGTCCAAACTATACTAAAGTCCATGTTACGGATTTGTCGAGTTCAACTATTGACTAAAAAGTCAAAGTAACACCAACGTAGCTCAAAGCTGACAATATATATATCAAGTTCAATTTGAAAGTCATAATAGCGCAATTCAATCCCAAATCAACTCAAAACAATCTCGCCAACCAATAAACCAACTAAATATACCCGAAACCAATGTTATGACCCTAATGGTCATAACATGGTCACATTTAAGAACATGTGAACCAAACAAGCCCTAGAAGATTTTCGGCTCCATGCGTCTCATCCAAACATCAACAATATCAACCAACAAGCTACCAAAACGATCCGACCCGGACCCTTGGTCCAAGTGGGTCTCGTACGCAACCCAAGGCACGCGTACGTGACCTTGGTGGCTCGTACACCATCTCAACCCAACCAAATCACATCCAAATCAATCCCACAACATCCAAATACAATCAATCAACCTCCAATCATTAACCAAACACGAAACCCATCATCTATTCTAACCAAAAATATGAAACTAGACCTAAAATACATAAACCCATCAAATTGATACACCACATGCTTACCAAACATTAACTACTTGTTTATTTAGATGTTAATTAGACTTAATTCCATGTTTCACCCAAAAGCCCTAAAATTTGACATAGGGTCGAAACCCTAATAAGCCATTCATGGCTTTTCAAAGCTGAAACTAGGTGTGTTCATGTCTCTTTTACCTTATCCAAACACGAATTGCAAAAACCCACTTGAAACCCTAGAAATCCGAATCTTAATCTTTAGATTTGAAGGTGTTAATGGAGGTTTTAGTGAGAGTGTTATATATGTATAGAAAGAGGAGGAAGAGAGCTTCAAGATGGTGGTGGTGGTGGGTGGTCACGCGCCGTCGTGTGGCGGTGGTGGCCAGAACAGTGGCCGGCGGTGGTGGTGTTTAGGGTTAGGGTTTATATTTAATTTGGGGAGAGAGAGAGTAGAGAGAGAAAGTGTGTTATGTGTGTGCTTTTAGTGAGAGAAACAACTAGCTCAAATGAGGGGTGGGATGGCCTTTTATACTTGGACACAAAGGACTCAAAAATAAATAAAAATGGTGGAGGGGGCGCCGGCTATGGGGAAATTAGGGGGGGTCGGAGTTGTAATTTTTCGTAACTATCCCGTTTACCCATTCCCGAGCTCATATATTGTCCCCCGAGTGTCCCATAACGTTCATTCGACTTTCTAACATTGTTATTTATGTTTTTCCACGAGTTTTGACTATTTATTTGTCAATTTTCGAGTTGCGGTCTAAAAGTTACGTTATTTCTCGTTTTAGGCTTTTCTAGTGCCGAATCAAATAGTGCCTACCAAATAGAGTTAAAACTCATAGGATAACTCATTCAATAGTGAAATAATCCATAAAAACCAATAGACGATATAAAATCAAGTCATGGTTTATAAAAATAGTGATAAAGGCAAAGCTCGGTTTAGTTTAACGTAATGCGGTTACCTAAAATAGACTCCCTAAATTGCCAGTTGTCACAGCCTCCCAGCCTCGGAAGAAACCCGTCCCGGGTTTCACTCCGAGTTGCTTGATGTCATAAAAAGTTTATGATACTTCCTACGGAAAACGTCCTCATGTTCCCAAGTGAACTCCAGTCCATGTCGGGAGTTCCAACGAACTTTGACAATCGGAATTTGGCTATTCTTCAACCTTTTAATCTCACGGTCCATAATCTCAATCGGTTCCTCAATGAAATTCAATTTCTCAACAATACGAATATCTCTTAAGGGCACAACTATGTTTTCCTCCGAAAGACATTTCTTAAGATTACTAACATGAAAGACATTGTGTACAATGCTCAATTCCGATGGTAGCTCCAGGCGGTATGCTACCGGTCCGATTCTTTCCAGGATTGGAAAGGGACCAATATATCGGGGATTGATATTTCTACGCTTCCCAAAACGAATCACTCCTTTCCAAGGAGAAACTTTCAACATAACACGACCTCCAACATGAAATTCTAAAGGTTTACGTCTCTTATCGACAACTCTTTTGTCTATCACAAGCGGTTTGCAACCGGTTACGAATCTGAACTATCTTCTCAGTGGTTTCTAGGAAAAGTTCAGGACCTGTAAGTTGACTCTCGCCAACTTTCAACAAACAGAGGAAACGACATTTTCGGCCATACAGTGCCTCAAATGGAGCGACCTTAATGCTAGAATGATAACTATTGTTGTAAGAGAATTCGGCCAAAGGGAGATGTCTCTCTCAGCCTTTGCCGAATTCAATAACACATGCTCTAAGCATGTACTCTAAGGTCTGAATGGTTCTCTCGCTCTGACCATCGGTCTGAGGGTGGTAAGCAGTGCTCATATCCAAGTTTGTTCCTAATGCTGTCTGTAATGATCTCCAAAAGTGGGATGTAAAATGGCTATCCCTATCGGAAATGATAGATATCGGTACTCCATGACGCGATACTACCTCCTTAAGATACAATCGAGCAAGCTTATCATGACTATCGGGTTCACTAATGGCTAAAAAGTGAGCAGACTTAGTTAAACGATCAACGATTACCCAGATAGCGTCATTGCCGCTAACTGTTCTCGGTAATTTAGTGATAAAGTCCATGGTTATTCACTCCCATTTCCATTCTGGGAGTTTGGGTTGAACTAAGAGTCCTGAGGGTTTCTGATGTTCGGCCTTTACCTTAGAACAAGTCAGGCACCAACTGACATACTGAGCTATATCGGCTTTCATAGTAGGCCACCAATAAAGTTTCTTAAGGTCCTGATACATCTTATCGGCTCCCGGATGAATAGAGTATGTTGATTTATGCGACTCATGCATAATCAACTCACGGATTCCACCATGAAATGGTATCTGATAATGCTACACGCGTCGTTCGGGGTCAAAGGAACTTCCTTTTCGTCGAGCAAGTTTTTCAACACCCTAGGCAGTGAATCTAATCGTTGTAGTGTAGTATTAGGGTAAGCCACGGGAATTGATATCGTTCTCTAGGGGAATAGGAATGCTAGTGAGAAGTTACTACGCTAAGGTTGGGGTTGAGGAAGATTATTTTTTATCTATTTATGTTTTTTAGGAAATGAAAAGGTACGAATCTCGAGGTTTGGATTTGGAGGTTGGTATTTCTACCGATTACTTCTACTTGTCTAATTATCTAAACTAAGGTGTATGTAGTATATGTCTAATTATTGTGTGCTCCTATGATGATTTAAAGATGTGTTTAAGTAGGTTTTATTACTCCTCAATTATCTCCTATTGATGGTTGAATTGTCACGTCCTTATTCTTAATCGCGTTGTATGTCTAAGGTCGTAGGGTATGCGTTTATCCCTATCTCTTTGAAACTACCAAAGGTTAATGACTACAAAATCTCTAGGATTTATAAACTTTAACTCTAAGGTACTCTTCAGATGGTTTAGCCTACAATGACTCTAGGTACTATAAGCTAAGGTTCACAAAGATTAATCAAGCATTAACTACACAACGGATGACCTATCGCAATACTAGATCATTAACAATTAAGATAAGAGACAACCAATCAATATTCAATAATTAAGTTTCATATTCCCTAAGCAAACACACAAGTAAATTAGCCGGATATGGGAAACATGCAAGCATACACACAAGTAATTGAAGACATAATTGAATTAATGAAGTAAAACACTTATCTTGATGTAAGATAGGGTATAGAACCATAAAATATTGTACAAGACAGCCTTGGTTCGGTTTAGGTTTTTACTCCAAAAGACTACACACTGAAAACTAAAAAATTCAGATTATATATATAAGATTACAAAATGCGGCAACCTGATTTGTGACGCCGTCAGGTCGCCGTCATTAGGGTTTCGTCTTGGCTACGTTAGTCTTGCGGCGGCGTCACCTTATGCTTGTGACACCGTCCCCTTCATCTCTAACGTCGTCGGATCAAATCTAGGCCGTCTGAGTTGCGACGACCTACTCTTTTAAAACCTAAGCCGTCACTTGTAAATAAGCAATTTGGCTACTGAGCGTCACAAAGGTTGTCGGCGTCACTAATTTGTGCCTGACGCCGTCCCCAGCTCCAGCAGCCTGAGTGTCAATTCTTGACTTTGGCCATTTTCTTCGTATATTCGCGCCTTTTCGTCCGAATAAGTGTCATTCCAGCATTTTGCCTTCAAGATACCTAAAAAGTGAAAAGGAACGATATTAAGTAATAACGGATTCAAAAGTGATCAAATAAGGGCTTAAACGACCCCTAAAAAGGTACATTTTAAAACCTTATCAAATATCCCTACACTTGGTATTTGCTTGTCTTCAAGCAAATGTGCTTTTAGCCAATCAATTTATAAGTTAGGGGTCATGAAGAATTGGTTTAAAACAATCCACAACACATATAAGCCCCGAAAAAGTCATAACAAGCACGAAAATTACATACTAGTACCTCACATGGGGTGTTTGGATACTCACATCTCGGTGTATATGAAATATAACAAGTTGGAAATGGAAGATAAACACTCATTAACCGGTCCTAGTACATAGATTACCATAGGCTTGAGACTAGATCAAACCTCCATCGCTTTGGCGTAAGCACCAAGGAAAGACTATCCAAGAGGACTTTTAAAGGGTTGTAATGTTGGCTTACGGTAGGGAAACAAGGGTTTGGTGGGATAGGCTATTTAGTGGTGGCAAGTCAAAAATCTTTATGTTACAAGCATGTGAAGAATGGCGTTGCTAAGCCAAGACTCGACACTCTAGACTCTAGATAACTGAAACAAACAAACATAAATTCAAAGATAGATGTAGGATGGTAGCCCGTATGTTTTTTTTTTTTTTTTTTTTTTTACACTCTATTTTTTTCTTTTTTCTCTTTTTCTATTTTTTTTGATTTTTTTCATACACCTCTACCATCCTCTACGATAACATCAAAATGATAGGGATTTATAGGCACATCCCTACACTTGAGTTTTATTACTCTAACACTAATATGACACGAATTGAAAAGATCAAAACACTTGGAGTACATTATTATGCAAATAAAAGGAATTTGAATTTTCCCTTCCCGTCATCTCATAAAATTTAACTTTTCCCATGAGTCCCAATCGTCCCAAAACTGTGTACAAAGGATATGACTCGACTTACCAACTTATGCAAGCAACTAGATAATTGAACTAAGGGTTTAGTATAATAACAATAATGCACTAAAAGTGAGTGCATACAAGGTAGGCTAAGGCGATTTGGGTGTACATTTGGGGGGTAGGGTGTAAACAATGCTCTTCATTGATATTCCGGAAAACCGAAACATCACGAGAACCGCGAAAAGGATAGGCTCAGAGGGGTTAACTAGGGGTATCGTGTACTAAAGATGAGTACAACGCAAAGGTGTGGGGGAATTACTCAACCGATGTGGAAGAAGTAATTATATTACGGGTATCAAACAAGGGTTATCCTAATGCCTCTTATCATTTAGTTATTCCTAATTACACAAGTGTAGTCTTACTAGCGATCTTGGGATGCATCACAAAACAAGTTCTAGAATCTATTATACTACCGGTTCACACTTTAAGCATTAAAGATGAATGCTTTAATTCCTACTAATCTAAGGGTGATCCTCACATTTTGGGTGGAATTTAAGTGGTAAAGGGTTTTTGTGCTAGTCATATAACTTCCTATCAATGAGATGCTTTATTAAGACTAATGGCCCACTCCTATATGTCATGAAAAATTTTAAATTTGGTGCCAAAATTACCCTAACCGGCATTTTCTCATGGTTTATTACATAAATGCAATTGGACAAAGCAAATAATCAAGGGTAAGCATAGTTTCAAAGTTCCCGTTTTATTTTCCCTCCCTACACTTAAACTGAACATTGTCCCCAATGTTCCCCGAAAGTATCAAAGTTATGATAATGGAAGGTAATAAAAGATGAAAGAAACTAATACTCCCCTGATTAGCTCGGTAGGATCCGTGTGAAGTGGTGGTTACATCTTTCTTCAAGAAGAACATTTGCGTGAAAAGCTTCTTCTCATCTTATGTATCTTCTTCTTAATAAATTAAACCTGCACACTTGAAGAAAACAAACGAAACCTTCGTAAAAATCGGTAATAATATATATAGGACTCTACTAAACTAGGATATAATGCTTGTGGAATGGATGTTTACAGAATTTCTTGAAAATTAAGACCTGTAAAATTCCAAAAATTATAAGTAGCTCGAAAACGAGAAAAAGTAATCAGTTGTTTTGCTCTCTTCCGACGCGTCAGTTGCGATCTGACGCCGTCAGTTATCCGACAAAAACTGTGCGATTTTCGGAAAAAATTCGGAAAATTTACATATTTAGAATCTGGAAAAATTTCCTGCAAAATATCCATTATGACTCGATACAAGCATTTGACTCGAACAAACACACATGTATATCTTTTACATAATTGTAATTCTCATGTTTACCTTTCTTTTAAAAACGTGTGTAATCCTCCCTACACTTATCCCTTATGTAAAATACCTTTATATGTAATTAAGACGAGGTTAAAGACAAAATAAAGCATTTTTACAAATTTAAACATGAGAATAAACAATCAATAAAAGATATACGACACAAATAAGCAAACAATTAAGCATGGGTTGCCTCCCACGAAGCGCTTTTCTTTATTTATGAGTCTTGTAGCTAGACTCGAAGTCGTGCCCCTACGTGACTTCATTACCGTCACCTTCTTCCAAAACAATATCTTCATCGTTGACCATTTCATTATTTTCTAACTGATAATGTTTTCACGTTGCCCATTACGGTAAATTCCCTTTATCATGGTCCAGTAGCACCACAGCCCCATTGTTCATTTGCCTCTTCACTGTAAAAGGTCCATACCATCTCGATTTGAGTTTTCCCGGAAATAATCTCAGCCTTGAATTATACAAGAGCACCTTATCTCCTTCCAAAAATTCTTTAGGATTCTTTATTCGTTGATCATGCCATTTTTCGCCCTTTCTTTGTATGTGATCGACGATTCATAAGCTTCAAGTCTTAGTTCATCCAGTTCTTGAAGCTGTAAGAACCTATTTGACCCTGCCTCAGAATAATCCATATTACAGGCCTTAAGTGCCCAGTACGCCTTTTGCTCAAGTTCAATAGGGAGGTGGCACGCCTTCCCGTATACTAAGCGAAAAGGGGTTGTTCCGATAGGCGTTTTGTAAGCAGTTCTGAATGCCCAGAGTGCCTCATCCAGTTTGAATGCCCAATCTTTTCTATTCTGGTGGACCATTTTTTCAAGTATCCGCTTTAATGCTCTATTTGTGTTTTATACTTGCCCATTCGTCTTAGGATGATATGCAGTAGAAAATCTATGCGGCACGCCATACTTCTTCATCACCTTCTCCATTTGAGCATTGCAGAAGTGGGTTCCTCTATCACTGATCAATGCCTTGGGAATCCCGAATCGTGCGAAGAGCCTTTTAAGAAAATGAATGACTACTCTTGCATCGTTAGTCCTAAGGGCTTGGGCCTCCACCCATTTGGATACATAGTCGATAGCTACTAGAATGTATTCATTTCCTTCGGATGATGGAAAAGGTCCCATGAAGTCTATACCCCAAACATCGAATATCTCGCAGACTTGGATATAATTCTGAGGTGATTCATCCTTTCGCGAGATGTTTCCCGATCGTTGGCATGCATCACACATTTGAACTAATCTTTTAACGTCTCGAAAGATAGTAGGCCAGTAGAATCCGGCATCAAAAACTTTCCGTGCCGTGACATTTACACCGTGATGTCCCCCAGATGGTCCCGCATGGCATTCTTTCAGAACTCGATCAATCTCCCTTCCGGCCATGCAACGCCGAATGATTTAATCGGGGCATATGCGGAATAGGAAGGGTTCATCCCAGAAGTAATGTTTTAGTGTGGTGAAGAATTTTCTCTTATCTTGCTTGGTCATGTAATTTGGCAAAACCCTACTGGATAGATAGTTAGCATAATCCGCATACCATGGCTCAATTTCCTTAATGGCCATTAGCCGTTCCTCGGGAAAAAAGTCGCGAATCTCGGTATTGTCCAACTTCTCAAGATAAGGGTTTTCCAAGCGTGACAGATGATCAGTAGCAAGATTTTCAGCCCCCTTTTTATCTCGAATTTCTATGTCGAATTCTTGAAGTAATAGAATCCACCTAATGAGTCGGGGTTTTGCATCTTGCATGGAAAACAAGTAGCGTGGCGGTGTGATGAGCGGCGATCTTGGAGAGGACGAGATATTGCTGCCGAACTTGTCGAAGGCAAAAACCCAGCTAAAAGCTCTTTCGATGGTTGTGTAATTTTCTTGCGCCACATTCATGGTTTTGCTAGCATAGTAAATTGCTTGAAAATGCTTCTCTTCTTTGGCGAGCACGCGCCCTACGGCATAATCACTAGCATCGCACATGATCTCGAATGGTTGAGACCAATCAGGGGTGACCATTATTGGAGCCTGAGTGAGATCCTTCTTTAGTCGTTTGAATGCTTCTTTGTATTCTTTAGAAAAATCAAAAGGGGCATCCTTGACAAGAAGCTGTGTCATTGGTCGGGCAATTTTCGAGAAGTCTTTAATAAACCTTCTATAAAAACCCGCATAACCTAGAAAGCTTCGAATGGCTTTAACGGTAGTAGGATAGGGGAGTTTGGATATCGCCTCGATTTTTGCTCTATCGACCTCAATTCCATTTACAGAGACTTTATGCCCTAAGACAATTGTTAGGATTTGGAAAATCTAGTAGTTAAAGTGTCGGTCACCTCAAGTATATGTAATCGTTAGAAAGCTCGTAGTCGTAGTTATTTTAATGTTAAGTAGTATTTAGCTTTGTAACACCGTGGAGGACGGACGGTCTTTACCCATAGCATGCACGATCCGCTGAGTGGTGGCGTTTTATGTAATGACTATAAATACTCTCTACCTCCCAAGGTAGAGAGTTGGAGCTCATAATAAGATTTTTCTTTCTCTCACTAAAGTTCCCAAACCTCTAACTTTCTCTTTCTAAAACTCATCTATATTATACACGCCTACTTTGTTAGTGATATGATGTGTATGTGAAATCCATATGTTACAATTGGTATCAAGAGCCATGGTTAGATCATCTCTTACATATCTTTGGATTTCTAGTGGTTTTTAGGTGGTTTTGAGTTTGAGAAAGTTTAGTGGTTTTTGCATCATTTGGTGGATTTCTAGTGTTAAAGTTTGGATTTTGATTGTACTTTTGTGTTTAGGATCATCACAAGTGTTTAGGTTTTGATTTGGAAGGCTTGAATCATCGTGGTTGAGTTGTTTTTGGATTGAAAAGTGTGTTTTTAAAGTTTTTTCTAGCTAGCGACTTGAGCTACGGACTTCTTTTCTTGGTAGCTACTTGGTTTGTAAAACGGTAGCGAGTTGTAGTGTGGTTTCGTAGCGACTTGGTGCTTAGCGACTTGTCTATTGAGACAAGCCGACAAACAGTATACTTAGTGGATTCTCCACTACGGGTAGCGACTTGGTAACGGTAGCGACTTGCTTTCAATTTTGTTAGCGATTTGTTCTTTAAGTTTCTTAGCGACTTGGTGCTAGCGAGTTGGACCTTAGCGAGTTGCTATTTAGCGACTTGACATTTTAGCGACTTGGTGCATAGCGACTTGGGTACTTAGCGACTTGTTTTGTTATTACTTAGCAACTTAGTACTTAGCGACTTGGTTCAAGGATTATTAGCGACTTGGTTGACTTTTGTGTGTAATACGGTTTTCTATTGATTTAGTAAAATCCCGTGAAAGAATCTATTTCCCGGTTTAATCATTGAGTTATAAAATCCCGTGGAATCTGTTAACATGTCTACCAACGGACCTTCAATCATCTCCACTGTTGCCGAGGATGTTCCAGCGGCTGGCTCAGATACTCGTCCACCCATGCTTGACAGAACTGACTACGACTCTTGGGCTCAAAGAATTAGATTGTACTGTCTTGGAAAGGAAAATGGGGTCAACATTCTCAAATCGATTGATGACGGACCTTATCAGGTTGAGACTACAAGAGACATAATTGATACTGCTGCAGATGAAACTATGATTTTTGGATTGGACAGGCCAAAGACGTATGATGAGCTCAGTGATAAGGAGAAAAAGAGATTTGATGCTGATATCAGGGCTTCTAATATCATACTCCAGGGTCTTCCAAAAGATATCTACAAGCTTATCAATCACAACACCGAAGCCAAGGCAGTGTGGGATAATGTCAAGATGCTTCTTTCTGGTTCTGAATTAACTATGGAAGACAGAGAATCACAACTCTATGATGAATTTGAGCACTTCAAGATGAAACCATATGAGAGTGTCTATGAGTATTACATGAGATTCCACAAGCTTGTTAATGACATGAGGAACATCATAATGACTATGCCAAACATTCAGCTGAACTCAAAGTTTGTGAACAACATGAATCCCGAATGGCATAAGTTTGTCACCTCTATGAAACTAACCAAAGGATTAAAGAATACAAACTATGAGCAACTATATGCCTTAAGTGGAAAACTAGAAGGGGGGTTGAATAGTTTTACCAATTTAAAACTTCCTTTTAAATATTTAGATTGACTTATGTCAATCTATTTGATTGTTTATGTTGGACGTTGATAGATGGATATATAAACGTGTAATGAAATATAAAGAGTAAGAAGCACATCACCACAACACAAGTTATTTATAGTGGTTCGGCTACAAGGACACCTTCCTTGCCCTACTCCACTCCCTGAGTCACCTACTCGAGAGTTCGTAAGCATTACACCAACTCCTTGTGGCGGAGAAGCCTTCACAACGATAAGCAACCTTTTTCCGGTACAAAGCTAAATACCGAGTTCTTTCACACCAAGGCGAACCACACCTAAACAACGTCGCCTACCATCTGATTGCTAGGCTAACCACCGAGTTCTTTCACACCTTAGGAGAACTAATCCTTCACAACGTCGCCTACCCTTTATTAGGTACTAGGCTAAGCACCTAGTTCTATTACTATGGAGGAACTACTACCCTTCACGACACAACACCTAATTTCAAGGAGATCTTCTCCTTGTTACAACACCATCAAGGATATCACCATCCTTGAAGATAAACAAATACATATATGTATAACGATGCACCTCATCGATTATACGACCTAGGCATTCTTCCCAAATGCTACTTGATTTGATTCTTTGGCATCCTTCACTAATGCCTTTGACACAAAGCTTGGCACCCTTCACTAATGCCTTCGTCTTGACACCTTTAGCATCCTTCACTAATGCACAGACAGGATGATGAGCACCTTTCACTAATGCTTTCATCTTGACTCTTCGGCATTCTTCTTAATGCCTTCACCCAACATCTATGGAGAAAGGAAGAACTATCAACAAGAGAACCTTAGTAGTCTTGATGATGACGCAGCATGGCAACTCATGGACTTGAGCTTGCACGTCTTCAAGAAGTGGTGATCTCTCCTTTAAGAGGAACCTAGTAGATTACACAAAAACAAAAGACAAACTACATAGATCACTTAGATCTGAGGTTAGAGGGTTAGAATACTTTGGGGAAATATGTGTGTAAAGTCATGTGTAGAGAGGAAGAAATGGCTCTCTATTTATAGAGGAAATTCC
>OU343216.1:47670241-47720850 GCA_910596185.1 Chrysanthemum makinoi | reverse complement strand
GCTTATTTTATCTTATTTTAACTTTGTTCAGTGGTGAGCTTGTTTGAGCTTATTTCCATCAAATAAGCTCTTAAGCCATCTGTTGAGCTAATAAGCTTGTCAAACTGCTTATTTGTGATTTGTAAAATTTTTGTCTTTGTTAAAGTTTCATATTTTTAGTATTTAAGTAGTTTTCAAAAAGAAAAACCAGAAAAACTTCAATTTAAAATCAGTGATAGTGTTTATTTAATAGTTTTTAGCTTTTTGATTTTTCTTTTCATCTTATTATTAAGCAAATCTTGTTTTTATACTTTTCTTAGTTTTCTATAACCTTAAGTTATTTTTAGAAAAAGTTTCATATTTTCTCTATCTTTTTAGTATTTATTAGAATTATAAATAGTTAATAAGTATTAAATAATTAGTAATAAATAATTAAAAAGCATAAAAAATATCTTTTCAGTTTTAAAATTAGTTTTATCATATTTTAAATTTTTCTAAGTTAAAATTTTATTTTTCCAGGTTTATTTTATATTTTCTAGCATTTAAGTGTATTTTAAATAATAATTAATTAGTAATAATTAGATAAAAAGTGTGAAAAATATATTTTTAGTTTTAAAATTAGTTTTATAATATTTCAGATTTTTCTGAATCATAATATTATTTTTCTAGCCTTATTTCATATTTTCTTTTATTTTAGGTTATTTTTAAATAGTTAAAATAGTTTTTAATTAATAATAATTAATTAAATAGTGGTAAAAATAATTTTCTTTTTCTAATAATTTTCTTTTATTTTTAGGATTTCAAAAATGTCATTTTCATATTTTTAGGTCTTTTATTTCTTAGATCTCATTTTTACTTTTGTACGTTTACGTAGTTTTTAAACTTACGTTTTACGTTTGTCCTATCTGATTGTTGTGTTTTCCAATTCTGTTTCCAATTCCATTCCAATCATTCAGTAGTGTAATAAGTCATCAAAACCTTTACTGATCACTATCCTTAGTGATCATTCTATTATCTGATCAAGTGTTTACACACCATTGAGTCTCCGTGGGACATAACGACCCGGGAATTCATTCTATTCTCCAGGACTTCATTGTATTTGTGTTTTAAGCAGTTTTAAGCTTCTTACGGTTAGTCATTCACAAGTGGCTAGCTTGTGTGAGGTAGCTTGACGGTTTAGCACAGATCAAATATACATTAGCAAACGGATTGAAGAACGCATTTGGATCATAATCTGCAGGTGGGGGTACTTCATTATTCAGAATATCATCAGTTGGTTCATCGTCGTTGGATGCGGTTTGTTCGACTGTTGTTGTAGAATCAACTGGTGGTGCTTCCTCAATAGTAGTTGTTGTAGCAAGTGTATCAGGTATTGGATTTTGATCAGTTTGAGCAGCGAAAACATTTAATACAACTGGAGCACGTTCATCAATATCATCACTAAACAGAGGAGCAAATAGATGTTCCATTTGACGTCGAGTTAGTTGTAAACTAGGTTCAGCTGATGATGGGGTTTGAGGGAAGTTTAAACGGTTATGACCGGGTTCCAAGCTGTTATGCTCAGAAGCCATATCTGTAAGCTCATCGAAATTTGCATGAATCGTTTCCATAATCTCCCTTGTACGACGATTCCAGATCCGGAAACCCTTAGAGTTTTCACAATATCCAACAAAGACTCCAATGTCAGCTTTGGCTTTGAGCTTACCAAAGTCATCACGATCATTATTCGGATAACAAAGAGATCCAAATACATGAAAGTGTTTGAGGTTCGGTTTACGGTTATGGATAAGTGATTCACACAAAAGAATGCCAAACCGCCAAGTTATCTCACACAAGCTAGCCACTTGTGAATGACTAACCGTAAGAAACTTAAAACAGTTCGGACACTGATTTAAAAACCAATAATAGATGAGAAGTGTGTAGTATGTGGGTAACTCAAACGTATAAGGTTTGAGCATCAGAGATCGTCCAACGAGGTTGAATGGAATTTCCAACTCACGTCACGATTATCGGGATTTGAATAAGAGAAGGGGATAATATGAATTTATCTAAACTACAGGGCAATGGAAGCATAAAAGGGAAATTACACTACGGGAAATCCTAAATACGCGATTAAAACGAAACGCGAGTAAAAAGCAACTACGTCTAATCTAACTACTAAAAATAACCTAAAATTACTTTTACTCTAGAAATGCAATGTGAAAACTAATTGTGAATTAAAACTAATTTTTAGGAATATTCTTGATTTATTTTGAATTAAAATCTAATTATTAACTTTAAAAATAAGACTAATTATCTAAAATTATGAAAAAGAGAGGGAAAATTATGTAATTACTTTTCAAAAATCTAAAATAACACAAAAGACTTTTCAAAACTATTTTTGTATTTTTCTGATTTTTATTCTATTTTCTACTAATTTAAAACTATTTAATTCTAATTTAAATTGTGAAAAATACCAAATAAAAGGAAAAAAATAGGGAAAAATATTTTTTATGCTTTTTATATTTTTCTTAAACTGGGAAAATTGAAAAATTATTTTTTTGGAACTTTTTATCAATTATTTGTAATAAAAGCTATTTAAAAAGGATTAAAAACTATTTTTAATTAGGAAAAATAGCAAACAGTAAGTAAAAATTATGAAAAATTCAGGGAAATTCTAAAATGTTATTCTAAAGCTATGAAAAATATAAAAACATGGGCTTGTGTGGAAGAAATAAGAGCTGTAGTGTAAACTGTTATGAAATAAGCACTTTAAATTAAGCAAATAAGCACTAAATGTCACCAATTAACTACAGAAGGTAGTTTATACTATAACTACTCTAGGACAACTAATTATAGCTACTCCTAACACCTAATAAGCAGATTACCAAGATTTAAGCTAATTGCTAATTCCACAAAACAGTGACCTGACCCCCTACTTTAAGCTGCTACATCAGCTTATCAAAGAAGCAAATGTGAAAACTAGATATGTGGTCTTTAAGACCACCCAGCAAACTGCAAATGGACCAAATTGGAGACCCTAACTACTTGAAATAAACAATGTGCAGTATCTGCAAGATCTGCAAAAACGGATTTTGACATGGTCTTTGACTTTTGAAAAACAGTTATGAGATTTGACTTTGGTGAGATTAGAGAGCAAATAAAGGACTGATTAAGATGCAATATGATGTAATATAACTATAGCAAGCTCACTTATCAAATTACACACCCATATGCAATGATTTCAGAAACTGGTTTTCAACAGTTATGCATATAGATCAGTAGACTAGTGATTTTGACTAAGAGTGCAAATGTTACCAAAACAAGGACAGAAATGACTGCAATAAACTATATCAGGCCTAAATCAACTGATCTACTGCAACATTCAAACCTCTAGCTAAGATTAAATGTTAAACCAAACACTCCTTAAGAAGAACTTACTCAAATTTATACTACAAACCTGATGAGAGCTAACTAAGGAAGGAATGAAATGAACAAAGTAACCACAAACTCCACTTGTTAACACATTAAAACTAGATTTTCACCAAAAAAAACATTGTTGATTTATAAACTTTGACTAAAGTTGACTGAGTTTGACTTTTGAGAAAACTTGAGATTGAGAACAGGATTTGAAAACTTTCACAATCACAGAAGCTTAAATAAGCTTCTGTGATACTTAACAGCTGATAATAACAATTTAGGACCATATTGATAAGCAAAATAACAAGTGCAGAAAATCATGTAACAAACTATAACGAAAAGTGAATTTGCATTAACAAAAGGTTGCTTACACTACAGGATTGAAAATACAATTACTCAAAATAAAATGACAGAAATATAAAAAGGTCAAAATCCCTCTAAAGCCTAAGAGATTGGACGAATTGCTCTTGTGACATGAATGGGTATATATAGCTCGAGCTTGGAGTCTTGGGATCCTTTTCAGAAGATACTAGAGGCTCATCCACAGCCACACATTCATCATTGTGTCACTCATTCTAATCTCAGCCATAGGATCATTAGGGTGAGGTGTTAGGACCAATGAGAAGGCTCTATTCGTCCACGTTGGCAGTCCAATGACACACACCTCTGACAAGGTGGCAGAGGTCTTCTAGAAGGGTACTTTAAGTGGGGTAATTGTGGGTGTGAGCAGGGTAAATGGTGAGAAGGGATTAAACAGTAACTCATGGTGGATCTGGGTTGGGCGCGTTTGTGTATTTGTTTATTATATTTTGATTTGGGTTGTTTGTTGACCGGGTTGAAGGGTGGAAATGGGTTGAGATATCAAAACGGGTAGTGAAGAAATGGATAATGGATTGGATTGGTTTGGGCTTTGGACTAAACTTGGGCCAAGGGTAGTTGGATTATGGATATATTGGATTGGATTAAGGACTAGTAGTGAACCCATGTTGTATTAGAGGACCAAACTTGTAAAAGCTGAAACTCCAAGGGCCAAACATGTAAATTCTGAAAGTATCTTCAAGGACCATTCTTGACAATCTTCAAATAAACCAAGGGCCAATTTGCAATTTCTGAATCTTCAAGGGCCACTTTTGTCATTTCTTCAAACTTGAGTTTATCTTCCAAAAATCATCCTCGGAGAATAAAATCATCATAAATGCACAATTTTGCTCTTCCGGCTCGGCTTAAGCTCTCTCAATCTCCCGTTCTCGGATTTACGTCTGATTTGGTTCCTTTTTGCGTGTTTTTACATATCCGTACCTGCACAAGCACAAACTCAAGAAAACCATAAATATTAGCAATAAACGGCTCTTTCTTGGTTATTTTGGGTCTATTTTGATAATGAAAAGGTATGTGTTTTAGCACATACCAAAATACCCCAGACGAGACCATTGTCGTGTCCTCACACAATGCAATCAACTCACGCTTCTAAAACCAATGATTTCAATCTCTTTCTACTAAACCTATGAAGAAGTAGCAAAGATTCCTCAAAAGAGATTAAGAAAGCCTTAATTCTAAAAACGCCCCGTTTACCTTTTAAATCACATGTATAGATATTACGGTTAAGCACATTCCGGTTATGAATGACGGTTCGTTGAACTTTCATGTCGATCAATAACTCCAACGTTTTTCAAACGACACGTTAGGATCATGGAGTAGAAAACACAACACAGCGTGAAGTGACCATACAGATAGAATACATCGTCCCTGATTTTTCACAAGTCCCAAACTAAGCGTAAAACCGAAATCATTGTTAAGTATGACTCTAGATGCTAACACTACCCATGGAAGTTACTTGTGTAATTACCTTTTGCTCCCATTTTCCTATTTTCCTCTAGATTTTTTTATTTTTGTGAGAAATGAATTTCTTCAAATTTCTCGTTTCGATAACTTTTATTCCGATAAAGATACAAAGCTAAGTCGATAATTAGTTATCCGCCTTCTCTCAAGAACCATTGTCCCAAAAATGAGGTCCACATCAAGGAATTTTTATTCACTTATACTTTTGATTTTTTTTCATCATTTTTCAACATCAATTTTCATTTTTTTTTTTACTTTTTATTTTACTTATATGAGCTATGAACTACGGAGCTTTCGGGTAATTCCAAGACTATAGGCTTCATGAAATGAGGATCCCGGCTGGCTAGGCTAAGACCTCACTCAATTCCGGCTAAAGATCCAAGGGTCCGATCTCGACACCGCAGCTCACAACTTTACTTATTACTTTATCACTTATCACTGATTACTCATTTATTTATTACGGATCCTTGATGTGTACCCAATTTTTAAAACAAAGATTCTTTTAAGAAGATAAAGAACTAACTATCGCCAAAAACTCGGCATCTCTAATTATTCATTAGACAGATATGGGGTGAAACAATTTTGTGGGAACAAAAGCCATAAGTACCTTCGATGGGCTCTAAAGAGAACCAACTACTCCACGCTTAGCATCTAAACTCATAAGTAACTCTATCATTTCTCGATCTCTGCAAATTTAAAATCCCAAATAATGAGATCCCCAGATGCTTAGCCGATAATTTTTAGATTATCTATGGTTAAGGGAACAAGCTAGGGCTCAACACGCCCGGTCAAGTCAGAATTTCATTCCTACTCTCACAGTGAAAGTCAACAAGGTGTCAAAACATATATTAACTTAGCAAATGCTTTGTCTAATGAAATTAAGTCATGCATATTTAAAGTCACTCAGGGAAACTTGCAAATTCTTGGCCTTGTGAGCTAGAATTCGCATTTTATAGCTTCTTGTCTAAGAGACTAGCAAACTTTTCAATCAAAAAGACTTAACAAAAGCTTAAAAATTTTAAAATTTTCTCATTTTTGCACAATTTTTTCATTTTCTAAGGAAAAACGGGGTTGCGAGAGTATACGACAGAAATAAGCAAGTGCGGTCAAATCAAATCGAAGATTACCCTACCCCAGACTAGAACGAAACATTGTCCTCAATGTTTAAAGCAAGGGTATCAACGAAAATATAAAAGCCGTTTATTAAGTATGCTAGAAGATAAACGTTAGTCGATAAGATTTCGGATATCGGATTTCCATCAGCATCGATCATGAAACTCGAGTAGAGAAAAGACAAACTTCGAGCACGAGAGTCTTCATATCGGGAACATCCTAAACACAACATCACAAACAACCAAACACGAGAAATCGAAGAGGCTAACCCCTTCACGTCACTTATTAGAAAATAGAAAGAAGATAGAGATAAGCTTGGGGTGCCTCCCACGGCCATCTTGTTTTCTTAAACGAGTCGCTAGCGTGACTCGTCCCCGAATTCATTTGTCCTTGGGGAAGAAAGTGGTAGAGATACCAGGGTCAAACACGGTGTCCTCATTCCCGAAAGAATGAGACTGGGTGGTTTGGGAGGGAAAGAAAATGTCGGGCTCAAGCACATAAGGAATGACTCCTCCCAAACTCACATAAGGCATATGAAAGATCGATCCATCATCCGGTGGTTTTGCGGGCGGACGAAGGGATGAAGGATCGATAAGAGAATACTCCAAAGAAATCGGGAGCTCATGGTATAGAAAGGTGTTACTCAAAAGCTCATCAACGAAGGCATCCAAGAGAGGATCCTTATCTCGAATAACATTTTTAGCATAAAACTCATCAACGCGTATCCCGGGGTTGAAAATCTTGTCTTCACATGTGGGCTCAACGGGATAAAGGATGGTGGACTCATCAGAGAAAGGAGAATCATCATTAAGCAAGCTTTCAAGAAAAAGGATATCTTGATCAGAGTCGCATCCGTCACTCTCAATACCCGGCGGTATTGGATCATCAAGAAATAAGTCGATTTCCTCCATATCAGAATCATAAGGAGGATTATCAAGAATATCGTCGTCACCCACTTTAGTCAATTCCTCAATCTCCATAATATCTTCGATTGTCAGATTCATCACTTTCTTCATCTTGCATAACATCACATGACGGGAGAGAAAGGTCGGAACACAGAGATGGGACAAGTGGTGTGCTCTGAGAGCTAGCAATATCCACCACTTCCGTTGTGGTCTCTGAATCGGACTCAAAATCTTTATCGAAAAGAGGGTTAACTTCGCAAAAGGTATAGTCGTCTTTGAGTTCAAAAAGAGGATTTGAGAAAATCCCTGAAGTAACCTCGGAAATGTCAAGAGAATCACACAAAAGCGAATCACAATCACTGTCAGATATATCCTCGGACTCACTTGGGATTGGGTCAAGGCTCTCAACACTAGACGATTCCGTTTCCGGAATAGTGCTAAGAGTCTCGTCCCCCATTATGAGAGAATCCTCGGGTTCAACAATTATCGAAGACATAGAATCATCGACCTCTTCCAAAATGACGTCACTTCTCCCAACCGGTGTGAGTGAAGGGGAAGAGTCGGAAATGAAAGGCTCAGAAACGGGAGTGGGTTCAGCCGACAAACTTTCATAATATTCTTTCATTTGGATGGAATCCTCATCATCATCTTCAATGTAAGTCTCGAGCCATCGGGCACGTCTTTCAAGTGCTTGCTCCTCAATTCGTATTTCTCCAAGACACTTTTCAATGAGCTGCTTTCGTTTTCTTCTTCGAGAAATTCTAACATAGATCTTTCGTTTCGAGATGCTCGATCTTCGGCATGTTTATTAACAAATTCTTCGAGTATTTTAAGACATCTTTGAATTTCTGGAGAAATTATCAGAGGTTGTGGTTGAATTTCTTGGTATTGTGGAGGTGGGTCATAAGAATAGTCATAAGGAACTTGCTCGTAAACAATTGGATTCTGCATTTGACAATCGGAATTAAAGTGCGGACCTCCACAATACTCACAACAGTATGATTGTTGTGACGGGTTTGGTGAAGTATATGGATAAGGTTCATAACCAAAGGTTGTATTGTTAATTTGGGCTTGACATTGAAAACCTTGGTGAGGACCTCCACAGTACTCACAAGAGTATGACTCCGTCTCATGGTATGGGGATTGGTTAAGGAAATCGGTAGTTTCATTGTAGGGATGTTGGTCGTAGACAAACTCGTTTCCCGTATTCAGAATGCTACAACCGGGACAATTCCCACCATTTTGAGGTCCCCCGCACCATTGACAACCATAATGGTAAGACGAAGACATCGATAAGAATTATACGAATAAGAGGGTTAAGGGATAAAGAATTGACGGTTCAGAGGGTAAAGAAGAATATTTTTGGGTTTTTAAATCTAATTTTGAAAAGGAAAATCTTTTTGGGTTTTTGAAAAAGATATATTTACAAAAACGACGGTAACTTCACTCGGGGAAGGATCTTCAAATGCACGCGATTCGAGACGGAATACGAAAACTCGCTACAAGCCCTCCCCGGCAGCGGCGCCAAAAATTGATTCACACAAAAGAATGCCAAACCGCCAAGTTATCTCACACAAGCTAGCCACTTGTGAATGACTAACCGTAAGAAACTTAAAACAGTTCGGACACTGATTTAAAAACCAATAATAGATGAGAAGTGTGTAGTATGTGGGTAACTCAAACGTATAAGGTTTGAGCACCGAGATCGTTCCGAACGAGGGTTGAATGGAATTTCCAACTCACGTCACGATTATCGGGATTTGAATAAGAGAAGGGGATAATATGAAGTTATCTAAACTACGGGGCAAGGGAAGCATAAAAGGGAAATTACACTACGGGAAATCCTAAATACGCGATTAAAACGAAACGCGAGTAAAAAGCAACTACGTCTAATCTAACTACTAAAAATAACCTAAAATTACTTTTACTCTAGAAATGCAATGTGAAAACTAATTTTGAATTAAAACTAATTTTTAGGAATTTTATTGATTTATTTTGAATTAAAATCTAATTATTAACTTTAAAAATAAGACTAATTATCTAAAATTATGAAAAAGAGAGGGAAAATTATGGAATTACTTTTCAAAAATCTAAAATAACACAAAAGACTTTTCAAAACTATTTTTGTATTTTTCTGATTTTTATTCTATTTTCTACTAATTTAAAACTATTTAATTCTAATTTAAATTGTGAAAAATACCAAATAAAAGGAAAAAAATAGGGAAAAATATTTTTTATGCTTTTTATATTTTTCTTAAACTGGGAAAATTGAAAAATTATTTTTCTGGAACTTTTTATCAATTATTTGTAATAAAAGCTATTTAAAAAGGATTAAAAACTATTTTTAATTAAGAAAAATAGCAAACAGTAACTAAAAATTATGAAAAATTCAGGAAAATTCTAAAATGTTATTCTAAAGCTATGAAAAATATTAAAACATGGGCTTGTGTGGAAGAAATAAGAGCTGTAGTGTAAACTGTTATGAAATAAGCACTTTAAATTAAGCAAATAAGCACTAAATGTCACCAATTAACTACAGAAGGTAGTTTATACTATAAATACTCTAGGACAACTAATTATAGCTACTCCTAACACCTAATAAGCAGATTACCAAGATTTAAGCTAATTGCTAATTCCACAAAACAGTGACCTGACCCCCTACTTTAAGCTGCTACATCAGCTTATCAGAGAAGCAAATGTGAAAACTAGATATGTGGTCTTCAAGACCACCCAGCAAAGTGTAATTGGACCAAATTGGAAACCCTAACTACTTGAAATAAACAATGTGCAGTATCTGCAAGATCTGCAAAAACTGATTTTGACATGGTCTTTAACTTTTGAAAAACAGTTATGAGATTTGACTTTGGTGAGATTAGAGAGCAAATCAAGGACTGATTAAGATGCAATATGATGTAATATAACTATAGCAAGCTCACTTATCAAATTACACACCCATATGCAATGATTTCAGAAACTGGTTTTCAATAGTTATGCATATAGATCAGTAGACTAGTGATTTTGACTAAGAGTGCAAATGTTACCAAAACAAGGACAGAAATGACTGCAATAAACTATATCAGGCCTAAATCAACTGATCTACTGCAATATTTTAACCTCTAGCTCAGATTAAATGTTAAACCAAACACTCCTTAAGAAGAACTTACTCAAATTTATACTACAAACCTGATGAGAGCTAACTAAGGAAGGAATGAAATGAACAAAGTAACCACAAACTCCACTTGTTAACACATTAAAACTAGATTTTCACCAAAAAAAACATTGTTGATTTATAAACTTTGACTAAAGTTGACTGAGTTTGACTTTTGAGAAAACTTGAGATTGAGAACAGGATTTGAAAACTTTCACAATCACAGAAGCTTAAATAAGCTTCTGTGATACTTAACAGCTGATAATAACAATTTAGGACCAGATTGATAAGCAAAATAACAAGTGCAGAAAATCATGTAACAAACTATAACGAAAAGTGAATTTGCATTAACAAAAGGTTGCTTACACTACAGGATTGAAAATACAATTACTCAAAATAAAATGACAGAAATATAAAAAGGTCAAAATCCCTCTAAAGCCTAAGAGATTGGACGAATTGCTCTTGTGACATGAATGGGTATATATAGCTCGAGCTTGGAGTCTTGGGATCCTTTTCAGAAGATACTAGAGGCTCATCCACAGCCACACATTCATCATTGTGTCACTCATTCTAATCTCAGCCATAGGATTATTAGGGTGAGGTGTTAGGACCAATGAGAAGGCTCTATTCGTCCACGTTGGCAGTCCAATGACACACACCTCTGACAAGGTGGCAGAGGTCTTCTAGAAGGGTACTTTAAGTGGGGTAATTGTGGGTGTGAGCTGGGTAAATGGTGAGAAAGGATTAAACAGTAACTCATGGTGGATCTGGGTTGGGCGCGTTTGTGTATTTGTTTATTATATTTTGATTTGGGTTGTTTGTTGACCGGGTTGAAGGGTGGAAATGGGTTGAGATATCAAAACCGGGTAGTGAAATGGATAATGGATTGGATTGGTTTGGGCTTTGGACTAAACTTGGGCCAAGGGTAGTTGGATTATGGATATATTGGATTGGATTGGGGACTAGTAGTGAACCCATGTTGTATTAGAGGACCAAACTTGTAAAAGCTGAAACTCCAAGGGCCAAACATGTAAATTCTGAAAGTATCTTCAAGGACCATTCTTGACAATCTTCAAATAAACCAAGGGCCAATTTGCAATTTCTGAATCTTCAAGGGCCACTTTTGTCATTTCTTCAAACTTGAGTTTATCTTCCAAAAATCATCCTTGGAGAATAAAATCATCATAAATGCACAATTTTGCTCTTCCGGCTCGGCTTAAGCTCTCTCAATCTCCCGTGCTCGGATTTACGTCTGATTTGGTTCTTTTTTGCGTGTTTTTACATATCCGTACCTGCACAAGCACAAACTCAAGAAAACCATAAATATTAGCAATAAACGGCTCTTTCTTGGTTATTTTGGGTCTATTTTGATAATGAAAAGGTATGTGTTTTAGCACATACCAATAAGCTCATAAGGTGTTTTGTTGTGGCGTTTGGTAATCATTGAACGATTCTGAGTGTAGCATGCAGTTGACACGGCTTTAGCCCACAAGTAATCTAGAAGTTTAGCATTAATTAACATTATTCTTTCAGCTTCCACTAACGTACGGTTTCGTCTTTCAACTACTCCGTTTTGTTCCGGTGTTCGTGCAATAGATGTTTGATGCTCAATTCCTACTTTCTCATAAAATGCACGAAGAGTTTGATTCACAAATTCAGTTCCGTTGTCTGTTCTAATTTGTCCGGTGTTCCGAGCTGAACTTGAATTTTCGTGAGAAAGGTGATGATCATCTGTGGAGCTTGATCTTTACTTCGAAGAAAATAAACCCAAGTCCATCTTGAGTAGTCATCTTCAATTACCAAGATGTAGCGTTTGCCATTAATCGTCTGCACGCGCATCGGGCCGCACAAATCCATGTGAAGAAGATGAAGCACATGCTGTGAGCTGTGTTCCACCTTTGAAGGAAAGTGAGCATGAGTGCTTTTCCCTTGTTCACAAGCTGAGCATAGGTGATCTTTAGAATACCGAAATCTTGGGAGACCTTCCACAAGTTTGTACCGTGCAAGATTGGTTATGGTTTGAAAGTTTAAATGTGAGAGACGACGATGCCATAGCCAGGATTTTGTAGACTTAGCCTTAGAAAGTAGACAGATGGGAGATGAAGCAATCATGTCTTGAATTGAGATTGTGTAGAGACTTGATGTGCGTTGACCAGACATAAGATCGTTTCCTTGTAGATCATGAATGAAACAAGTTTTCTCCCTAAAAGCAACTTCCAAATCTCCATCACAAAATTGACCGACTGAAAAGAGATTGTAACCGAGACCTTCCACATAATAAACTATGCTAATTTTGATGTTACCATTGATGTAATCTCTGTAGCCCATAATAGCTGCGAAGTGATCATTCCCGAACCTGACAGTGCCAATGAACTTTGAAATAAAGTTTAATAATAGTTTGAGATTGCCTGTCATGTACCGGGAACATCCGCTATCAACAACCCAGAGGATGATCTGTATCACCTGCATTACACACAGATGACACAGATGGAATAGAAGTAGACGTGGAACCCGAAGAGTTAGAGGGTTCTGATGCAGATATAGAGGAAACACACATGTTCATAATTTTAGATATCCACGTAAAGCCAAGTGTATTATGTAACCAATTCTGCCATCTCCAACTAGTCTTAGCCTTAGTCTTAGTGAATGCACTAGGTGATAAGTTCTTCCTAGGAGGTGAAGTGGGTTCTAAAGGTACATCAATGATCGTAGTTGGAACACTAGAGGGTGGTTTACCTAGCACAGAGTTAGAAGCATTAGTGGGCCTAGAGGTATTCCGTTTTCTATTATTCCGCTTACGATTCAAGATAGCCTTAACAACACATCTATCATGACAACCAGAAAACATGGTTTTACGACAACCAACACAAGAGGCTTCAAACAAAACATTAAGAGTACTTAAAGATTAAGCATTCGTTACATCACTTTGTTCATTACATTATCAGACGCAATAGCTAATGTGGGTGCAACTTGAGTTTTATTCAAAGTCCTAGGTTGTTCTTCTACTTCAGCATACTTTATTGTTCTTTTCTTACGTCGCAACTTCATATTCTTCCTTGTATTGCTCCTAGGAGGTGAAGTGCGGGCGTTGGGAAAAGAGGCAACTATTCCTGTTTCAGTAGAGGGAAGCACATTAGTTTCTTATGGTTTGACATTAGATGTTCTAGAGTCATTTTGAATCTGTGTAGGTGCAGTTACTACAGTGTTACTATCCCTATCTTGTTTAAGTTTCACCAACTCTGCTTGTAGATCATGGATTTTGTGTAACAAATCTAGATTTTCAGAACGAGTGAGACCATTTCGTCGTAAAACAACTTTTGTGTAAGCAAGATGATCATCAAGGTCTTTTGAAGCTTTATCACGAGTCTTTTTGAGTAAATCAAATATGACACTATATTCCTGTTTAACTTTTGAAATTTCTTGTTCATATTTTGAGATTTGACACTTCAAAGACACATTATCATCATCCAGTTGCTCAACTTTTGGATTAAGAGCTTTGGTATGCAACTGGTGGAGTTTGTTTTGCCAAGCGAGTTCACGAGTGTGACAATCTTTTTGACACCATTGAAGACGACGTTTTGCATTTGAAAGCTCGTTTAACAATCGCTCATTTTCAACTTTTAAAAATGTGATTTGTGACACAGTATCAGTAGTCTCAACATTTTAAACAGAATCAACAGAATCAGCAGAGATATAATCAAATGCATATGCAACAGAATGTAATAACACAACATTATTTATATCAGCACAGATAACATCTTCCAAGAGTCGATCAACATCTTTTCTTAACATTTTCTTTTTACGTTTAGTATTTGAAATCGATGTTTCTGTTCGTTCGAAAACTCTTTTCATAAGTCCAAGTTCCTTGTGAAAATCCCTTTCCCAATATATTGCACAGTTTTTCAAATTTAGGACATGTGGTAAAATTCTTTTCTGAAAAATATCTCTTTGGGCTCGCGCTTGAGGCGATTGAAAATTTTCAACTTTTATTTTAGAATTGAATTCTATTTCGCGTTCCAAAAGTTTGATGTCCGATAAGAATGTTTCAAAATATTTTACTGAGAGAAGGTAAAGGACCATTAAATTGTGTAGTATTGGAAGGGGGACCCTCATTAGAAGACTCAAAAGTAGGTGTGATAACCCAAGGTGTGTTAGAAAAATCATGTTGTGTGGCGAAAGTAACGGCTTTTGAATAGTTAAATGGTTTGTTATAAAAAACATTTTCCAATTTTGACCGACTCTCGTCTTCTGCATCTAATTCCTCTTGACGATTGTATTCAACAACACTCATAATTGAATCATCAATTCTATGTTCTGCACTGTAAAATTTAGGAATTGGTTTGAATGCTCTATTTGAAAACTTTGGTTTGTAATCAGCAAGATTCGGTCCATATCCATTTGGATTTGGTTTAAAAGTAAACTTTTGAATGGTTGTGATGGACTCACCATGTTTATAAAAAACATTTCGAAACTCTTTAATTTTGTTTTGTAAGTCAACAATTTCTTCCAGATAGTCATCTATTCGTTTCGTTGAATGCTTTTTGTACTTATAGAACTGTTTTTGACAATTTAATAACTCAGACTTGGCTTTTTGAGTTTCCAAAGTGAGAGCGTTGATTTGTTGTTTATGTTCATATTTCAGTTGTTCTATTTGAGACAGCAAAGCATTCTTAGATGCGACTAGATCACGTATCTGTTGTTCTAATGATTTTTTGTTTTGGTAAGATTTAGCAAAAGCGAATTCAAAACCTTTTTCACGTTTTTCTTGAGTTTGAAAAATGTTGAGTTGATACTTTAAGCATTCATTATCCTTAGTTAACAGTGCATTTTTATCTTTTAATTGCTGATTGATGTTACGGCATGTTTCCATTTGGGATTTTCGGTCGTTAAGTAAGGTCATGAGCTCAATATCTAGATTAGATGAAAGATCAGCTTGTTCAACGTGAGTCTCAACATGATCATTATTTAGATCCTCAAATATAACCACGGAGTCAACTTGATTTTTAGAGTGAGCCATAAGGTCATGTTGATTGTCAAATATAACTACGGGATCTATTTGATTATCATCGGAATGAGATGTTGAAGGCTCATGTCGAACACTCTAATCCTTGTCGGATGCAGATGTTGGCGGAGATATCAGATCAGTAATGAATATAGTTTGATCTGGTACTTGAGACAAGCCATCAGTGTCATACATTGGGCCTGTGTCACTCATGTAGAGTTCTTGCATGTTTGCCATTAACATCACAGCTGCATTAGCCTACAAGTCCTCCATATCATCATCTGATTCTGCATTGGCCATAAAGCTGTGTTCCTTGTTGGTAAGAGTTCCACCAGCTTCATCTTTGAGAGCCAAGAGTAAAGCCTCCTTGTTATAAGCGCTACCTCTTATTCTCAGCTTTGGGCATGCATTAACTAGATGACCCTTCTCATTACAGTTATAACAACGAAGACCATTAACCCCATTCTAAGCATTACCCTATTCAACCACTTGAGCGCTTTGTTGTTGTGGAGCACCCATGTTATTCCTTCCCATTGGAATAAACCCTTGACCGCTACCAATCTGACGAACATTACCACGATTCTAAACTTCAACACGTCCATTGTTAACAACAACCTGATTCCTTGTGTTAGATGAGGTACGAATGCGATTGTTGGATTTGTTAGAGTATCGGCCGAAGGCTCTAGAAATCATGACAAACCCTAGTTGCAATGCATCGAAAGCTTCTGCATCCTCATTGGATTCACTATAAAGTGCTTGATCATTGTTGTTCTTGTATGGAACCAATTGAGTTTCTTGAGATTGTTGCTGTGATGGATCATATGGTGTAATTGTTGCAGTTGGTTGTGGAGTATTTGTGAAAGTTGTTGGCAAATTCGGGAATTAAGGATAACAAGCTTGAGCCCACAAAGCTAATTATTGATTATCCGGTAGTGAAGGTGAAACAATTTGTTCACGGATAACCCTTTCTTTGTCAACTTCTTTTTGATGGGGCTTCGGATAGTCGTACAAAAATCCGTAAGTAGCATGATGAAGATTCTTCGCTTGACGGATGAAAATGACATATTTTTCCCAATCAGGACCAAGACTACTCATGAACTTAGTGTTGACTGCAATTCTTGGCATAATTATGTTATGTTTGTCCAAGTCATTGATGATGTCTGAAAATCGATGATGATATGACTCTAATGTCTCCCCTGGTTCAATCATGAAGTTTTCATAAGCCAAGTATATTTTTGATTCCATGTCTTCTTGATTGAGTTCTGTGCCTTCCATGAGAAGATGAATATGCTCCCACATTGCTTTAGCAGTATTTTGAGCATCAACACTTCGAAGTATTGGATTAGGTAATCCCAAAAGGATGTATTGCATTGCCAGTTCATCGGCTTCAAAGTGTAGAAGTTGATCAGTAGTGAGTTCAGTAAGACCGACAAAGTTGGTGACATCACCTCTTGGTGGATTAGCAGTTGGATCTCCGGGTACAGTGACAGTAGGCATCTAAAATGGACCTTCCAAGATGACCTTCTTCAAGAACTTTCCATGTGGCTTCTTTAGATCACAAAACCTAAAGAACCGTATCACCCATTGATCGTAGTTTCCGGGAGTGAGCATTGGAGGTCTATCAAGTGATCCAGCCTCATGAATGGATTGTTGGCTACTTAAAGGTTCACACATCTTTCCAAACCAAGACGGTTCCTTCATAGTATTCCCTGATGGATGTTGATTGTGAAAGTTAGTGTAGGGTTGTACTTGAAGACTAGGGGGTGGTTGAACCATTTATGGTTGAATTGCTCCTTGAGGAAATTGTTGTTGAAGTTGTTGTTGTTGTAGTTGTTGTAATTGTTGGTAAAATTGTTGTTGTTGATTGAGTTGTTGTTGAGACATCTTGAAAATTGTGTTGAAAAATGGATCTTTGTAGTCGAATGAAACTTTGTTTATGAATTATCCTTATGCGTAGAAATCAAGCTTAGGCAAAGAAAACCTTAGGCATAAAAACACCAACGTACGCGTAAGAGGTTAGCTTACGCGTAGGATTAGCTTACGCGTAGGGTTAAGGAATCCTTAGCTTATGCGTAAGACAAAAGCATAGTAGTAGAATGCTTATGCGTAAGACAAAGCTTAGGCGTAAGACAAGGCTTAGGCGTAAAGATTCTACGCGTAAGAGTTTGCTTAGGCGTAAAACTAGGGTTTCGCCCAAAAATCCTTTACACTTATCCCAGTGTAAAAGATATCCAAAGTCGAAGTGTATTCAGGCTTATCCAAGCAAGAAAACACTGAGTAAACCAAGAACGCTGAAGATCAAACCAAGAAAACCTTACGCGTAAGATTAGGGTTTTCTTATGCGTAAGATTTGTCAAAATCTTCCAAAACTTTGATTTCTGCCCAAAAGTATTTCTAAACCCGATTTGTGTGATGAAACAGTTTCAATATCACCAAAATAACACAAAAGTGTGAAACTTGATGATCCAAAACGCTTATACACCTTACGCGTAGAACAGACCACACGACTAAAATCAAGCTCAAAAACAATGAAATACACGTAAAGTTTGAAACTTTTTGCCAAAAACTTAAACTTTATCACCAAATAACCTTTAAAGTACAAGAATCTTGAATTTTAAAGTGAAAAAATAAAATCTTTTTGCGTTTGAAAGTTTTGAAACCGAGAGTTACGTGTACATAAAAAATCTTCAAAAAACAAAATCGTTTCACCCAACTATTTGGCGATTGATACCATTGTTAGGTTCCCATTTATGTAACATAAGCATCAATATGAAAAATATAGAGAAGAAAGGATCGGATGAACACGAGCACACTTATGCATAAGAATTGAAAGAACGTTTATGCTTAATATAAATGTGAAAGTGAACAACCAACCTTCAAATGAAGGTTTACAAGGATATTTATAGGAGAGGAAGCTAGGGCAACACTCCTAGTCCCTTACTTTCCTTATTAGGCTTGGGCCAAGGCTTATGGGCCTTCTACATAAGCCTTAGCATAATAACAAACATAAAGGCCTAATTAAGCTAACTATTAAATATTAATTACTAACACTTGTAATGTAGCTAGGAGTGATTCCAATAGAGAAAGATCGCACTCCCTACAAGGAACAAAAACCTTCACTTAAAGAATATATAAATAAATATTTGGAGGAAGCTGCCAAGCGACAAGCCAACAGGGACACGTTGTTCCAGAATTTTCAAGAAACAAAAGCCACCCTCCTTGCTCATCACAAGACTATAGAAAAAACAGAAAGGAAATTTGGGATAAGAGCAAATGGAATTCATAAAGACAGCTCAATTGATGACAATAGTGTCTGTAAAGCCATATTTTCCAATAACGGAAAACCTCTTTACACCTCTTTCAGGTACAATGAAGAGGAAGTTGCGGGTTTCTTCGAACAAGCAGTAAGAAAAGATGACAATACAAACTTTCGGAAAGAAGAGCAACATACTGAGATTGAACGTGAAGCTGTAGTGGAAAATGCAGTGAAGTTAAACGCCAGATGTTCAGCAGTTGTCCTAAATCAGATCCCTCTAAAAGAAAAAGACCCAGGAAGTTTCATTCTCCCTTGCTCTATTAATAATTTACATAATATTAATGCCTTAGCTGACTTATGAGCTAACATAAGTATCATGCCATTCTCTATGTGCAAAAGCCTAAATCTTGGACCTGTCAAACCTCTTTGCATGACCATTGAAATGGTAGAACGGTTAGCATACCTAGGGGGTAGTTGAGAATGTGCTCATTAAGATTAATAATTTTACTCTTCCTGTCGATTTTGTCATTTTAGACATGGAAGAGGATCTCGACATTCCTCTAATTTTGGGTAGACCTCTTCTGGCCACCGCACGTGCAAAAATTAATGTTTTCAAAAAAAAGTCATAACCTTAAAAATCAACGATAGGAAACTTACTCTAAACATGGATGATGTAGGAAAATGCCACCCTATCGAAACTGTTTGTGTTATCAAAAAAGGAAAAAATAAAGTTGTTCCCACCACCGTCACACACAAGCACTGTACTTCTAATAGTCGTAATATGTAGGAAAAGGAAGTTGAAAAATGCAACAATGGCAGATCACGCCGCAACCACTTCTCAAGAATACGGCGTAACAACTATCCAGTACTAAAGTTTGAGTCTAAAGGCGATTGGCCCGAAATTCAGAATGTTGATTGTAAGTACTTAACTAAATTGAAATACCATTGGTGCAAAGCTATTCCTGTTGACAATGACAGATGGTATGATCTTTGGGCTTCGTGTAACCCCTCTGAGGACATCTATGACGGTGGCAATGACAAGGAAAGGGTTAAAACAATAAGTACCTGTGGTCATCAACTAATGATGGAAGCATTACATTCGAAGCATGGGTACAGATCATTTATGGGAAATTGACAATTACGCTAAAAGAAGAATTTGGACTAATCTTACTTGCAGTGTTAGCCGCGAATCCTCTGGTGATGATGCGATTCATGAAGCAATGAAAAATTCAATCTCGGATCATGGAACTATAGATAATGACAACACCTTAGCTCGAAAGCATTGGTGTGAGAAAATAAAAACCATTGGTGGGGATTTTTGGGCTTCCTGCAACCCATATGATGACAACTGTAACGGCGGGAGTAGTGTGGCTAGAGTAGGAGATAAAAAAATTTTGTCGACCTCAACCAAAGACGATAGAAGAACTGAGATACATTGGATAGACAAATTAAGATTTGACGATTGGATTAAAATCAAATTTGGAAAAGTGGACGCTTCCACTAAGAATACAATTTGGAATGATTGCATGAATGAAGATAGCCAATGTGAAGAGACTCCTCAAAATACTAGTGACTTAACAAAAGAAGATAACAAAGACACGTGGGGAAACGAATGAGAGGAATGTAAACATGGGCATATTGATGAATTAGTCAATGATAAATGATTTAAAGGTACCGAGTCCGATGATTATAACGTCGAGGGAATCATGGACCTCCTAAAACTACAAGGTGAAGATGGGTTCACTGACCCCGATGATGAAGCATATGAGCAAAGAAGGTGAAAAATTCTTGGCATTCCATATAAGAGGCCGCCACCAATTGTAGCTGAAAAGTATGAGTTTACAAGATACCACTTGGGGCCGGACGAAAAGTTTTGTAAAATTTGGAAGATCGAGACTAAGGAATATCTCCGCACCGCTACAAATGTTGCTTGGGTCAGACATAATTTGATGAAGGATATGGAGGAAGTTGGCCAAGTTCGTAGGCCACCGTAAAGCCCCATGGCTTTGAGTCTAACTTAAAGACTCGTTAATAAAGAAAAGTGCTCTTTCGGGAGACAACCCGAATTATCCCTTTTATTTGTTTTATTTCCATTTCTGTTGGGTTTTGTGTTTTTAACTATTTTTGCAGGGAATCGGAGAAGTTTGCTACAACAGCCTGAATGGGGACCTGATATGTCCACAGTTACGGCGTAACTCATTCCAATGGTTACGCCGTAACACACCTCCAGTAGCTATCTTCCCAGAGCATTACCAATTACGGCGTAATCCCATGTAATGGTTACGCCGTAGCTACACTCCAGTAGCGTCTGCCAGGTTTTGCCATAATTACGGCGTAACTCCTTCTAGGAGTTACGACATAACTATCCTCAGTATTAATTCTTTCTCTTTAAACACAATAACCTTGTATTAGTTGTTAATACAAATAAGCCGTAAAAATGTTTATTTATATTTTACGATCTTCTAATGTTTTATCGATAACAAACGTAAAATCATTTTAACAAAACAAATAAAATACGTAAATGGTTTAAAGCCAATAGTTTTCTAACACACTTACGTTTTCACATAAAAGACTAAAAGAAGTATAAGTGCTTTTATGATTTAGTAATACATATGTACAACAACTAGTGTTTACATATTGGGCAAATATATACATAACTAGTATGTATTATAATGGGTAATACAATTGGGTAGAAACTTAAGTATTTGACCCATTTACCATGTAGTTGGGTACAACCCAAAGTCCAAGACCCATACCCATGGAGCTTGACACATAACCCATTGCATGACATCATGCTTATGTCATATATGGATAATATCCATGACCTATGGTTCTAATCCATGGCCCATAGTTTTAATCCATGAACCATGGACTAGATGCATTACATCTTGTAGATACATTGTATCTACTTGGATACCCATGATCCATAACCCATGACCCATGACCCAAAACCCATGGGCAAAAAGGAGCGTCCCACGGATCCCCAGTAATACACTGGACGGATCCCTCAAGTGAGGGATCCGTGGGATCCGTGGAACAATAGCTATTTTCTCTCTATAAATAGTGAGCCATTTCTTCATTGTTTCTCACCCCTTCCTCTTATATTTTCTCTTTGAGTTATAAACTCTCTAACCTCAGATCCAAGTGATCTATGTATGTAGTTTTGTTTTTGTGTGATTCTCTAGGTTCCTCTTAAAGGCGAGATCACCATCTTTTGAAGACGAGCAAGCTCAAGTCCATGAGTTGCCATGCTTCGTTATCCTCAAGACTACTGAGGTTCTCTTGTTGATAGTTCTCTTCTTTTTCATAAGAAGTGTAGTGTTGAAGACATTAGTGAAAGATGTCTAAGAGAGTCAAGACGAAGACATTAGTAAAGGGTGTCGATCGTCCGTATTGAAAGCACTAGTGAAGGGTGCTTAGAAGTCAAGGCTAAAGGCACTAGTGAAAGGTGCCTTGAAGATCGAGTAAAAGGCATTAGTGAAAGGTTCCTTGAAGATCGAGTCAAAGGCATTAGTGAAAGGTTCCTAAGGTGTACATTCGATATGGTGTGATTCGATGTACAAGATAGATTAGTATTGGGTCAATGGATATTGATATCCTTGTTGATGTTGTTATAAGGAGTAGATCTCCTTCGGGGTTAGGTGTCTTGTAGTAGTTGGGTAGTAGTTCCTCCATTGTAATGGAACTCGGTATCTAGCCTAGTACCGGATAAAGGGTAGGCGACGTTGTGATAGGTTTGGTTCTACCTCATGGAAGAGCTCGGTATCTAGCCTTGTACCGGATAAATAGTAGGAAACGTTGTGAAGGCTTCTCCGCCATAAGGAGTTGGTGTCGTGTAGTGATTACAAACTCTCGAGTAGGTGACTCGGGGAGTGGAGTTGGGCAAGGAAGGTGTCTTTGTAGCCGAACCACTATAAATATTCGCGTTGTGGTTTTTTGCTTCTTACTCCTTATCTTTTCATTACATACTTATATATGATTGTCTATCAACATCCAACACACATTTAATAGATTGACATAAGTTGATCTAAATAGTTTAAAACCAAGTTTTAATCGGTAAAACTATTCAACCCCCATTCTAGTTTTCCACAATTGGCATCAGAGCTTCGTTACCAAGTTTCTTAAAGTATATTGTACTTTAAAAACTTGATACGATCCGTGTTTAATTGAAAACTACAAAGAAGGTCTTTTGCAAAAACAAACACCATGTTTTTAAAACACCTTGTTTGGATGTTGATTAGATAACAACATTTTTTTTTGTATTTATTTAAATGCACTAACCTTCTTTGTCATGTTGCTTAGTTAAAGCTCATACCTACCAAGCCATAGGAATTTCTTGGTAACAAGACTACCTTCCCTAAGAAGGTATCTTAAACACGAAAGAACCGGAATTGTCTTGTGACATTTGTTGTGTTATTTGTAAAAACATTCCTAAGTGCTTTAGAGGTATGATTTTTCGCTTATCTCTAAATAACATTAGCTTAATAAATAAGTATGCTTATATAGGAATTTATATGATTATATTTTGTGCATATTCATATATTACACGTAGCTTCGTTAGGAAACTTTTTCTCGCATACGTGTTACTATTTCGTCGAAAGTTGAGGTTTATAAAATTAGTGTTTTTAATTCATTTAATCCATAAATCATATCTTTCTAATAATAAAACAAAACACAAATCTCAAAAATTCCTCCTTTCCCATAAAACCCCCTCTGACGTCCACTCCACCAAATCCTCATTTTTTCAAATCTTCCATTTTCAAAAATTACCTCTCATTCAAAACTTCATCTTCCTCTTCATCTCATCTCATCTCAAACCAAAACCAAGAATGTTCTTCATCAACATGGTTTACGTCACCCTCGTACTCATCGCTCTCGTGTTTCCTATGATGAAGTTCTCATATGGAGACATATACTTTGTGTTGTTCATCTACATTGGTGTTATTTACCCAATCCTTTGTATCGTTCTTAGCATTGAAATGAAATATTACTAATGTTCTAGTTTATCTAGTTAATTTCTCATAATATATTTGTCATTTCTTTTGCTTTATATCTTTTGTATTTTTGGGGTCTTGAGATACATTTGAAACCGACAATGCATGCTATAGTAAAAATTGGCTAAAATACATACCTTTGTATAAACATATAAGATGCAAAATTCCTTTTTCGTCAAAACCTTTTTCTATCACTACAGATCCACGGATCCCTATAGGTATACTAGCCGGATCCCTCATAAAAGGGAACCGTGAGAACCGTCATTCTGAAAAATAGTTTTTCATGCAATATAAAAACCGTTTTCTTCAAAGAAATGTTCCACTAGATTGTCAAACATTAAGTGAGTTAATTATCATTGTTAATAATCATCTTGTAAAAATGTTAGGTAATCATTTCTTTGCCCATAATACGTCACATCCTATTAACTTTTCCTTTCTATAGGTCTCGCTATGTTGCATGAGTATGAGTTTCATTTTTCACTCACGAGCGTCTACACCCCTAACATCTCTCTTGAGCCCAACACACCTGGGAATCGTGTCCATGGGTTCAATAATCTTGAAACCCGTTACTTCCATGAAGGACGTATTGTGGAAACTCCTCTATAATACGAAGAAGGCATCAATACCTCCTTCCGAACCATAGAACTAGAATGTCTTCTCGAAATTAACGAGAAAATATGTCCGAGGTTTGTATTGGAATTCTTCCGTCAAGTTGAACTCATTTGTAACGAGGATCGCTCTCTATCTCTTTGGTTTTGGATCAAAAACCAAAAGTTTGTTCTAACCCTTGGGCAATTTGATCACATCCTCTGAATTCCAAATCATGGACAATGTGCCTTCACTGAAGATTGGTCTCTTGATTCTCTCTTCAACTTTCGTGAAGAAAATAGTCCATATTGTTCATACATACCTTCCCCGCAAGACTTGACTCGCACGATATGAAAACCTCGACCCTATTACTCCGATCCAAACATTATCTATACACAGGATATCCGAGAAGAGTACAAGGCTCTGGCACTCATCCTACGTGAAAATGTTTGGAGTCTTAGGGGAAATCGAGAAATCCTTCCCGCTTGTTGTGCTCACATAATGTATTGTTTGCTAACACAACAACCATACAATCTCGCCCATTTCTTCGCAAGGCGAATTGTAAATCTTCAAGGCTCCAAGAACAAACTAATCCCCTATGGAGTGTTCTTGACACGCCTTTATCATCACATCATGTACTTCCACCCTCAATTTCAAAGTCTGTTGTACGTACTTTTGAACAAGATGATGGAACCTCTAAACACATCTCTCATGAAGACTTTCTTCATCCCTGAATTAGCAAACACTCATCAACCATTTGATTATCCATCTAGCGAAAATGCTCAAGGAACTTAGTGTTTCTTTCAAAATAGGGTCAATCCTTAGTATTTATGTTTTATCAATGTAATACAATTTATTTCATGAAATAAAACATTTAACATTTGATATCTCTACTATATTAGTGTTAGAACTTCTTAGGAAACACTAACCTTGAAATATAATTCCTTGTGCACCTTTTTGTAAAGGTTCTGTTTAGCAGAGAGACGGATCCCAAAGTTTGTGCTAGACGAATCCCTAATCTTAGGGAACCGTGGGATCCGGCAAACAGAAATGCAATTGCAATCATTTTATTTCAAAACATGTTTTTAGATCACTTCACACTAAGCTAGACATAGTGTCTTAGGACAAATTAAGTCCTTATCAAACTGAGTAAAAGTTTCATACTCACGCATAACTCACTTAGATCACTATCAAAACACATGTAGATCTATCGTTTCATCAAAATTCATTATCTCTTCCGCTCTTATACTCACACATGATCCCTCACATGTTAATACATCTAGCTTTAGAAGTCTTTTAAATTTAGCAATTTGATTGTAGTAATGCTTACCTCAAGTAAAGTCAAAACGGATCAAACTTTAGCTTTTCCATCTTAAAGCTTTTTAGGATATCCTCCAAAAGATTACCTTAAGTTACTGTCTTTAGTGTCATCTTTGGTGTCACTTTCAATTCTTTAGTGTCATCTTTGGTCACTCATTGGTACTCATAAAAGTTCCAATTTCTTCCATAAAAGGAAATCATTAGCTACATCACTCATTGCCCTCAAGCATTTAAGTACCCTTTCATTTAAAACACTTAGATGGACTAAAACACTCAAGAAGGTATAGGCATTAAACCTTACAAACATCATTGTTATCCTTTCTTAGCTGCTGAGAAACGGATCCCTAGGATTAGCCTAGACGGATCCCTCATTGGAGGGAACCGTGGGATCCGTCTGACAAAATCATGCAAACTCTAGTTAAAAAATCATTTCAAGCTCATCTTGCTAACTTGAACACTCCATCTCATCTTAATTAAGTTTCTAGACCAGTACAACTCTGAAGTTGACTCTTGTGCATGCTAATCATCACATTCCAAGGAATTTTAGTGGCTTAAGTCTTGAATGCACTTGCCAAATCTCTTGCTTTATAAACCACATTGTTAGGACTCCTAAAGTCATCATCTTCATCCTCATTTTCAGCACTTAGAAGCCTTTAATAACCTCTTTGAATCATCTCATCATGAGGAAACCTCCAAGTGGTGACTCATCCACCAAAGGACCACCCAAGAAAATTGCTCATGTTGTACACGAAATTTCTTCAACCGAATCATTGATAACGCTACACGAGTCGTTCGGGGTCAAAGGAACTTCCTTTTTGTCGAGCAAGTTTTTCAACACCCTAGGCAGTGAACCTAATCGTTGTAGTGTAGTATTAGGGTAAGCCACGGGAATTGATATCGTTCTCTAGGGGAATAGGAATGCTAGTGAGAAGTTACTACTCTAAGGTTGGGGTTGAGGAAGATTAGTTTTTATCTTTTTATGTTTTTTTAGGAAATGGAAAGGTACAAATCTCGGGGATTGGATATGGGGGGTTGGTATTTCTACCGACTAGTCTACTTATCTAATTATCTAATCTAGTGGTGTATGTAGTCTATGTCTAATTATTGTGTGCTCGTATGATGATTTAAATATGTGTTTACTTAGGTTTTATTACTCCTTAATTATCTCCTATTGATGGTTGAATTGTCACGTCCTTATTCTTAATCGCGTTGTGTGTCTAAGGTCGTAGGGTATGCGTTTATCCCTAACTCTTTGAAACTACCAAATGTTATTGCCTACAAATCCTCTAGGATTTATAAACTTAACGCTAAGGTACTCTTTGGATGGTTTAGCCTACAATGACTCTAGGTACTATAAGCTAAGATTCAACAAAGATTAATCAAGTATTAACTAAGCAACGGATGACCTATAGCAATACTAGATCATTAACAATTAAGATAAGAGACAACCAATCAATATTCAATTATTAAGTTTCATATTTCCTAAGTAAACACACAAGTAAATTAGCCGAACATGGGAAACATGCAAGCATACACACAATTAATTGAAGACATAATTGAATTAATGAAGTAAAACACTTATCTTGATGTAAGATAGGGTATGGAACCTTAAAATAATGTACAAGACAGCCTTGTTTCGGTTTAGGTTTTTACTCCAAAAGACTACACACTGAAAACTAAAAAATTCGGATTCTATATATAAGATTACAAATGCGACGGCGTCACTCTTTGATTTGTGACGTCGTCGGGTCGCCGTCATTAGGGTTTCGTCTTGGCCACGTCAGTCTTGCGACGGCGTCACCTTATGCTTGTGACGCCGTCCCCTTCAGTGTCTGACGTCGTCTGGATCAAATCTAGGCCGTCTGAGTTGCGACGCCCTACTCTTTTAAAACCTGAAGCCGTCACTTGTAAATGAGCAATTTGGCTTCTGAGCCGTCACAAAATTTGTCCGACGGCGTCACTATTTTGTGCCTGACGCCGTCCCCTTCAGTTTCAGCAGCCTGAGTGTCTCGATTCTTGACTTTTGCAATTCTCTTCGTATATTCGCGCCTTTTCGTTCGAATAAGTGTCACTCCAGCATTTTGCCTTCAAGATACCTAAAAAGTGAAAAGGAACGATATTAAGTAATAACGGATACAAAAGTGATCAAATAAGGGCTTAAACGACCCCTCAAAAAGGTACATTTTAAAACCTTATCAAATATCCCTACACTTGGTATTTGCTTGTCCTCAAGCAAATGTGCTTTTAGCCAATTAATTTATAAGTTAGGGGTCATGAAGCATTGGTTTAGAACAATCCTCAACATATATATGCCTCGTAAAAGTCATAACAAGTACGGAAATTACATACTAGCACCTCACATGGGGTGTTTGGATACTCACATCTCTTAGGTGTATATGAAATATAACAAGTTGGAAATGGAAGATAAACACTCATTAACCGGTCCTAGTACATAGATTACCATAGGCTTGAGACTAGATCAAACCTCCATCGCTTTGGCATAAGCACCTAGGAAAGACTATCCAAGAGGTCTTTTAAAGGGTTGTAATGTTAGGCTTACGGTAGGGAAACAAAGGTTTTGGTGGGATAGGCGATTTAGTGGTGGCAAGTCAAAAATCTTTATGTTACAAGCATGCGAAGAATGGCATTGCTAAGCCAAGACTCAAAACTCTAAACTCTAGATAACTGAAACAAACAAACATAAATTTAAACAGAGAAGTAGGATGGTAGCCCGTATGTTTTGTTTTGTTTTTTTTTTCACACTCTTTTTTCTTTTTTCTTTTTCTATTTTTTTTTCGATTTTTTTTTCATACACTTTTACTCTACCATCCTCTACGATAACATCAAAATAGTAGGGATTTATAGGCACATCCCTACACTTGAGTTTTTATTATTCTAACACTAATTTGACCCAAATTGAAAACATCAAAACACTTGGAGTACATTATTACGCAAATAAAGAGAATTTGAATTTAACGTTCCCTTCCCGTCATTTCATCAAATTTAACTTTTCCCATGAGTCCCAATCGTCCCAAAACTGCGTACAAAGGATATGACTCGACTTAGCAACTTATGCAAGCAACTAGATAATTGAACTAAGGGTTTAGTGTGATAACAATAATGCACTAAAAGTGAGTGCATACAAGGTAGGCTAAGGCGATTTGGGTGTACATTTGGGGATGGGGTGCAAACAATGCTCTTCATTGATATTCCGGAAAACCGAAACATCACGAGAACCGCGAAAAGGATATGCTCTGAGGGGTTAACTAGGGGTATTGTGTACTAAAGATGAGTACAACGCAAAGGTGTGGGGGAATTACTCAACCGATGTGGAAGAAGTAATTATAATACGGGTATCAAACAAGGGTTATCCTACTGCCTCTTATCATTTATGTCACAATTCTTAATTTTTGGTCATTTCTCAAACTCAACATTCATCATATTAGCTCATGCATAGTTTTGCTTTTCACGCTATCGCATAATTTCTTATTAAATAAACGCTATCGCGTAATTAATTTTAAACCAATATATTTTTATACTCATATTAAGATTATAAAAAAAATAATACTATGAGTTTACCCGATGTTTTTAATTTATTTCGTATATAAATTGTTAAGTTAATATAATTACGACGGTTTTCGTAAATTCAACCCGATAAATATTTATTCACTCAAATCTTTCAAGAAATGTATTTTTATAATTTTTATGACCGCAATATATTTTATCTTGACCCGTTAAAATTTATTTTTAGTTAACGCTATCCTAAATGCTCAAGTGTGTATACAAGTTATTACTTATGCTTAATCAACTACACATTTTACTCTACTTAAATACTAAAAAAAAAAAAAAAAAATATCAATCCATGTATAATATCCCCTTGTCGACACAAGGGGATGACTCAACACCAAATTTGCAAAATATCTACCACAATTACACAAACAACTCAAAGAATACAAAGTGTAAAATTTAAACAAGTATCTCTTTCTCTCTTCTCCACAAAACCGGCCACCATAGAAGACCATGAGAAGATCATAAAAATTTTCAAGACAAGTATTTTTCACTCTAGTTACACTCTTGATTAAGGTTTTGAAATAAAAACCTTGGGTGATTAGGAATAAACCTTTGTTCATTAACCTCATCAAGTTTACTAGTAAGCATCTCATATTCATCTTCATTCTTCATATTTACTTTATGTTCATTTCATCATATTTGAGAAAAGCATGCAAGTCTTATGAATATTTATACCACTTTTTCATTGTTTTTAAGAGTTATATATATTTATGTCATCCTATAATTATCCCTTGAAACATATCACTTTTGGTGATGCCTAGGAACCCATGACACCATAAGAAGGTGTATGGTAGGATTAGAATAGGTTCGGAGTTGTTTTGAATAGGTTGGAATAGGTTTGGCGCGTGAAAAACTCATTTCGACAAGTTTAATTAAGGGTCTGTCCATATTTTTAAATCTGGGAAAATTCGACAGTTGGTAAAATATTTTGGGCTAGATATTTGGAAAATTTACTTTAAAACGAAAACTGCTTGACAATTAAAACGGAGTTATAACGAAGAAGTTATGAATTTTTGAAGTTTGACGACGAAAACTAATGATTCCAGAAAATTCAGCATGTTATATTAACTTTTTACGAGTAAAAAATGAGTCTTAAGAGTTATAAAATGTGTCGACTTATCAAAAATATATTAGTATACTTTAATACGAGTCTAAGGATGTAGAAAGCGTAGAAAACGGACTTGTAACGATTAAATTATACACGTTTACACAAAGTTGCCGTAACTTTATTATATAAGCAACCTTAATATATTTTCTATTAAACATGAACTACGGCAACGAGGACCATGTTGAGGGTCGTTTTTAACAATGACGGAGTACTTTTTATAACCTGATGTCTTCTAGTAAAAGTAAGTTCGCCTAGCCTATTTTCCAAAATGTCCAACCGTTCGTCAAGCGGAGTTGTAACGAATAAAATACGGTCACTTAAACTTTGCCGGAAATCACCTTAAAACAATATTTTGGACAAAAGTACCATACTTTACCTATATTTTTCTCCATGATCGAGACCTCTAGGATGAAAACTTAAATACTAAAACTTTGAGATAATGATACAAGCTTCCCAAAACCGTTGAGTTCGTTTCCTAACACTCGATGTGCACCATTTTACGACTAGCTTTTCAAGGCCGTTTATTAACTTTCACAAATTATCAAAGTATAATGTTTTGCGACGAAAAGCTGTAAATTCTTGATAAATCACAAAACGATCATCGTAGGATGTTGATTCCACGTATATACTTGTAAAGTATTTTATAAACATGACGAGATATCATAAACATATATTTCGACGATAAATTCTATTTTCGAAAACGTACAAGTGGTATAGATTACATATGGATTTGCATGCACGACATTGTTTCATGACTTATATTAGAGCACATCATTCATTTTAGGTCGCGGATAGTTTTCGAGCCTCATTTTCGTGCACTTCATTTTGTTAGCATATCAATCATACCAGGTGAGTTCATACCCCGCTTTTACTCGTTTAAAATCTTACAAACTCTTTGGGGGAGATACATGCTTAAATACGTGTTTTTACTCTTGCGAATACTCAAACCATTTATACAATTGTGTTACACTATACTTCTTATACTCTTTGGACATTATGTGTGGTTTATTGCGATATGTGCCTTAATGTGCTAAACTTGTTTCCAATTATGCTTCAACATACATACTTTAGCAACTGGTTAATTCCTGCGGAGCGGCGGAGAGGTATTGATAGTACTATCGGTGGCCCCACCCTTGTCCCGATGACTTGACCTGGGTGAATATAATCTGTTATTCAATAAGACACAACAAACAATGTAGACTTGTCAAGAGGTTCAGTTGGCTGTGATTCTTTGCATTAAGTACTTGTATATATCGTATGCACATATGTCCTACTTACAAACAAGGCTGAAAATTCTATTTTAGGCAATGGGTTGTGAACACATAGGTTGTGTAAAACCTGAAAATCTAAAACATGAATAAAGACTAAAATACCCTTGGAATCGAAATTTATAAAATATGTAAAAGATATTTATATTCATTTAACGAAATTAAAAACTTAACTTATCTATAATTAAAACTTAACGAATATGTGTACGTGATCGATTTTGTACGACGGAAGTTAAACGTCTCGTTAAATAGTTGGGCTATTCGTATGGGCCTTGTTTTCGTTTATTTGGTGAACCATGTTGGGCCGTGTAATTTTGTCCGGTTGGACTAGTGAGCCGAGAGCCCAAAGGGGCGTGAGTTTTGTTTGTTCGGTTGGACCAAGCCGAAGCCCACCCCATCTCAAGCCTAAATCGAAAATTGTACTAGCTATATATACAACACATTAAACATAATTTGGAACCCTAGTTTTCTTTGCCTCTCTTTTTTTTTCTTCCTATTCGGCCGAACCAACTCCCTTGGTGTCGAGACCTTGTGTCCAACAAGCTAAGGTATAACAATGATCTTTTCGTCTTCTTTTGATAACACCTAACGTATAATATGTTGTATCATATTTGTTTTAGTCGAGCTTGTGTTCTTTTCTTTTGGCCGAACCATATGAAACCAACAAACCAATATGAATTGAACCTTGTAATATTAAGAGAACATGTAATATATATGTATTGTTTGAATTGGATCATTAGTATGTCGAGCTTAAGAAAACCGAACCACATATATCATGAATCGGACAAGGTAAAACATGCAAACGTGATTAACTAAGATACGTAGATGAGCTAGGGTTTGCGTAAAACATGTTAGCCGAAACCTACATGTTAGCCGAACCATGTGAGGGTTTTTGAACGTGTGTTAAACGAGAAAGGTCATGTAAAACTTAAACCCTAGATTGAGGTATGAACCGAACCATGCATGCCGAACCCTAAATGGTTTGTGAACCGTGTACCATGCGCGTGTGTTGTGAGTCAAGTAAGCTTGTTGATATGTAAACGTAGTACGTGGTCATATCTAGTCTAAACTATTGTGCATGTGTGTGTAAATGTGTAACTAATCCGAGTAATAAGTAACTTTGGGGTCACATGAAATCATAAACGTGCATGGATATAAAATTTGACGTATAATATGTGTATAAGTAACGTATGGTTAAGACATGAATGTGTTGAGTAAATAAACAAGAGTAATGAGTCATTAAATGACGTAGCATGTAAAGTAAATGCACATTGATATGATATTAAAAGATTGAGAAAACCCTAGAACATAAATGAGAGTCGATTAGGGTTTGAAGCTAATTATATTAATTCGTTATTTCATGTGTAAGTTATGACTTTTAAACTATTTTAACATTTAACCCTAAACTTTAATAAATGACATAATGAACCCTAATCTATAATATCGGTTATAAAACACTTAAGTCTCATTTAACTATAAAACCCTAAAGTAATAAGATCACTGAATACATTAAGTATGAGCACCAAACATTTAAAAGATCATTTCGACGATTATGGAATCATAAATAACATGTACGACCATTAATGTGTATAGGTTCTGTGAAGAAGGAGTAATCCTTTGCTTTCCGTATTTTGCTTTTGGTCATTTGCTTTGGAATAAGGTACGATATTCGACCTTTTCAAGAAGGTTTCTTATAACGTTTTCTTTCGTTAGCTTTTATATTAAGATTTCCTAAGCCTTTGCTATGAACCCCATTCTGTTTGTTTGAGCTGTTGCTTATCTGAACTCGATTTTGAATTGTGAAACATCGATTTTGAACTATGTTGATATCAAAACTCGATTTTGGAAATATGATTAACCGATAAAGTATGATCGTGTCAGTTTGACATTATGATTTGACCTAAGATAGTTTGACACCCGAGCCAAATATTTCACTAGTCATGGGTGTTCCATGTCCGTGTCGCTGATGCACCTCGACATGACTCTAGGGCGATAGAGTGATGTTCGCCACGTCCCTTATCTGTTATCCGTTATGAGCTCAACTTATGTTATATGACCAATATCTGCGTGTAGGTATGGATGCATCCTAGATCATTATCTGTTATCCGTTATATGTTATCTGTTATCCGATGATTGATGTTGCGTGCATGCACGTCCTTCATAACTCTGGTAGGTCTCCCCTACAAATGTTGCCTTATGTGAATATGATTATGATCTGATATATGTTTCTGGGCTCGTGGTAGTTAACTATAAACTTTATTCGTTAAATCTAATTTATACTTTGAAAATGATTATGGTTTTGCTATCTTTCGTTCATTATATTTTGTATTCGAAATCGTTTTGTATTTGCTTTGCTTTTATATCTGTTCACTGAGCTTTTGAAGCTCAGCCGCATTTCTTTTCTTCCGCGGCAGGTATCTAAGCATTGAAGATGGGTTTTGCTTTGGGATGAGTGCATGAGTGGACTTACCTTAGAGACATTTAGCTTTGATCTTATGATGCTATTTAAGACTTCATTATTTCAGATATTTTGTTGGAGTTTATTTTCCATTGGGACCTATGTATTGAAGTCATGTTGACTTGAATTATTTCGCATTTATGTTAAGATTTCTTTTGGATATTTATGTTTGCTTTGATATGACACCATTGTTTGTGATTCCTTTACCCTAGTCGGGTCGGGGCGTTACAATTTATGGCATCGAGCCCAGTGTTTACGACTTGTAGTCGGGACCGTGACATATGGACCCTAGGCTTTGAGACCCTTAGAGCTTAGGCTATGACCTGTGAGGATTGGGTAGACTTTAGGATTCCTTCTGCGTACTTCCATTTAGTATCTCACCTTTGTTCATTTTGCTAATCGTTTGAATACCGTCGGATGGTTCAAACTTGTAAATATGATAGCGTGGATGGAGACGATGATGCTCCTAACTTGATGCTCGCGATTGCTAATGCTCTCAACACTCTTTTCCCTGGTCTTACCACACGAGATGATGACACGGTGATCAACAACATTCGCAAGATTGGTACCGGTGTAGTGGTGGAGGAAATCAACCCATCGGCATTCACACTTGGCTCGGCGTTTGGTAAGCTCAAGCCTCTTTCTTTGGCACGCTGCTACTCCCACCGAGGCCGAGGATTTGGATCACTCATATTGAGAAGCTGTTTGAAGTGTTGGGTTGTAGAGACGAGTTTAAGACCCGTTTGGCTACATTTAAGTTGGAAGGTGATGCTTTGAATTGGTGGAAGGCACTCAAACAGGCAAGAGGAGGAGATGCTTTTGCTATTGCTTGTACTTGGGCTGAGTTTCGGACTATCTTCTATAACCGTTACTTCCCCGATCTTGCCGAGCGGCAAAGGTATGAGAGGGACTACGAGTGCGATTTACCACTTGATCATGAGAACTCCAATGAGTACATGGGCAGGTTTATGAGGCTGGTCAGTTTTGTAGGAACGAATCTTTGGAGATGGTAGGCGTCAAGCTAAGCACTTCAAGTGGGGATTGAAGAAGTGGGTGTTGGACCGACTGCTGAATATTGAGTATGAGGATGTGTCGGCCGCAATGGCGCAGCCTCATAACATTGAGATCTTTCATGAGGTTTCGGGTTCCAACAAGCGTAACCGTGATGGTGATCGGATTCAAGGTAGGACTCAAAGTAATGATTATAAGGGAAATTCTGGCAGGAGTTATGATTCGAGGGGTCAACTGGATAGGAGTTATGATCGGCCGGGTCGCCGGGAAGGAATGTGGACTCTAGGCTCGAGAGGAGGATAGTAGAGCCTGGTAGAAATGGAAATGATCGTCAGAATCAAGGTAACAATAACCAGCGTTACAACAAGGATCTGTCAGCTCGAGGATCATATCGGTCGTGGTTCGGGATCTTCGTGCGACAAAGGAAAAGCGGAGTTTTGCCTCCCCACCTCTCGTACTACTTGTGGAAAGGCTCATCCGGGGCGGTGTTTCAAGGCCAGCGGTGGATGTTTCTCTTGTGGTTCCACTACTCACAAGATCAAGGATTGCCCTAAGAGGAACCCGACGATTCACGAAACTACACCAAGCCGCCACCTACTACTGGACGTGTTTATGCTACTACTCGAATCAGTGGGGCGAGCGCACTTCAGGTACCATTACGGGCATTCTTTACATTGGTGATTTTACTGTCTTCACTTTATTTGATACCGGTGCCACATATTCCATTATATCTGTCACATTTGCTAAGAAAATTAATATGACCCCCAAACCACTAACCAACCACTTATCAATTTCTACGCCTATGAAAAACCATGTGATCATTGATCACAAATACGTTAAGTGCCCTCTTCGTTTTAATGATCGTATTCGCTCTGCAAATCTGTATCCTCTCGAGATGGTCGACTTTGATATCATTCTAGGAATGGATTGGTTGGCTTACCATAGAGCTTCCATCGACTGCTATGCTAGAACGGTGATCTTTGGAGACATAAAACACCCTGAATTCGTTTATTATGGTTTTCAACCCCTCAAATCAAGTAAATTTATTTCGCTATGAAGGCACGGACTATGATTGCTCATGGGTGCCAAGGTTTTCGCTTCGCAGGACACATCTTTGGAGAGTCCTAACATTGAAAACCTTCATTGTTCATGAATTCACCGCGTTTTCCCGATGAACTTCGGTCTTCCCCGGCTAGTGAAGTTGAGTTGAGTTTAGCATTGAGTTAATTCACAGTCTTTGAACCGATTTTGAAAGCTCCGTATCGTATGGCACCTGTAGAATTGAAGGAGTTGAAGGAACAGCTGCAAGAGATGATAGAAAATGGATTTATTCGACCCGGTGTTTCTCCATGGGGTGCACCTGTTTTGTTTGTGAAGAAGAAGGATGGAAGCATGCGCCTATGTATCGATTATCGTGAACTCAACCGTATTACCATTCGAAACCGTTATCCTCTGCCGCGTACTGATGATTTGTTTGATCAATCGCAAGGAGCCGAAGTTCTTTTCTAAGATTGATCTAAGATCCGGTTATCACCACTACGTGTGAGGAGCAAGATGTTCCTAAGACCGCGTTTGCATCGGATATGGTCATTACTGAATTCCTCGTTATGCCTTTTGGTTTGACAAATGCGCCTGCTGTGTTTATGGACCTAATGAATCGTGTTTTCCGTGAGTTCCTCGATAAGTTTTGGAGATTCTGAGGAAGAAGAAGTTGTACGCAAAATTTTCGAAGTGTGAGTTCTGGTTAAAACAAGTCGCTTTCTTGGTCATATTGTATCTGCTGATGGTATCACCATGGATCCGTCTAAGGTTGAGGCTATCACTAAATGGACAAGACCTACGACAGATGGATGAGGTTAGGAGTTTTCTAGGACTTGCTGGTTACTACCGACGTTTTGTTGAAGGTTTCTCTCGTTTAGCTTTGCCCCTAACCCAACTGATGAGAAAAGGTGAAAAGTTTGTATGGACGGATGAACGAGAAGAGAGTTTTGAAGAGTTGAAACGGAGATTGGTGTCCGTTCCTATTTTGACTCTTCCATCTAGTTACGGAGGATTCAGATTCTGATGATGCATCTAAGAAAGGATTGGGTTGTGTTTTGATGCAACATGGAAAGGTGATAGCTTATGCTTCAAGGCAACTAAAACCTTATGAGGAGAATTACCCAACTCATGACCTTGAGTTAGCTGCAGTGGTGTTCGCGTTGAAGATCCGGAGACATTACTTGTATGGAGAGACGTGTGATATTTTCACTGACCATAAGAGTCTCAAGTACATTTTCACTCGAAAAGAACTTAACATAAGACAAAGAAGATGGTTAGAACTTCTTAAGGATTATGATACCAACATTCAATACCATCCCGGTAAGGCTAATGTAGTTCTTGGCGCACTTAGCCGGAATCGGCATTCTTGCAAGTATTGAGATTGAACCTAGGATTCTTCGTGACTTAGAGCGTTTGGATGTTGAGTTGTGTGTACGAGGTTTTGATGGATATTGGGCTAGTATGAAGGTGGAGTCGAACCTTATACTGCAAATTAAAGAAGCTCCGAAAGATGATGGTGAGCTGTGGGCCGTGGCGCAAAATGTTGAAGAAGGTAAGAAGACGGAGTTTAAGGTTGATGACGACGGAATTGTATGGTATGAAGATAGGCTTTGTGTTCCTAATGATCCGATACGTCGCGAAAGTTATGACCGAAGCTTATAGTTCTCCTTTCACTATCCATCTGGTTCTACCAAGATGTATAGGGATTTGAAGCAAGATTTCGGTGGAATGGTATGAAGCAAGATGTGGCGACGTTTGTATCGAAGTGTATGATTTGTCAGCAGGTTAAGATTGAACATTAAAGGGCTAGTGGATGTTACGTTACACCATTAGATATTCCAACATGGAAGTGGGATAAGATATCTATGGATTTTGTAACTGGACTACCTCTTACCGGAAGAAGCATGATGCGATTTGGGTAGTTGTTGATCGACTAACCAAATCAGCTCATTTCTTACCAATTAGAAAGGATTATGGTATTGGTAGATTGGCGGAAATTTTTCAGCAAGAGATCGTTAGGCTTCATGGTACTCCGGCATCTATTATGTCCGACAGAGATCCGCGTTTTACTTCCCGTTTCTGGAAAGGTTTGCAAAAAGCTTGGGGGTACTCGACTTAATTTCAGTACAACCTTTCATCCTCAAATTGATGGTCAGTCAGAGAGGAATATTCAGACCTTAGAGGACATGCTAAGGGCTTGTGCTTTAGAATGGACTGGCGGCTGGGATGAATATTTGTGTTTAGTAGAGTTTGCATACAACAACAGTTGGCATGCTAGCATTAAGGCATCACCGTTTGAACTTCTTTATGGGAGGAAATGTAGATCACCTACTTGTTGGGATGAAGTAGGTGAACATTTAATTGAAGGTCCGGAAATGATTGAGATCAGTAATGAGAAAGTAGCTGTTGCTAGAGAAAAGTTGAAAGAGGCTAGGTCTCGTCAGAAAAGTTATGCTGACAAGCATCGTCGTGATTTATAATTTCGGGTTGGAGATCGTGTATTTTTGAAAGTCTCGCCGTTTAGAGGTGTGAAACGTTTTGGAATTAAGGGCAAGCTCAGTCCTCGATTCATTGGTCCGTTTGAAATTTTGGAGCGTATAGGAGAAGTTACGTATCGGTTAGCACTTCGCCTCGGTTATCGCATGTTCATGATGTGTTCCATGTATCTCTCTTAAGGGGATACAACTATCATCCGTTACAGCGTTGCTTCTTATCCGTTTGATCAAATTCAATCCGATATGTCTTTATCTAAAGAACCGGAAGCTATTTTAGAAAGGCAAGAAAGAGTCATGAGAAACAAAGTCATTCCGTTCGTTAAGATTCTTTGGAAAAATCACCCGGGCGTGAAGCTACCGGGAAACCGAAGAGTCGATCTTGAGCTAGTTATCCTCATTTCTTTGAATACTTTGGAATGTTCTCATTTCGTTTTCGTTTCGTTTCATTTCAATTTTCGAGGACGAAAATTCTTCTTTTAGAAGGGAAGAGTTGTAAAACCTGAAAATCTAAAACATGAATAAAGACTAAAATACCCTTGGAATCGAAATTTATAAAATATGTAAAAGGTATTTATATTCATTTAACTTAAATTAAAAACTTAACTTATCTATAATTAAAACTTAACGAATATGTGTACGTGATCGATTTTGTACGACGGAAGTTAAACGTCTCGTTAAATAGTTGGGCTATTCGTATGGGCCTTGTTTTCGTTTATTTGGTGAACCATGTTGGGCCATGTAATTTTGTCCGGTTGAACTAGTGAGCCGAGAGCCCAAAGGGGCGTGAGTTTTGTTTGTTCGGTTGGACCAAGCCAAAGCCCACCCCATCTCAAGCCTAAACCGAAAATTGTACTAGCTATATCTACAACACATTAAACATAATTTGGAACCCTAGTTTTCTTTGCCTCTCTCTTTTTTTTTCTTCCTATTTGGCCGAACCAACTCCTTGGTGTGAGACCTTGTGTCCAACAAGCTAAGGTATAACAATGATCTTTTAGTCTTCTTTTGATAACACCTAACGTATAATATGTTGTATCATATTTGTTTTAGTCGAGCTTGTATTCTTTTCTTTTGGCGAACGGATGAAACCAACAAACCAATATGAATTGAACCTTGTAATATTAAGAGAACATGTAATATATATGTATTGTTTGAATCGGATCATTAGTATGTCGAGCTTAAGAAAACCGAACCACATATATCATGAATCGGACAAGGTAAAACATGCAAACGTGATTAAGTAAGATACATAGATGAGCTAGGGTTTGCGTAAAACATGTTAGCCGAAACCTACATGTTAGTCGAACCATGTGAGGGTTTTTGAACGTGTGTTAAACGAGAAAGGTCATGTAAAACCTAAACCCTAGATTGAGGTGTGAACCGCACCATGCATGCCGAACCCTAAATGGTTTGTGAACCGTGTACCATGCGCGTGTGTTGTGAGTCAAGTAAGCTTGTTGATATGTAAACGTAGTACTTGGTCATATCTAGTCTAAACTATTGTGCATGTGTGTAAATGTGTAACTAATCCGAGTAATAAGTAACTTTGGGGTCACATGAAATCATAAACGTGCATGGATATAAAAGTTGACATATAATATGTGTATAAGTAACGTATGGTTAAGACATGAATGTGTTGAGTAAATAAACAAGAGTAATGAGTCATTAAATGACGTAGCATGTAAAGTAAATGCACATTGATATGATATTAAAAGATTGAGAAAACACTAGAACATAAATGAGAGTCGATTAGGGTTTGAAGCTAATTATATTAATTCGTTATTTCATGTGTAAGTTATGACTTTTAAACTATTTTCACATTTAACCCTAAATTTTAATAAATGACATAATGAACCCTAATCTATAATATCGGTTATAAAACACTTAAGTCTCATTTAACTATAAAACCCTAAAGTAATAAGATCACTGAATACATTAAGTATGAGCACCAAACATTTAAAAGATCATTTCGACGATTATGGAATCATAAATAACATGTACGATCGTTAATGTGTATAGGTTCTGTGAAGAAGGAGTAATCCTTTGCTTTCCGTATTTTGCTTTTTGGTCATTTGCTTTGGAATAAGGTACAGATATTTTGACCTTTTCAGTAAAGGTTTCTTATAACGTTTTCTTTCGTTAGCTTTTATATTAAGATTTCCTAAGCCTTTGCTATGAACCCCATTCCGTTTGTTTGAGCTTTGCTTATCGAACTCGATTTCGAATTGTGAAACATCGATTTTGAACTATGTTGATATCAAAACTCTGATTTTGGAAATATGATTAACCTTATGATAAAGTATGATCTGTGTCGGTTTTGACATTCTGATTTGACCTAAGATAGTTTGACACCCGAGCCAAATAATTCACTAGTCATGGGGGTTCCATGTCCGTGTCGATGATGCACCTCGACATGACTCTAGGGCGATGAGAGTGATGTTCCGCCACATCCCTTATCTTATCGTTATGAGCTCAACTTATGTTATATGACCAATATCATGCGGTAGCGTATGGATGCATCCTAGATCTGTTATCTCTTATTTGTTATATGTTATCTCATTATCGATGATTGATCTGCGTGCATGCACGTCCTTCATAACTCTGGTAGGTCTCCCTACAAATGTTGCCTTATGTGAATATGATTATGATCCGACATATATGTTTCGGCTCGTGGTAGTTAACTATAAACTTTATTCGTTAAATCGATTTATACTCGAAAATGATTATAGTTTTGCTATCTTTCGTTCATTATATTTTGTATTCGATATCGTTTCGTATTCGCTTTGCTTTTATATCACTGTTCCGAGCTTTTGAAGCTCGGCGCATTCTTTTCTTCCGCGGCAGGTATCTAAGCATTGAAGCTGGGTTTTGCTTTGGGATGAGTGCATGAGTGGACTTACCTTAGAGACATTTAGCTTTCATCTTATGATGCTATTTAAGACTTCATTATTTGGATATTTTTTGGAGTTTATTTTCCGCTGGGACCTATGTATTGAAGTCATGTTGACTTGAATTATTCCGCATTTATGTTAAGATTTCTTTTGGATATTTATGTTTGCTTTGATATGACACCATTGTTTGTGATTCCTTTACCCTTGTCGGGTCGGGGCGTTACAGGTTGCGAGTTTTGTATGTGCGAAACTTGGAACTGAATGGATTTACAATGCCTTTGCTGCATCAACATTTTTTTAAAGACTTTTTCAAATCATTTTCAACAAACTTATGAACTCACCAACATTTGTGTTGACACTTTTTAGCATGTTTATCTCAGGTCGTAAGGCGATAGAATTTCATGGAGCTTTTGGGTCACATGGCATACATTGGAGTCTTGTGTTTTTTATCTATTACCATTCGACATGTTTTGTAACCCTTTATGTATTATCAAACTTTGGGATCTCATGTTTTGTAAACTTTAACTTTATTTTATCGAATGGTAAACTTTTCAAAACGTCTCATTTTAGAGGTCGTTTTTTGTATCCATACTTTGTGCTATGACGTCATACCCCAATGACACTATCGTTCAGTACTTACGATATTTTGGGGTGTGATAGATTAATATCGAGAGACTTGGTTATAGAGAACTAGGTCGCATTTTAGTTCCTAGACTATGCTTGCTTTCATGTCGATCCTTTCTTTTCTATAAAGCGCCTACACACTTTTTAGATGCGCATATGTTTTCTGAAAAATTTCTTCTAGACCCACCTCATTGGATGACGTAGTTTCCTTGTACCGATAGGGGAGTCCCAAAATCTAGTCAAGTCGTCAAAAATATGGAGCTCAGTAATGAGCACTTATCTAACTTGATCTCGTGGCAGTTCTTGTTTGATGAGACACGAGATCGAGCTAAATAAGTGTTACTATATAGATGTATAGATTTGATGATTTTGCCCGAGGATGGGAGTTCTCTTGAGGATACTTTGGGAACTGTTGGCGACTAAACCTCATCGTGACTTTAGCACCTAAAGTAATTTCCTATACACCTAGTTAGACTCTCCTAAATACCTACCCTAAATTCCTCCTCCACCTTTAGAATCGGATGATAGAATGGCTAACTATTTCAGTAACAACAATCGCCGAGACATGTATGCTTGGTGGTATGTACACATGTGAAATGAGGCAATTATAATTATGGTGGCCAACATAATTATAAATGCGTCACAACCCACGTGAACATATGCGACCACGACAACATCACGTGAGATCGGTGTGGACACCTTAGGAACCAATTTGTGGCGTGGTATTATGTTTGAGGGCGTTAAGTATAGACATTGGGAACTCACGGTCCTTTCCTTGCGAGATCATGGCACCAAAAGAGAGTAACACGCAGCACTAACCGAGGTGGTGCTTGGTAGCGAAAGGGTGGAAGGGGTGAGCATGGAGGTAGTAGAAAACCGGTGCGACATGGGTAACAATGACAACAACGCTGGCGGAAACCCTGATTTTGCCGCCATCATCGATCAACAACTTCAAATCTTGCTTCCCACTATTGTCACACAAGTTGGAAACCATATGAATAACACGGGAAACCACGGGAACGGGAATGGCGACACCAACAATGTAGTTGGCAGTGGCAACAATAACAACACCACCACCAACAACAACAAGAACAACAACAATAATTTTCACAACAACAGTAATCGGATGCGCATATAAAGGAATTTTCGTGCATGCAAACCCGTGGAGTTTGATGGTATAGGAGGTGCTTTGGCTTATACTCGATGGGTAGAGAAGCCAGTCGTGATCGACATCAGCAATTGTGCACTTTATCGGAGGGTGAAGTATGCTGCTTGCTTGCTATCCCGGGAAGGCATTGACATGGTGGAACACACAACTACATGCTAGGGGCAGAGAAGCAGCTATAGGTATGACATGGGACGAATTTAAGGCGTTATATTGCAAGAAGAGTCTTGCCGGACAATGAAATCTACCGGAACATGAACTTTATCATCACTCTATGATAGAGTGGTCACGCAGTACCTGATCGATTTCATGAGTTAGCCAGACTAGTTCCTCATATGGTTACCCCTAAATCCAAGAGAATCGCGAGGTACATATATGGTCTTGTGCCTGAAATCCGTGGAACTGCGGAAAACAACCTGAGCCGTCTACAATACAAAGTGCAATACTAAGGGCCGGAACCCCTACGGACGAGATGGTTAGAAATGGTAATTTGAAGAGCAAAGTGACAAGAGGAAGGAAGCGAAAGTGGGTCGAATAGGCAGATGGACGTGGTAGCGCATAAACAAAAGCAAAAGTTTTTGTGGCAACCGTATCAACAAAGAGAGTATGCGGGTACACATCCCAAATGTGCTAAATGTGCTTATCATCATCCGAAGACCAAGCCCTGCCGCTTGTGTACAAATTGCAATCGATACGGGCATTTTAAAGAGTTGTGTAAAACACGTAACACCGCTAATGTGGGCAACATGAGGAATAACCAAAGGACTTGCTTTGAATGTAATAAAACCGAATCACTTCCGAATAATTGTCCTAAGTTGAATGGAACGCAGAGGCAACTACTGTGGTAACCAACACCTAGCTTTAGCAATTGACGGAAACAATCCAAACCCCGTACTCAATATCACCCACCCCGAGATCGAGCATTCTATTTAGGGACCGAGGCAGCCCGAATGCATAACGTACGTTTTCCCTAGACCATTAAGTGATCCACGTATTATTCGATTCAAAGCCTCATTAGATAAGAAATTGGCATAAGCACTTTGACCATACACCCTGATTTCGCGAAACCTAAGGGGTAGACCTTTAAGTATCATTAATTGAATCACGTGGACGGATTCGCTGGGACATGGGAAGAATGTCACAATTCTTAATTTTTGGTCATTTCAAACCTAACATTCATCATATTAGCTCATGCATAGTTTTGCTTTTCACATTAAACGATAACTTATTAAATAAACGCTATCGCGTAATTAATTATTTTGAACATTTGATTCCGACACTTCCAAAAATTATTCCGATATATTTTTATACTCATATTAAGATTATAAAAATAATATTATTTGTTTACCCGATGTTTTTAATTTATTTTAGATATAAATTGTTAAGTTTATATAATTACTTGGTTTTCTAGAATTCAACCCGATAAATATTTATTCACTCAAATCTTTCAAGAAATGTATTTTTATAATTTTTATGACCTCCATATATTTTATCTTGACCCGTTAAAATTTATTTTTAGTTAACGCTATCCTAAATGCTCAAGTGTGTATACAAGTTATTGCTTATGCTTAATCAACTACACATTTTACTCTACTTAAATACTAAATAAAAAAAAAAGTATCAATCCATGTATAATATCCCCTTGTCGACACAAGGGGATGACTCAACACCAAATTTGCAAAATATCTACTACAATTACACATACAACTCAAAGAATACAAAGTGTAAAATTTAAACAAATATCTCTTTCTCTCTTCTCCACAAAACCGGCCACCATAGAAGACCATGAGAAGATCATAAAAATTTTCAAGACAAGTATTTTTCACTCTAGTTACACTCTTGATTAAGGTTTTGAAATAAAAACCTTGGGTGATTAGGATTAAACATTTGTTCATTAACCTCATCAAGTTTACTAGTAAGCATCTCATATTCATCTTCATACTTCATATTTACTTTATGTTCATTTCATCATATTTGAGAAAAGCATGCAAGTCTTATGAATATTTATACCACTTTTTCATTGTTTTTAAGAGTTATATATATTTATGTCATCCTATAATTATCCCTTGAAACAACTTTTGGTGATGCCTAGGAACCCATGACACCCTAAGAAGGTGTATGGTACGATTAGAATAGCTTCGGAGTTGTTTTGAATTGGTTGGAATAGGTTTGGCGCGTGAAAAACTCATTTCGACAAGTTTAATTAAGGGTCTGTCCATATTTTTAAATCTGCGAAAATTCGACAGTTGGTAAAATATTTTGGGCTAGATACTTTAAAAATACTAAAAACGCGGGCCGCTTGAACGATTAAAACGGAGTTATAACGAAGAAGTTATGAATTTTTGAAGTTTGGACGACTAAAAACTAATAACCAGAAAATTCAGCATGTTATATTAACTTTTTACGAGTCAAAAATGAGTCTTAAGCGTTATAAAATGTGTCGACTTATCAAAAATGTATTAGTATACTTTAATACGAGTCTAAGGATGTAGAAAACGGACTTGTAAACGATTATACATCACGTACACAAAGTTGCGTAACTTTATTATATAAGCAACCTTAATATATTTTCTATTAAACATAAACTACGGCAACGAGGGACCATGTTGAGGGTCGTTTTTAACAATGACGGAGTACTTTTTATAACGTGATGTCTTCTAGTAAAGTAAGTTCGCCTAGACTATTTTCCAAAATGTCCAACCGTCATTGCTCAAGGTTGTAACGAATAAAATACGGTCACTTAAACTTTGCTTAAAATCACCTTAAAACAATATTTTGGACACAAGTACCATACTTTACCTATATTTTCTCCATGATCGAGACCTCTAGGATGAAAACTTAAATACTAAAACTTTGAGATAATGATACAAGCTTCCCAAAACCGTTGAGTTCGTTTCCTAACACTCGATGTGCACCATTTACGACTAGCTTTTTCAAGGCGTTTATTCACTTTCACAAATTATCAAAGTATAATGTTTTTAATTTAAAAGTCTGTAAATTCTTGATAAATCACAAAACGATCATCGTAGGATGTTGATTCCACGTATATACTTGTAAAGTATTTTATAAACATGACGAGATGTCATAAACATATATTTCGACGATAAATTCTATTTTCAAAATCGCACAAGTGGTATAGATTACATATGGATTTGCATGCACGACATTGTTTCATGACTTATATTAGAGCACATCATTCAATTTAGGTCACGGATAGTTTCCGAGCCTCATTTCAGCACTTCATTTTGTTAGCATATCAATCATACCAGTGAGTTCATACCCGCTTACTCGCTTAAAATCTTACAAACTCTTTGGGGAGATACATGCTTAAATACTTGTTTTACTCTTGCGAATACTCAAACCATTTATACAATTGTGTTACACTATACTTCTTATACTATTTGGACATTATGTGTGGTTTATTGCGATATGTGCCTTAATGTGCTAAACTTGTTTCCAATTATGCTTCTACATACATACTTTAGCAATGGTTAACCAAGGAGCCGGCGGAGAGGTATTGATAGTACTATCGGGCTGACGCCCCCACCCTTGAGTCCTTGATGACTTGACCTGAATATAATCTGTTATTCAATAAGACAAACCAAACAATGTAGACTTGTCAAGAGGTTCAGTTGGCTGTGATTCTTTGCATTAAGTACTTGTATATATCGTATGCACATATGTCCTACTTACAAACAAGGCTGAAAATTCTATTTTAGGCAATGTGTTGTGAACACATAGGTTGCGAGTTTTGTATGGGCGGAACTTGGAACTGAATGGATTTACAATGCCTTTGCTGCATCAACATTTTTTTAAAGACTTTTTCAAATCATTTTCAACAAACTTATGAACTCACCAACCTTTGTGTTGACACTTTTAGCATGTTTATCTCAAGTCGTAAGGCGATAGCATTTCATGGAGCTTTTGGGTCACATGGCATACATTGGAGTCTTGTGTTTTTATCAATTACCATTCGACATGTTTTGTAACCCTTTATGTATTATCAAACTTTGGGATCTCATGTTTTGTAAACTTTAACTTTATTTTATCGAATGGTAATCTTTTCAAAACGTCTCATTTTAGAGGTCGTTTTCTGTATCCATACTTTGTGCTATGACGTCATACCCCAAAGACACTATCGTTCCGCTGCGATATTTTGGGGGTGTGACAATTTAGTTATTCCTGACTACACAAGTGTAGTCTTACTAGCGATCTCGGGATGCATCACAAAACAAGTTCTAGAATCTATTATACTACCGGTTCACACTCTAAGCATTAAAGATGAATGCTTTAATTCCTACTAATATAAGGGCGATCCTTACATTTTGGGTGGAATTTAAGTGGTAAAGGGTTTTTGTGCTAGTCGTATAATTTCCTATCCATGAGACGCTTTATTAAGACTAATGGCCCACTCCTATATGTCATGAAAATTTTAAATTTGGTGCCAAAATTACCCTAACCGACATTTTCTCATGGTTTATTACACAAATGCAATTGGACAAAGCAAATAATCCAGGATAAGCATAGTTTCAAAGTTCCCATTTTATTTTCCCTCCCTACACTTAAACTTAACATTGTCCCCAATGTTCCCCAAAAGTATCAAAGTTATGATAATAGAAGGTAATAAAAGATGAAAGAAACTAATACTCTCCTGATTAGCTCGGTAGGATCCGTGTAAAGTGGTGGTTACATCTTTCTTCAAGAAGAACGTTTACGTGAAAAGCTCCTTCTCATCTTATGTATCTTCTTCTTGGTAAATTAAACTCCCGCACACTTGAAGAAAAAACAAAACCTTCGCGTAAAATTGGCGGCAATAATATACATAGGACTCTACTAAACTAGGATATAATGCTTGTGGAATGGATGTTTACGTAATTTCGAAAATTAAGACCAAAATTCCAAAAATTTATAAGTAGCTCGAAAACGAGAAAAGTAGTAAGCATTTTCTCGCTTCCTCACTGCCAAAGTTATAATTGACAAACCGTCTACAATTTTCTAGAAAAAAATTCTGGAAATTTTTTATCTTTAGAATCTGGAAAAAGTCTTGCAAAAACATCCATTATGACTCGATACAAGCATTTGACTCAAACAAACACACACGTATATCTTTTAAATAATTGAAATTCTCATGTTCACGTTTCTTTTGAAAATGTGTGTAATCCTCCCTACACTTATCCCTTATGTAAAATATCTTTATATGTAATTAAGACAAGGTTAAAGACAAAATAAAGTATTTTTACAAATTTAAATATGAGAATAAACAATCACTAAGAGATATATGACACATAAATAAAAAAAGAAAAAGAAATACACATGGGTTGCCTCCCAAGAAGCGCTTGTTTTTGTTCAAGTCACGAGCTTGACTCTACCCTTATTTAATGGATAAAGGGGAGGTTTTCCCTACACTTAATTTTAAGTGCGGGTGATAGTAGCGATACACACCCTTAAGGTAGCAATTTGCCATGTGAGGTGAAGGGGGTGTGTGAATGGCTTCCTTCATCCTAAAACTACCCGGACTAAATCGGATGATGAGTGGGTCGGTTCCTATTTTGTCTCCTAGATGTATATCTAAGGATGGAAATAAAGATTGAGGTTCCGATTCATCAACACTAGGAAATTCCTAGAACTAAGAGTAAGATCGAGACTACAAGTATTCAAACCTATATTCGCTATGCTTTGGTTCAAATGTTCTACCTCCATCGGGATTCCTAAAGTCTCTTCTACAACTTCCGGTAAGTCACGGCTAAGTGTGTATGCCTTAAATGATGGTGGGACTTGTGGGATACCTTGTGGGTCTAGAATTTTCACCTTATCCTCAATCACATCTACATCATCTATATTCTCGTCATGTATTATTTCCTTAGGTCGTGAAGAAACCAAACCTAGTAATTGATCCAACTTATGGTTTAATGCTTGGTTGCTTACCCTAATATTTTCACAAATTTGGTCAGTCCTCCTAAGGGCCTCACTAAAAATAGTTTCTAAACATGGAGGTTGTTCACGAGAGTCTATCCTAGGTGAAGGCTCATATGATGCATAGATTTCACTAGATGTGGTCTTTTGTGGGCTTGATGGAATGGTGCAACCCTCAAAAGGTTTAATGACTTGGTTACTTTTCCCAAGGTACTAAATGGGGCATATATAAGATCCCGTTCTCTTTACTTCTTCCCACCATCTTGAATAATCCGCTTCCTGCATATCATTTTTTAATGAAATAACCTAATCAAGGATATAGTGGATTCAAGCCCATAATGGTGGAACGGAAGAGTCGATGGACAAGTTTTACCTAACAAAAGGCAAAGCTAGGGATAGACTAACAGGAAGCCGATAAAGAAAATCTCACTCGAGGAATCTTGTGAGTAGACCTAAAAGAGATATGAATCAAGCCTAAGCAATATTCCCCGCAACGACGCGCCAAAAACTTGATAACGCCACACGCCGCTCGGGTTAAAGGAACTTCCTTTTTCGTCGAAGCAAATTTTTCAACAACCTAGGGAGTGAACCTAATCGTTGTAGTGTAGTATTGCAAGCTTGGAATTGATATCGCTTATAGGGGAATGCTAGTGAGAAGTTACTACGCTAAGGTTGGGGTTATTATTTTATCCTTTTATGTTTTTAGGAAATGGAAAGGTACCAATCTAGGTTTGGATTTGGGGGTTGGTATTTCTACCGATTACTCTACTTATCTAATTATCTAATCTAGGGGTGTATGTAGTCTATGTCTAATTATTGTGTGCTCGTATGATGATTTAAAGATGTGTTTACTTAGGTTTTATTACTCCTTAATTATCTCCTATTGATGGTTGAATTGTCACGTCCTTATTCTTAATCGCGTTGTGTGTCTAAGGTCGTAGGGTATGCGTTTATCCCTAACTCTTTGAAAGTATCAAAGGTTATTGCCTACAAAATCTCAAGGATTTATAAACTTAACGCTAAGGTACTCTTCGGATGGTTTAGCCTAGAATGACTCTAGGTACTATAAGCTAAGGTTCAACAAAGATTAATCAAGCATTAACTACACAAGGGATGACCTATTACAATACTAGATCATTAACAATTAAGATAAGAGACAACCAATCAATATTCAATAATTAAGTTTCATATTTCCTAAGCAAACACACAAGTAAATTAGCCGGACATGGGAAACATGCAAGCATACACACAGTTAATTGAAGACATAGTTTAATTAATGAAGTAAAACACTTATCTTGATGTAAGATAGGGTATGGAACCCGAAAATACTATACAAGATAGCCTTGGTTCGGTTTAGGCTTTTACTCCAAAAGACTACACCTTTGAAAAACTAAAAAATTGATTCTATATATAAGATTACAAATGCGACGGCGTCACCCTTTGATTTGTGACGCCGTCTAGTCGGCAAATCATTAGGGTTTTGTCTTGGCCTCGTTAGTCTTGCAACGGCGTCACCTTATGG
>OU343216.1:47586825-47670141 GCA_910596185.1 Chrysanthemum makinoi | reverse complement strand
TAGTTGGTTGGACCGCTTTTATTTCTTAATCTAACCTTCTTTGTTTTTCTCTCTCTTTTCTCTCTGCTAGAAGGATCCCATCTACTTTCTCTCTCTAAGTTTTGACTTAAGATTCTAACCATATAATTGGTTTTGTATTATTTTAATAGCCAATAGCCAACAATTGGTATAAGAGCCAAGAGTTAGATCATAAAGATTGGTTTATTTGTGTGTTTTGTTGGTTTTTGAATTCTATACCCAAAAGCGTTAAAAGGTTAAATTTTGATAGTACTTTGTATTTAGAATCATCATAGGGTCTTGGTTTTATTTGGAAAGCAGAATTCATCTTAGTTATAGTGTTTTTGAATTGAAAACTTTAGTTTTGGAGTTTCAAAGGAAGCGGTTTGATCTAAATATTATTTATCTGGGTTTGATGTCATTTGGATTGTAGTTTGATGATCTGATCAATTCGCGGTTAATCCGTTATTGGATCACGGTTTGTCTAAATTCATTTGATGCTCAAGCGGTTTGACTTTAGGGTTTGACTTACAGCAGTTTAGTAAAGCGGTTGTATAAAATTTATTTGACTTAAGCGGTTTGACTTAAGCGGTTGATGTCAATTAGTTTTGACATAAAGCGGTTTGACTTAGCGGTTTTAGCTCAGCGCTTTTGATCTAAAGCGGGTTGTAAAGGCGTTCCGAGTTAAAGCGGTTTCGCGGTTTGCTATGGCGTTTGTATTACAAGCGGTTTCAATAATCATGATTTGACCAATGAGATTTGAACAATGATTTGATCAAAAAAAACTGATTTTGACTTTTACGGTTTGACTATTTCGTTTGACCACTATGACGACCTATGTTGAGTTTTGATAAAACTTCAAACGGCCATAACTTTTGGAATTGTAACCGTTTTGGTAGAAATACTATCCAAAATGACCGTTACATCACGAACCGTAGGAACTAGTTAGAACTAGTTAAGAACCAAATATTCGGCCGAACCGGTAAGAACCAGTTAAGAAAAGGCTATTTTGGCCAAGAACCCAGTTAGATCAAACTAGAAGCGCCTATTCACATTAGGGTTGAAAATCCATAGTGACGTATCGGTCACCCACAACTATTATCTAGCATATTTAGCTAAATGATATAACGTTATCTATTAGTTAGTTAGATTAGTTTGAGTAATATACCGTGGAGAGATGAGACGGGTCTTTTACAGCTTATTTAGCGTTTTGTTGGTTCATTCTATACAAAAGTGAGTTTAAATTTTGATAGTAATTTTCTGTTAGAATTATCATTAAGTGCTTTAGTTTTGAATTTGGAAGGCTTAATTCATCTTGGTTATGTGTTTGGATTGGAAAAGTTTAGTTTTTGAAGATTTCAAAGAGCTTTGGTTTAGTCTGTACTATTTTTGTATATCGGTTTGATGTATCATTTTGTCGTTTGATCTTATCAAGAAGCGATTTGTCAAGTTATTGGATGCGGTTTGTCTAGATTCCGATTTATGAGGCGGTTTGACCTGGGGTTTCATGGCGGTTCGTGGTTTGACATAAGAGTTTGACTTAAGCGGTTGACTTAAGTTTGACTCATGAAGTTTTTACCGTGATTTGATCAGCGGTTTGATAGAGCCAGTTTGTTAAAGCGAAGTTAGCCGGTTTTATTTAAAGCGGTTTGTATTCCGTGGCCAACTGACCGATTTGATTGACAATGTAGTTGAACACTATGATTTGATCAAAAAAATTCGAGTTGACTTTTACCGGTTTTATTATTGTGTTTTGTGCCCTTGAAACATTAAGTTGACTTTTACGTCAAAACTTCAAGCGGCCATAACTTTGAACCGCCAACTCCGTTTTAGCTCTAAGCGCATCAAATGGTGGTGGCCTGGAGCAAAGAAATTAGGAACCAGTTGGTACTAGTTAGAACCGGATAATTCTAGCCAGACGATGGAACCGGTTAAACAGCCAGAAATGTTATTTTGGCAAAGACCAGTTAGATCCAACTAAGAACGCCTATTCTGTTGATTTAGAAAATCCATAGTAAGTATCTTTAAAACCAAAACTATTGTCTAGCATTATATGTGTTATTTCGTGGTGATAAATTATCATTAGTTGATCAGTTAGTTAAATTAACTTGCAGGCGTGGAGGGCCGAGGTCTTCTTTACATGCGATCCTGACTGAAGCTGGGAGAAGTATTATGTAAACTATAGCCCTCTGAGAGGTAGTTGGTTGGGCTTTATTTCTTAATCTAACCTTCTTTGTTTTCTCTCTTTCTCTCTTTGAAAGGATCATCTCCCTTTTCTCTCTCTAAGTTTGCACAGATTGAACCATATAATTGATTTTTTGTGTGTTACAATAGCAATATCCACAATTGGTATCAAGAGCCAAGGTTAGATCATAAGGTTGGTTATTTGTGTGTTAGTTTAATTCTATACCCTAAGCGTTAAAGTTTAAATTTTGATAGTACTTTTGTTTAGAATCATCATAGTGCTTAGGTTTTATTTGGAAGGTTTAATTCATCAATTCTTAGTATTTTTGGAATTGAAAAGTTTGTTTTTGAAGAGTTTCAAGGAAGCAGTTTTGTTCACGTAAATATTTTATGTATGGGTTTGATGTCATTTGGGTGTGATTTGTCGATCAATTAGCTTGATTTGTCAATTGTTGGATCTGTTGGTTTATCTCAGATTCAATTGTAAAGCGGTTGGTTTGACTGGGGTTGGACTGCGGTTTCGTAAGCTGATTTGACATAAGTTGTTTGACTTAAGCCAGTTTGACTTAAGCGTTCGTCTTTAGTGGTTTCCACATAAGCGGAGTTTGCTGACTTTGGCTCAAGCAGTTTGATCTAAGCGGTTTAAAAGAAGTTTGAGTTAAAAGCGGTTTCATGATTTGCTTCATGGTTTATGTCAATGATTTGACAATCTGTGATTTGACCAGTGAGATTTGAACACTGGATTAGATCAAAAAAGTTTTGACTTTACAGTTTGACTATTTGCGTTTTGACCACTTGTAAAACTGATTTTCGATTCGAAACTTCAAAACGCCATATAACTTTTGATCGTAACCGTTTAAGTACACCTCAAAATGACGGTACATCTGACCAAAAGCAGGAACTAGTTAGAACTAGTTAGGCAAATATTCAGCCTAGGACAGTGGGAACAGGTAAGAAAAGGCTATTTTGGCAAAGAACAGTTAGATCAAGCTAAGAACCTATTCACTGTTAGGATTTAGAAATCCATAGTGACGTATCGGTCACCATCTATTGTCTATATGTTAGCTCGTAGATATTACGTTATCTATTAGTTAGTCAGTTAGTTTGAGTAACACCGTGGAGGACGGACGGGTCTTTACCCACTTATTTGCGCGTTTTGTTGGTTCAAATTCTATACCCTTAAAGTGTTAGAGTTTAAATTTTGATAGTACTTTTCTGTTTAGAATTATCATAAGTGCTTAGGTTTTGATTTGGAAGGCTTAATTCATCTTGGTTATGGTGTTTTGGATTGGAAAAGTTTAGTTTTTGAAGAGTTTCAGGAAGCGGTTTAGTGTCATCTATTACCGTATGTATTGGTTTGATGTCATTTGTGCGATTTGATCTTATCAAAGGCGGTTATCAAAGTTATTGGATGCGGTTTGTCTAGATTCGTTGTATCGAGTGGTTTTGACATAAGGGTTTCACTTAAGCGGTTTAAAAAGCGGTTTGACATGTGGTTTGACTTAGCGATTTGACTTAAGCGGTTTATTCATGAAGTTTTTCTTCAGCGATTTGATCTAAGCGGTTTGATAAGAAGCGGTTTGAGTTAAGCGGTTTAAAGCGGTTTTATTTAAGCGGTTTGTATTCCAGTGGCTTGACGATCCTGCGATTTGACCAATGTGATTTGAACACTATGATTTGATCAAAAAAACTAAGTTTTGACTTTTACGGTTTGACTATTTGTGTTTTGACCCCTTGCGGCTTGACCAAAGTTACTTTTCATTCAAAACTGGCGGCATAAATTTTGAACCGCAACTCCGTTTTGCGAAATAAAGCATCAAAATATTTGAGCGGTGAATAGGAACCGATTAAAATTGCTAGTTAGAACCTGGATATTCTAGCCAAGAACCAAGGAACCAATTAAAACCCATGAAAAATGTTATTTTGGCCAAGAACCGAGTTAGATCCAGCTAAGAACTGCCTATTCCTTGGGATTTAGAAAATCCATAGTGAAGTATCTTCAAAGAAAAACTATTTTCTAGCATATGTTGGCTAAATAGACATTCACGTTATCTATTCGTTAGTCAGTTAGTTAAATTAACACCGTGGAGGACGGTCTTTACCTCTCTGTATGCCTGATCTGAAATGAGGCGTGTATGTAAAACTATAAATACCCTCTAAATCCCAAGGTAGTTGGTTGGATGTTTCATTTCTTAATCTTCTCTTTGTTTTTCTCCACTTTCTCTCTCTAGAAAGGATCCCAACTCTCTCTCTCTAAGTTTCTTGCTAAGATTGAACCATATAATTGATTTTTGTGTGTTTACAATAAATATCCAATAATTGGTATCAAGAGCCATGGTTAGATCATAAAGATTGGTTATTTGTGTGTTTTGTTGGTTTGAATTCTATACATTAAAAGCGTTAAAGTTTAAATTTTGATAGTACTTTTGTGTTTAGAATCATCATAAGTGCTTAGGTTTTTATTTGGAAGGCTTAATTCATCTTGGTTATAGTGTTTTGGATTGGAGAAGTTTAGTTTTTAAAGAGTTTCAAGGAAGCGGTTTCAGTCTCGTAATATATTTGTGTATGCGGTTTGATGTCTTTTGGGTGTGATTTGATCTGATCAAGGAAGCGATTTGTCAAGTTATTGGATGCGGTTTGTCTAGATTCATTGTATCGGAAGCGGTTTGACTTTAGGTGTTTGAATTAAGCAGTTTACGTAAGCAGTTTGACATAAGCTGTTTGACTTAAGCGATTTGACTTAAGCAGTTCGTCTTTAGTGGTTTGGCATAAGCGGTTTGACTTAAGCGGTTTGACTCAAGCGGTTTGATCTAAGCGGGTTGATAAGATGCGGTTTGAGTTAAGCCGTTTAAAGCGGTTTGATTTAAGCGGTTTGTATTACAGCGGTTTGACAATCCTGTGATTTGACCAATGAGATTTGAACACTGCGATTTGATCAAAAACTGATTTTGACTTTTACGTTTATTATTTGCGTTTTGACCACTTGCGGCTTGACCTGTTGAGTTTCTCGTCAAAACTTCAAACGGTCATAACTTTGAAATAATAACCGTTTTCAGCGAAATACCTCAAAATGACCGGAACATGAACCATAGGAGCGGTCGAACTAGTTAGGAACCGATATTCCAACCAAGAACCGGTAGAACCAGTTAGAACGGTTAAGAAAATGCTATTTTTCCAAGCACCAGTTAGATCCGACTAAGAATGCCAATTTACTAGGATTTAAATAATCCATAGTGAAGTGTCGGGCTCCACAACTATTGTCTAGCATATGTTAGCTAGTAGACATTACGTTATCTATTAATTAGTTAGTTAGTTAGAGTAACACCGTGGAGGCCAGACGAGTCTTTTACCCGTATGCGATCTGGCCAGAGCCGGATGGCGTATTATGCAAAACTATAAATATTCTCTACCTCCCAAGGTAGAGGGTTGGACGTTTCATTTCTTAATCTAACATTTTCTTTGTTTTTCACTCACTTTCTCTCTCTAGAAAGGATCCCATCTCCTACTTTCTCTCTCTAAGTTTCTTGCTAATATTCGAACCATATAATAGATTTTTTGTGTGTTACAATAACTAATATCCAACAATTGGTATCAAGAGCCATGGTTACATCATAAAGATTGGTTATTTGTGTGTTTTGTTGCGAATTCTCTACCCTAAAAGTGTTAAAGTTTGGATTGGAAAAGTTTAGTTTTTCAAGAGTTTCAAAGAAGCGTTTTGTCAAGTTATTGGATGCGGTTTGTCTTGATTCGTTGTATCCGAAGCGGTTTGACTTAAGCGGTTTAATTTAGCGGCGTATGTAAGTGGTTTGACATAAGCGGTTGACTTTTAAGGTTTGGCTATTTGCGTTTTGACCACTTGCGGCTTAACCAAAGTTGACTTTTTACGTCAAAACTTCAAACGCCATATTCAGTGAACCGTAACTCCGTTTTTGAAGTACTGTCAACCCGTCGAACGGCTGAACTAGTAGGAACTAGTTAGAAAAATTTTGGAACCTGATATTCCAGCCAAGAACCAGTAAGAACCAGTTAGAACCAGTTAAGAAAATGCTATTTTGGCCAAGAACCAGTTAGATCTAGCTAAGAATTGCATATTCCTGTTAGGATTTAGAAAAATCCATAATGAAGTGTCGGTCACCACAACTATTGTCTAGCATATGTTAGCTCATAGACTTTTCGTTATCTATTAGTTAGTTAGTTAGTTAGAGTAACACCGTGAAGGACGGGAGGGTGTTTACCCACTGTATGCCTCATCCACAGCCCGACAGAGGGCGTATTATGTAAAATTATAGATACCCTCTACCTCCTAAGGTAGAGGTTGGGCGTTCATTTCTTAATCTAACCTTCTCTTTGTTTTCTCTAACTTTCTCTCTAGAAAGGATCCCATCTCCCTTTCTCTCTAAGTTTCTTGCTAAGATTTGAACCATATAATTGATTGTTTGTGTTTTACAATAACCAATATCCAACAATTGGTATCAAGAGCCATGGTTAGATCATAAAGATTGGTTTTTTGTATGTTTTGTTGGTTAATTCTATACCTAAAAGTGTTAAAGTTTGAATTTTGATAGTAATTTTGTGTTTAGAATCATCATAAGTGCTTAGGTTTTGGTTTGGAAGGCTTAATTCATCTTGGTTATAGTGTTTTGAATAGGAAAAGTTTAGTTTTTGAAGAGTTTCAAGGAAGCGTTTTGAGTTTTGTACTATTTTCATGTATGCGGTTTGATGTCATTTGGGTGCGATTTGATTTGATCAAGGAAGCGATTTGTCAAGTTATTTGATGCGGTTTGTCTAGATTCGTTGTATCAGAAGCGGTTTGACTTAAGCGGTTTACGTAAGCGGTTTTACATAAGTGGTTTGACTTAAGCGGTTTGACTCAAGCGGTTTGTCTTTAGCGGTTTGACATAAGCGGTTTGATTTAATCGGTTTGACTCAAGCGGTTTGTCTTCAGCGGTTTGATCTAAGCGTTTTGATAAGAAGCGGTTTGAGTTTATCGGTTTGATAATAAGCGGTTTGATAAAAAGTCATTTGATTTAAGCGGGTTGTATTCCATCTGTTTGACAATCCTGCGATTTGATCAATATGATTTGAACACTGCGATTTGATAAAAAAACTGAGTTTTGACTTTTACGGTTTGACTATTTAGTTAGTTAGTTAGTTAGAGCAACACCGTGGAAGACGGATGGGTATTTACCCACTTTATGCCTGATCCACAGCCCGACAAAGGTCGTATTATGTAAAACTATAAATATCCTCTACCTCCCAAGGTAGAGGGTTGGACGTTTCATTTCCTAATCTAACCTTCTATTTGTTTTTCTCTCGCTTTCTCTCTCTAGAAAGGATCCCATCTCCCACTTTCTCTCTCTAAGTTTCTTGCTAAGATTCGAACCGTATAATTGATTGTTTGTATGTTACAATAACCAATATCCAAAAATGGTGATAACATCAAATAGTCCTGAATATTAAGTGTCAATTTGCCCCGATAATGCTTGTAATTTATATCATTTATATGGATTTACGCTTGTTTTCAATTGTTTTCCACTGAAGTCTTTAGATAGCATGATTGAGCCCCGACAACAGTCAAGCTATATCACACAAGCTAGCCACTTGTGAATGGCTAACCGTAATAAACTTAAAACTGCTCAGAAACCAATAGAATGAAGATCAGAGAATATAATGAATTCTAGTCGTTAAGTCCCACGGAGACTCAATGGTGTGTAAACTTGATCGGATGATAGAATGATCACTAAGGATAGTGATCAGTAAGGATTTAGATTGAAATTACACTACTGATTGATTGAAATGTATTTGGACACAGAATTGATAAGCACAACAATTCGATAAAACAAACGTAAAACGTACGTTTAAAAACTACGAAACGCACCAAATTAAAATGAGATCTAAGAAATAAAAGACCTAAAAATATGAAAATGACAATTTTAGAATCCTAAAAATAAAAGAAAATTATTAGAAAAAGAAAATTATTTTATAACTATTTAATTAATTATTATTAATTAAAAACTATTTTAAACTATTTAAAAATAACCTAAAATAGAAGAAAATACAAAATAAGGCTAGAAAAATAAAATTATGATTGAGAAAAATCTAAAATATGATAAAACTAATTTTAAAACTGAAAATATATTTTTTATGCTTTTTAATTATTTATTACTAAATATTTAATACTTTTAACTATTTAAAATTATAATAAATACTAAACAGATTAGGAAAATTATGAAACTTTTTCTAAAAATAACTTAAGGTGACAGAAAACTAAGAAAAATATAAAAACTAGATTTGCTTATTAATAAGATGAAAAGAAAAATCAAAAAGCTAAAAACTATTAAATAAACGCTATCACTATTTTTAAATTGATGTTTTTCTGGATTTTCTTTTTGAAAACTACTTAACTACTTAAAATATGAAACTTTAATAAAGACAAAAACTTTACAACTTAATAATAAGCTGTTTGAATGAGCTTATGGGCAAACAGTGGGCTTAAGAGCTTATTACATGAATTAAGCTCAAATAAGCTTGTAAACTGAAAACAAAAGTTAAATAAGCTACAAATAGGCTAAAGCTACTTATATAAAGCTAAATTACACAGATAAGCACACTAATAAGCTAGAAATAAGAAATAAGCACTTATGCTAAACTGAAAAATGGACAGAACAAAAGGCCACTTGAAGCCCTAGCAAACAAGCTAAAAAATGGAAAATGAAGCTTGGGACATCAAGATGGCTAGATTAGCTACCCAAAGAACCAAGAATCAGAAGCTGAGGCCAACTAATAAGCTATTTGTGAGCTTATCAAAATGGCTATTTCCACTGCAGGGGCAACAAGTTGAACAAAGTACTCTAAAGAAGCTAAAGAATAAGCACTTAACAAGCTGATTAAAAGTAAACTAGTATTTTTCTAATTAAGTTTAGCAACTAAACTTTAACACCCCAAAAGATTTTAAGCTAAAACTCAATATTAAACTCACACTAAAATTATCTATTTAATTCAAAAACGACCAAATTGAAAATTTTGACTTTTTATAAAAACCAAAAGAGTTGACTTTTATGAACTTTAAATCACTACTACTTACTGATTATGTTATGATAAGCTATAATAAGGCTAATTTAAGCTAGGTTAACAGATTTTAAGCTACTTTGATGATATTTGTATTCAAAAATCCTAACAGTGAACTATCTAGGTGTGATCAAAGGTGATTTTGACTATTTCACTAAATGACCACTGATTTTCTTGGTTATATGAGTTATTAAGTGTGTATGTGACACAGAACAAGCACAAACAAACAACACAACCAAGACCTGTTACAGTTTAAACAAGCAAATCCAAACACCCTTTTAAATGACTGTTATGGTGATTTTTCAAAGCAAATCACAGATTAAAACCATGAAACTTATTACAGACCTTATAATATCATTAAATAAGACTAAATAAACATGAACCAACAGAACTAACAACATGAAACATAAGAATGATGATGATGCTATTTTTACGTCCCAATGAGATTTTTATAAACTACAAATTTAAAAGAACAACCAACTGATTTTAATGCTTAAATACACTTAACTATAACTAATGAACATAAAGAACCAGAAATTTAAGCTAATGAACACTTATGCAATAAAATGCCAAATGGATCAAAGTGCTTACAAATAGCTATCCAACTGGCCGAGAACCAAAGTAAGAAGAATACCACTCCTATGGCTTACCACTAAGCCACTAACCCAAGGCCATCAAAATTCTGCTCCGGTACATGAACACCATTTCAAGGATTTTGATTTTTCAACTATTTTATTTGTATTTTTGGTGATTTTCCTTTTTGAGCTAAACTGAATTTTATGATATCTAATAGCTTTTAGAAGCTATCTAGGAGCTCCATGAGCTATTTGGTCAAATAACAACTAAAAACAACATTTGAATCATATGAGATTTTTTTGAAAGGAAAATTGCATAAACTAGAAACTTGAATTGAAACTGAAATTGATGACTTCAAAAGAGTTATTACACACTAAATACTTGAAATACAAAGCTTTTAAGTTAAAACATACACTGAAAATTGAGTTTAAGCTAAAACGACATTAAGTAAACTAAATTATGCTAGATATTTTGATACATTGCTTCTCCTCCTCTTTATAATGACATTTGTGACTCTATGTTGACCTCTGAATGTATCACCTCATCAGGCCATTGAAATCATCCAACTCATCATATCCAGTAAAGTGTAATTTTGGCACCAAAAGTCTTTTAGCGAGTTTGAGATATTAATGGGGTGGTTTGAATCAATTAAAGATCTTTGGGTGTTAGTGAAGGTGGAGGGGACAAGGTAAGGAGGGGGGATGGAGCAAATCATGGAAACTTGACTATGGTTTGGTTTGTATTTCTATGAGAGGATGAACGGTGGCGATGTTGACTTCTTTGACCGTTGGTTATAATAAGTGGGAGGGTTCACAATTGGTTATGACAGGGGTCAAGGGATATTGGCAGGGGTTCTATTTGTTTTGGTTGGGCTCAAAATACAAAGGGGGTCCGTTTGGTTTAGCAAGTATACAAGGACCAAAAATGTAATTTGACCAAAGATAAAGGATTGAACATGCCACTTTTACAAACTTATCACAAGGACCAAACTTAACAAACTTTGATAGTACAAGGATAAAATTTGATCATTTTCCATTTTAAAATATCCAAGGACTAAATTTGGCATTTTTCAAAGATGAGGACCTTTTACGCCATTTGATCAAAGAATCATTCAAGGACCAATTTTAACAGCTTAGAATATTTTAGGGACCTTGAATGATAAAATTCCACATTTTTGAATTCCAGGGACTAGATTTGATAACTTTTAAACTTGGGGACTAAAACGCCAATTTTGCAAACTTGAATCATTTTTCATCTGATTTTGATATTTTTGCATTTAAAACACATAAAACACTGATTTATGATATTTTCATCATTTTGATGCATTTTTTAGTGTTTTCAGATGATTTTGCAGTTTAGATTGTACAAAAATGATGAGTATTTAGACACTCATCAATCTCCCACACTAAGATATTGCTAGTCCCTAGCAATGATTTGAACTTTAATGGATTTTAAAACTCTTTACCAAAAGCCATCACTTCTGGAGTAATGATTGTTTTGATTCAAGTAAGAACCTTGGTACAACGATAACCAAATGATTTTGAGCAAATCATATGGTAAACGGATTTGATTTGTCTTTACCAGAAACCGTTTGCTGGACTAGCCAACTCTTAGATAAATTATCAGAATTATCTTTGGTGAGCTGATTACCAATTATGGTTTTTCCACTGCCTTTACCACAAGCCATAACCTTGCAGGCTAGCCAACTCTACACTTTTTAGGATATGGTGAGTTGAATACCATACAATTTTGGGCAAATTGCAAGCCATAAATGGATTTGAGAAATCTTTACCAAGAGCCGTTTGCTCCTGTATTAGCTTATCCTTTTGTTTTTTAGACATGGCGATTACCATATCTTTGATAAGTGAAAAACACCTCCAAAAAAAATTTTGGCCAAAAGCGGAATTGGTGGATAATATATGATATTCGGTCGTGAAATTCCCCCACTTAGAAATTAATATTGCCCTCAATATTCAAAGTCCTGTGGTTATGCGAAACAAAACGTAAAAGGGAAATACTACTGGCCATTATTTTGAAAGATTTTTTTTTTTTTTTAGAAAAGATTTTATATACAAGGGTGGGCAATTCCCCCTCTAGATTGGTAGAACAGAGAAAGAAGCGAAATATGGTTGAAAACCCATATGGTGTGTGCTAATGTTTTTGATTCCCGAGTCACTAGCTTGACTCGATCCCGGCATTCATTTGTTCATGGGGAAAGTTTGTAGATCCGGGACAACCACAGATGGAATGTCCTCTCCAAAGTAGTGCTTTAATCGATGACCATTCACTTTAAAATTAGGACCATCAGGTTGAGATAACTCAATGGTATCATAAGGATAAACCTTAGCGATAGTAAATGGACCGGACCAACGACTTGAGCTCGAGAAAATCTTCAATCTTGAATTGAAAAGAAGGACTTCGATCACCAGCGTTGAAAGCGGTTCTTGATTTTGAGTCATGAATCTTCTTTGTCTTTTGTTTGTAGATCAAAGAGTTCTCGTATGCTTGATCACGGACTTCATTTAATTCATTCATTTGAACTTTTCTGTGATCACCAGCTGTCTGAATATCGAAATTTGCATGTTTTAAGGCCCAGTATGCCTTGTGCTCTGTTGAAACAAACAGACCTTGATAGATCTTGAGCTCGTGGATCGTTATATATGCCTATGTAATCACAAGCACAATAAAAGACAATCTCTACTACTTATATTTATCAGTGGAATATAAACACAAGTAACAAATAACTAAGAACTTCGTGATCCTCTATGAATCTTTATATTAACTAAAACTGAGTTTTTCAATCGGTACATAACTCATTCTAATGTGTTCCTTTTATAGATAAGGAACCCTAAACAAAATCGCTAAACCGTTTTCCAAGAAACGTATAAACATAAAACTAAATAAGATATACACAATCACTTCCTAATAAAGCTCATGTATATCCAAACTAAATATACTAAACACTGAATAAACACTTCCGAGAAACAGACTAATAACTATTACTCTTGATGGGTGTAATATTGGCAGAATCCTCTCTTCTTCAGTGAAAACACTTGGCATTAATTTCAGCATAATCCATACTTCATAATTCCCAACAATCCTCTCCTAAACTGAATTTGACTTGGTTAAGTTCCATTTCTTGATAGATCTTGAACAAAACACTCGGAGGATTGGTATACGAACAACAGCGACAAAATCGAAGAACATCTCGATGATGAAGAAACTCAGAAACTCCATATCTTTGCAACAACAAATGACAATAGGTACATCAAAACAAATTAGTTTCATACTATTCTCATCACATCCGGTGTGTTAACTCCTGTGAGAGGTGAATCATTGAAAATAATGGATTTGATGTCTCTTTTTCAATAGCCATCACTACTGGAGTAGCCATATGTTTAAGTTCGTAAACTATGGTACAATCGATCCATCGATTATTGGCAAACCAGGCACCATATAAACGGATTTGAAATGTCTTTACCTGTAGCCGTTTGCTCAGGACTAGTCAATTCTTAAATTGGTGAATTGATAACCAAATATGGAATGCCACTGCCTTTACCACAAATATACATGTGGTAGCCAATTCTTGGATTCCAAAAAGGAATAAGCCATGGTGAATTGAAAACCATACAACACTCAGCAATTAAGCATGGGTGGTTGCATACCCTATGATTTTTAGCAAACCATTCTGACTATCAACAGATTTGATGTGTCTTTACCAAAGTTGTACCCTTTGGACTAGCTAACTCTTTGACATACACAAGGTATATCTGGTGAGTCAAGAACGATCAGAAGTATACAACAAACCTGCAAGAAAAGTTAGATAAAACCAAAAACATTTTTTTTAACTAAGAAATAAATAAAACAAAAATTACAAAATACACAAAATAGTACAATCAAGATGAACCTTTATGTGATGAGAGTGATTTTAATCAAACCAACACATTGTGAAGCATGAAGTTCATCATTGCCAACTGGATGAGGAGGCACTTCCAACTTCGTCTCAAAGACGTTCCATAAAAGTAACCGATAAAGGATAGAGCTTATCCGATAGCATGCAGAAAATCATTCCACATGTGTTGAACCACATGAACAGAAGCAGGAGGATAATCTCCAACTCTCAATCTCCCAGATGTGAATTCTTCCAGATAGAATACCTTTACCTTCGGAGATTGAGAATCAAACAAAACCCTGAAGATCACCCAAAAATATAAACGAAACACTGTTGATGGATGAAAATTATAATACTTGAATGACATGTTCATACAACATTTTCAAATCATGTCACCAAATGAAGAATGTCCTTCAAGAAATTGAACTCAATAGGTATCATCCAGATCGATAAATAGTGTTAAGCTTCCCAGCTTTCCAATTGACCAATACCACATGAGTTCCTTCAGGAAAAACTTCAGTCCACTTTAATAAAGGTAGATTCATCAGCCTTGAGATTTAAATAAGGAGTCTTTGAAGAATGTTTCCTAGCCAATCATTGAACTCCTTAAAGAACTATGTTTCCTTTTCACCAAACTTTTCTCCTGCAAGCTATTGGATGTATGCTCAATCTTGAGCATCATCCCGACCCAATGAGTTACCCAAATCCACACTTGGCAGCGGAAGAAACCAAGAAGATTGACGAAACAACCACATCAGAAGAAGGATTAACAAGTTGTTTGAGTAACAACTGGAGAGATCACTAGCGGCAAAACATCATCAAAATTATCCACTATTTCAACTGTTTTATGTCTCTTAGCTTGAGGAACATCAGACATTGAAGCAATTATTTCCAATTGAGAAGAGTAGAACCGAGAAGAGAAAACTTCATAACCATATTATATTGTCTAATCAAAGCATCATCAGACAAAGCATAGATTTGCTTCATTGACATACCGAAATTATACATAGCGAATTCTTCACAATCGCCTCATATAATTCCTCTTCGAGCAAACAGTCATAGGTTTTTCTCTTTTGGCTTTATTTCTTTGAGCAATAAGAGCTCTTCTCTTTGCAGCAGATTCTTGCTTCCTTTGATTACCAAGAGCCACCATTTTATCCACAAAATTCTCATCATCAAAAGATGCTCCTAAGATAAGTTTTGCAAGATTTGGATCAGATGCACCTTGAGTAGTATAAGCATCCCATTGATCATCGTTGATCTTAGGAAGTAATGCATCAAGCTCTAATTTCCTTTGAAGAATATTAGAATCGGTGATCTTGAAGAAATTTAGCCACAACCGACTCTTGCATATTCTCATAATCAGCAAACATTCGGGCACGAGGCTTGATTCTTCATCTTTATACTGAATTAAGCATATCATCAATCACATGGTCTGTCCTTTTATGAAGATGTCTCAGCAGAACCAATTTGAGCTTGAAAGAACAATCAAATCGACATCGGAAGAAACAGTTGAGACAATTCCTCAACAGTGTGAGAATACTTGAGAAGAAGAATTCAACTTATACATTCTCCAGTAATAAAACTTCTTCATCATCTGCTGAAGGTGAAACATTTGGTTGTTCTTGTATAGATGAGGTTTGACAATGATCAGTAGCAACCTCCTCAACTATAATATCGAGAGATACATCAACAACATTTGGCTCCTTTAAAGTTTTAAGGATACCTTATTCAAATATTATTCTCTTCTTTTGCTAGCATATATAATGGGCACCTTGCTCTTTGAAGATTAAATAGGAGAAGAAACATCGGATGTAAAAGTTGCATCGACTAAGATTCCAAGAGATGCATGAAGATTCTCTTCGTCCTCTTCTTCAGAAGAAACCAAACTTCTCTTTTACCTCTCACTCAGTAATTCTTCCAAGTGCTCAACTTTAGTCTCCAATTCCATAATCTTATTACCAAGAATAGACTTGGTCTGCCAAGTTCTTTCTTTAGATCAGTCACCTCACCGCATACTTTTTCATGGAGCATATAATGAGGTAAGTGTAACAGGATCCTCATCGCATCAGGTGATTGCTCAGGTTAGAATTGGAACTTCATTTGACCGTTCAGAGTAACACAGCTGATCAACATTAGAACATCCTTCACTAAATGGATTCCTAATAGGACTTGGTGTAGGCAATCTATCAATTTCCTTTGAACCTCATCAACATTAACCTGAACCTCATCAATAGAAACTTGAACAGCATCAATAGAAACATGTGCAGGTAATTGACTAGGACATGGTCTAGGTGAAGGTATGGATGCCTCAGCAACAGCAGAAGGGCCCTCATCAACATCTACGAAAAGATTACCATCAGTAGTATTGGAAAAAGGTATAACAATATTAACCTCATCGCAGTTCATTCTCCAGGCAACATGGCAGACTAACAAAGGAAAATGTGTTCCCTCAAATTTAGTTCTCATCGTGGCAAATAACTTAGAAGTCAAAACTCCTATGGGATGAAAAGCTTGGGTTTGTGTAGAAACATTCAATATCATCTGTAAGAACCTAGGGTACATCAAAAACTTACCCTTTTTCCTAGTTATATTTTCAACCATATTATCAAAGATAAACTTAGAAAAATTATAGTCAAACCTTAGATAAACAAACAAGACACATCCCATTTGGGTTGGCTGATCCCATCCTCGGACATTGCCCCTTTAGACAGCGTATGAACCAAGAACCTCCACATAGGACAAAGCTTATTTTTAACCATATCATCCTCGTACTTTGATATCCAATCGCCCAAGCCCATCAAGTACCAATGAGAATCCGAATGATAAACTCCATTTTCATCATTCAGCAGAGTTGTCTTCTTATCAAGTCTTCGTGACAACATACTCATTCCGTCAACTCTTGCAACTATCTCATATCACTTCTTCTCTCGGCCCAAAATTGAGTAACCAAGGATTCATATATAGCATTTGGAGAATGCGTTAATGCATCTTGAATCTTTGATCTTTGTAAGAATGAAATCATCGGCCTATACAACTCATCTCCCCGCGATTCGAGAAAAGCAACCTTATTATGATCATGTTTAAATTGAAGCGCCATGAGAGATTTTGAAAATTAGTGTTACGATTTGCACAAAAGGAAGTGTTTTGAATGAGAGTAATGAATCACTAATATGGGACGAATATATGCTGGTAGAGAATAAATAGAAATTTCCCAATTTTGGTCAAAGTTGACCAATGCTCACGTACTTCTACTTCTACCTCAAATTTACTTTCAACTTAGGTGAAACAAATCTGCGAAATATACCAATCAGTGAAACTTAAAGTATTCAAGAAGTTTCATGAAATATCTTTTCATTTCTTCACAGCACGCATAAATCTCTTACCACTTGAAACCGTCTATAAAACAATCCCAAAGCACACATACCTCTTCATCAAAAACCCCCAAATATTATTCCAAACCCTAATTCCACCAATACTCCAAAATTAGCCAAAATAAACCATGAGTACCAAACACAGATCATAGATCTCACAACATCATCCTCATCATCATCATCATCATCAAGTGAAGATACCAATCCATGGCTTTATTACTTTCCAAAACCATATCCACGACCAAACCCTTCATTGAAGATGATAGTGTAGTGAATCCAAGTGAATCTGTGCCGATGATTACGTGACTCCTATAAGGGAGAACATCTCACTCCCACCCAGGCCTCGGTACCAGCCAAGGCCACGAGCCAAAAATCCACCACTTCCAGAAGATAGAGAGGTGGTTTTCGGTCTTTCTGCATGAGTTTTGGTGCATCATCACATATCGTATAAGGGAAGAACTTAGAGAGAGTAGATGGATTGCATTTTGGTTGAAATAAATAGATGAAGCACAAAGGACACATTATTTTTCTCCATCATCAAATGTGGTCATTGTCATCATCATCGTTTACATCATCCATCCTCTCCATTTTGATCCTTAGCATCTTCGTCATACTAGTCATGCATCTCCGACATCAAGATAGAATGAATGGGTGGTTATGCAAGACTCAAAATGCATATCCATTTTAGTGTGAAAGATGTGACGATCATGCATATCAATGACACCGTTAGATGTGGCGGATGATATGTAATAGATTAGGATTAGTAGATCATGTAGATGCATTTGATGTTGCTAGTTACTCATGGCGGTAAGCTTTAAAACTGTTTCTTGAATGAATGAATGATCAATTTGCTTCATGACTTCTTTTGAATGAATCATATAACTTCACACATCATCTGGAAGAAACAAATGACTCACTCACACTTTGAATCCAGTAGAAACAAGCTTTGGCTTTCTTAACCATATCTCACATGAACAATCACTCTGAACCAAACAAACAGAGAAACACAAACCAACAAAGAGAAACACACTAAAATTACATTAGCAGGTTAGAGTTAGTTAGATAAAATCAAACAAATATACAAACTTACATAGCAAAATGCAAAGTTATACACAAATCCTCCCCTGAGGCATATGCCTCCTTAAACTTTGCGGTTAAGGGTTAAGCATACCGATATGGACCACAAGGTGTTGAAACCTTGGTCCATCAAAAGCATTTGTTAACAAATCTCACATTATCATCGATGAATTTTGACCACTTTTATCAAATTTTTATCATATGCATCTCTTATAAAGTGGTGCACGATTTCAATATGTTTTGTTCGATTTGTGAAAATTGGATTTTAACAATGCATATGGTACTTTGATTATCAATAAAAATTGTTGTGTTCATGAAGGTATACCCATAATCCAACAAGGATTTTGAATCCAAGGAACCTCGCGAAATTTGCGACAGCGTACTCTGCTTGATAGATGAGGTAGCCACAATATCTGTTTCTTGCATTGCCAAGAAATCAATCTCGTTCAAGGAATTGGCAACCTCCAGTGGTGGACCTCCTATCCAGATTAGCACCAACATAGTCACTATATAAGCTTCCAACTTAAAAGGAGACTCTTTTGGGTACCATAGACCTAGAAGAGGTTGGCCTTTGAGGTACCAAGATCTTCTTACAGCATTGAGATGGGAAGTCAATGGAGTAACTTGATGTCGAACAAACACTCACGCACAAAAATGTAATCCAGCCTTGAAGCATTAAATACATCAAAGAGCCAATCATGGACCTCACGGATGAACATTCACAGTGGATCTGACTTCATTGTTGGTCTTTGTCTTTGGAGCTTCATAAGGTGTAGTGGCAGTCCTTACACCCTCCATACCAAACTTCTTCAAGATGTCCCTCACATATTTGTCATGACTGATAAAGATACCATGGTTTACCGAACTTGAAGACCCAAAAGAAAGTCATCTCTCCATGGCACTCATCTGAAACTCTCCCTTCATAAGCTCCTCAAACTCCCTGCACCAAGCTTCCTTTGTGGATCCAAAAATAATGTCATCCACATACACTTGTACAAGAATAATGTCAGTGGAATTCTTCTTTAGGAAAAGAATCTTATCAATTGCACCTCTATAACCATGAAGAAATGTAGAAAGCCTAGCATACCGGGCTCGGTGCTGATGTAGTCCATAGAGAGCTTTGACTACCTTATAAACATAATTAGGATGATCTGGATCTTCAAATCCTTTAGGTTGAGTGACATAAACCTCCTCTTCAATTTCACCATACAAGAAGGCTCCTTTAACATCCATCCGATGAACCATAAAACCCATATAGGATGCATAAGCTAAGAAAATACGTATGGCCTCAACTCTTGCCACTGGTGCAAACACTTCATCATTATCTATCCCATCCTCTTGTCGATAACCCTGTAAACTAATCGGCTTTGTTTTAATGACAACACCTCGTGCATCTCTCTCTTATTTTCGGAATCCATTTAGTCCCAATTGCATACTTACCATCATGGTAGTGGTACCAATATCCAAACCTGCTGATTTTGAAATTGTTGCATCTCATCCTGCATTGCTTCAAGCCAACTTGAGTCTTCGAGCTGAGCAACACAGTTGGTTCCACTTGTGAGAGAAAACAAGAAAACAGACAATGTTCATAGTCTGTGTGATTGTCTCTCTTGATTTGAGACATAAGAGATAAAAGCCACCACCATATTTAGAACGTGCTACGTACCTCTTGTTCTAACAGTGCATTAGGATCACCATAATATTAGTGTGGATGAGCATTGTTGATCCTTGTAGTAGTAGTGGTGTTGACATCAATGGAGGAATCAAGATTAGTCACAATAGGTTCAAAGTCAGTATCATAGGAAGGTGTGTTGAAGATTCCTGCTTTAGGTTGATGATGACCAAGATCTGAAGGTTTTGGAAACCGTGTATAAGGTTCTCCAAGGTCTGTTGACACTCTAGTAGAAATAGGAGTAGAGTCAACATGTCTGTCTGCCCAATTGGAGAGGTGAGAGAAAGCAGAATCACTTTGAAATTGACATTTCTACCGATTGCTTCATTTGTACTATCTTCAACATTCCTTTCAGCTTCTAAATTGGCGATCTGTTGTTTCTTCATCTTGCAAGGTCCTCAAAGACATAATGGAATTCATCTTCACCCACATCAGCATAATCTTTGGAAGTGTCACCTACAAAATTGTTAGGAGAGAAGGAAGGCACTACTATGGGTTGTTCATCATCTTGAGACCTTGTCGAATGAGCATCCAAAGTTCCTGCATGGTAGTTGAGATGCTTGAGAATCTGCATTTTGGTTAACCATATGTCTAGAATAACCCAAGTAATCGATCAAGTAATCAAGGTCAAATGACCAAACATGACCCTGTCCTTGAACATTAGGCTTGTCTTCTAGATACCTCAGATTCAATGTCTCCTCAATCTTCTTAGCAGATACATTGTAAACCCTGTATGCCTTACTATGAGCAGAATACCCCACAATGTAACCATCATCAGCTTTCTCATCAAATTTGCCCAACGGATCACTTGTTTTCAAAATTGTCACTTGCGACCAAATGGTTTAAGGTAATGAATAACAGGAACTTTCCCAAAAATAAGTTCATATGGTGTTTTAAGGTGTGGTCTAGTAATGGACACTCTATTGAGTACATAACAACTTTGTACCAACAGCTTGATCCAAAACATGGTTGAAAGTTTAGAGTCTGCGAGCATTGATCTTGCAGCCTCTATTAAGGTTCTATTTTTTCTTTCTGCCACCCCATTTTGTTGAGGGGTTCTTGGAGTGCTATAGTCCTTTTTGATTCCCTTTGACCTGCAGAGTTCTATAAGGATTGCATTCTTGAACTCTGTCCCATTATCACACCTAATTCCTTTCACCTTTTTGTACAACTGATTCTCAATAAGGGTAACAAAGTCTTTCAACACTACAGATGTTTCATCTTTGGTCCTTAGAAAGAATACCCAACAAAATTTACTATAACCATCAGTGATCACTAGACAAAAATATTTATGATCAATGCTTCTCACTTGAGTTGGACCAAACAGATCCATATGAGAAGCGGTGAAGAGGTTCGAAATAATGCTTCTGTACATAACGAGGAACACCTTTGTAGGAGGCTCTGTCTTTGCTTTCCTTTGTTGCATGCAACACGCGTTATGATCATTGGTGAAAACTTTGGAAGGAAGACCTTGAACAAGACCCAGTTTGAGAGCGATTAATGGTCTTGAAGTTGACATGGGCCATCCTTCTGTGCCATTTGGTGGACTCATCCACGGATGCTTTAGCCACCAAACATGTTAAGTCACCTTTGGTTTGACATCGATAAGTTGAATGTATAAAGATTGTGACTACGAGGACCTTCGCCAGTGAAGTTTCTTCTGGAGTTTGAAGTCTTTAGACAACACAAGACATTCATCCTCTGTGAAGAGTACTTTGTTCTTAGTGTCACAGATTTGTGAGACTGAAAACAAATTGAAGTGTTGAAGTTCCTTGACATAGTATACATTCTCAAAGTCCGGTGAGGTGTTTTGATGGTCCCTTTCCCGATAATTGATCATCACTTCCTCCAAAGGTTACATTGCCTCCTCCTTCAATGGGTACAAAGTTATGCATCATATCCCTGTTTCCCGACATACTGAGAACACCACTATCAACAATTCCAACATCTTTATGCTTAAGGGGATGATCCTACAACAACAAAATATACAGAAAATTAGTACACTATGGAGGCTCAAGTCATTCTTGACTTGAACACCTTATGGATCATATGAGTTATGCCAAGTAGAAGTATAAGATCCACTATTGTTCTTGGGTTTCCATTGAAACTTAGGTCCCTGTTTATTCAAGAACAACTCTTTGAGGTCTTGACAGTGGTGTCCAGATCCTCTCCCATCATCCTAGGGTTAACATATCTAGGCCAAAACCATTTTAAAATATTCACTGGTTGGTTGAACATATGGTTTTCCGATTGATCTTCTCCAAGGAAAAGAATTATTATAATTAGTAGCTTGTGGAACATAAGGTGGTATATCATTAACATTGGTCCACATTGGTCTAGATTTCCTAGAATCACCACACCTACTCATCCTTTGCTCATGATAATCACAATCCTTAATTAAATGAAATTTACTTCCACACACAAAACATTTCTTTTGATTAGAAGATTTATTCAAACCAAACAATGTGTTATTACAAGCAGAAGTATTCAAACCAAAACCATGAAAAGAATTATTTTAACAAGATTATTATGCAAAGAATTAACAAGCAAGTCTTCAGAGGCAACTGTCTTGGAAGTGGATTCCTTGGCAAACTGACATGCTTGGTAATCTTGGGTGCAGGTGTGGGGGTGAAGACTTGGGAAGGTCGGACTTGTCATTTGAATCACACTCAGACTTGCTTGGAGGACTTTTCACTGTTAACACAAGAGACAAAGTCATTAGAAGAAGTATTAGGGCCGGCGTAATGTCTCTTGACTTTTTGCCATACAGATGGTGTGATCCATCAAAGTTATCAGGAATGGAAAGGTCAATGGGCATGTGCTCGCCTCTAATTGGTCCACGTCAAAGACATGTAGGTCACCTTCTTTCAAAAAATTAGCTAGGCTTCTGATGTAGATTTACGTGTGTCATCCCTAGCTTCTAAGCCTACATATTTCTTAAAACCTAAAGCCACTGTAGAATTAGGAGCTTGACTACTATAAATCAAACCAACTAACTTATTTCCACTCATCATCCATTCTTATGCCTAGCAAGATTCCCTCCTTAAGTTTCTCCTTAAGTTCTAGATTTTTCTGACTCTACATGCGCTCTTAACTTCTCCAGACCATTTTAACTCATTTTTAGCACATTCGAGATCCCTTTCTAAAACACCTATTTTTTCATCATAAGCTATTTGATTCTTCTGAAACCAAACCTTTTGTCTTTCTAGTGTTTTTAAATCCTGTTTATAAGCTTAACTTCCACATAGCATTCATTATATTTAGGTTCCAAAATATCATAAGCTTCTTTGAGTGCATTATAACGCTCACTACAACCAAACAAATAGTTTTGTACCCGAGAGATGCCCATCAAGGCAATCTGATCATGCCTATCCTCTGAAGTACAACTTGCAATCAACCCTGACATTATCGAGGACCATCATTATCATCCTCCTCATGTTGCTTCCAGTCCACATTGCTATCCAGATTGACCAAAGCAATTGAACCCTTTGAAGTTCCTGCCTCCTTCACGATACGCTGATAGAGAGGAGTATCTTGTCTCATCACCGACTTTCTCTGTCTTTGCATTCTCTAGAAAAGTGACCCATCTATTGGCATGTGAAGCATTTAACCTTCCTCTTGTCAAACCTTGCTCGATCTCTTCCTTTGAATCCAAACCTTCTTCCGACTTTTTAGCTCAAAATTCTTGATATCCATGGAAAGCATGGCCAACCGCCACTTCCGCTTCATCTCTTCCATCTCAAGTGGGTCCACTGATCAAAATCTTCATAGGCCGAGATCCTAGAGGATCATAATCAGCGAGAAGGATCCAAGAACATCTTCCATGATTCCACTTGATCTAGGATGAGAACTTGATGAGGGAGCAACATAAGATGATGATGGATATGGGCTTGGACCATAGCTTGTCTTTGGAGTAGAGGCTCCGAATGCAGTGTGACTAGCGAAGAAGATGATCGAAAGGGCTTCTTACATCATGTTCAAGAGCTTTAAGTTTGTGATACAGATCATCAAAGGTAATCATGTCCAAACCACCTTTAGCTTTTAAAGCTACATGTAGCCAGATGGAGGGTAATGACCTCGAAACTTAGAGTTCGATCATCATTATCCCGGCTTGCCTACATTGATTCAAGCGACTTAAAATCTTGTGAAACTTATCATAGCCCTTGTGTATTCCTTCCTCTTCGAGATTTGAAAGTCTGGCTGTTGTCTCAGCATGGACTTCCTTCGGTCTCCTAGACTCCTCATTCCCACCGAACTTCGCCTTAATTTCTAACCATATATCCTTAGCATCTTGCATGAAGTGAAAATCACTCAAGTGATCCTCGAGAATAGCTTGCAGAAGATGGTTCTCACCTTGCTTTCTCTCTGACTGGCGCCACAATTCTTGGCAGTTTTGGGAGGAACATTCATCATCTTACCAGTAGCATCCATGGTAGTTCTCTTCAAACTGTTTTCCTTCAAACTATCTCCCGTAGATTAATCAATGTTGGAGATCCAGTTCGCATCTTCATCGCCCAAAGATCATATTCCTCCCTTAAGGTAAGGAAACTTAGCATTGCTATTCGAGAGACTTAGTTGTTGCAGATGGGTGGAGTTTTGGTTGTTGGTGACTTTAGTATCAACATCTGAACAGCATGATGATTTTGTTATGGTTGTATGGGTGTTTGAAAAACTTGTCCTTAGTATCATAGAGACTCTCACCAGGCTCGATACCACTGTTGAAACAAACAGAGACCTTGATAGATCTTGAGCTCGTGGATCGTTATATATGCCTATGTAATCACAAGCACAATAAAAGACAATCTCTACAACTTATATTTATCAAATGGAATATTAACATAAGTAACAAATAACTAAGAACTTCATGATCCTCTATGGATCTTTATATTAACTAAAACCGAGTTTTCAATCGGTACATAACTCATTCTAATGTGTTCCTTTTATAGATAAGGAACCCTAAACAAAATCGCTAAACCGTTTTCAAGAAATTATAAACATAAAACTAAATAAGATATACACAATCACTTCCTAATAAAAATCATGTATATCCAAACTAAATATACTAAACGGAATAAACACTTCGCAGAAACGGACTAATAACTATTACTCTTCAAGAGATTATGTCTTCTTGAATCCACCTTCTTCGCCAGCAGAAACACTTCGACATTAAGTTCAACATAATCCATACTTCACATAATTCCCAACATGCTCTAACTCAATCGGAAGATGACATGCCTTTCCGTACACTAGCTTGTATGGAGTACATCCAGGTGTTTTGTAAAAGCCGCATGAAGGCCCAGAGTGCGTCCATCAGCTTTATCCGACCAGGATGACGCGATTTTCGCCTCTTCCTTTCAAGAATTCTTTTTATACCACTGTTAGAAACTTCCACCGCTTGTTTGGGGGTGGTATGCAGAGAGAGCGTTGGGTAACACCATACTTTTTGCGCGATCAAATTGGTCATTGCGAAATGTGTACCACGATCATCTGATTATAGCTCTGGAGTTCCAAACTCGGCAAAAGGGATTTCAAAAATTTCACAACGTTGAAACAGGAAAGCACCTTGATAGATCTTGAGCTCGTGGATCGTTATATATGCCTATGTAATCACAAGCACAATAAAAGACAATCTCTACTACTTATATTTATCAGCAGAATATAAACACAAGTAACAAATAACTAAGAACTTCGTGATCCTCTATGGATCTTTATATTAACTAAAACTGAGTTTTTCAATCGGTACATAACTCATTCTAATGTGTTCCTTTTATAGATAAGGAACCCTAAACAAAATCGCTAAACCGTTCCCAAGAAGCGTATAAACTTAAAACTAAAGAAGATATACACAATCACTTCCTAATAAAGCTCATGTATATCCAAACTAAATATACTAAACCCGGAATAAACACTTCCAAAATAAATGACTAATAACTATTACTCTTTAGATTATGTCTTCAGAAGAATCCACTCTTCTTCAAAGAAACACTTCGGCATTAATTTCCATAATCCATACTTCACATAATTCCCAACAATCCTCCCTAAACTGGAATTTGACTTGGTTAAGTTCCAGTTTCTTGATAGATCTTTAACAGCGTCCCGAGAGGATTGTGCACAAACAACAACAGAGAAAGAATCCAAAGAAGAACATCTCTATGATGAAGAAACTCAGAAACTCCATATCTTTGCAACAACAAATGACAATAGGTACATCAAAACAAATTAGTTTCATACTATTCTCATCACATCCAGGTGTGTTAACTCTGTGAGAGGTGAATCATTGAAAATAATGGATTTGATGTCTCTTTACCAATAGCCATCACTACTTGAGTAGCCATATGTTTAAGTTTGTAAACTATGGTACACAGATAACCATCTGATTTATTGGCAAACCAGCAACCATATAAACGGTTTGTAATGTCTTTACTGTAGCCGTTTGCTCAGGACTAGTCAATTCTTAGAATTGGTGAATTGAGAACCAAATATGGAATGCCACTGCCTTTACCACAAGCCATATACATGTGGGCTAGTCAATTCTTGGATTCCAAAACGGAATAAACCATGGTGAATTGAAAACCATACAACTTCAGCAATTAAGCACGGGGTGATTGCATACCCTATGATTTTTAGCAAATCATTACAGCTATCAAAAGATTTGATGTGTCTTTACCAAAGCTGTACCCTTTGGACTAGCTAACTCTTTGACATACCCAAAGTATATCTGGTGAGTCAAGAACCATCAAAAGTATACAACAAACCAGCAAGAAAAGTTAGATAAACCAAAAACATTTTTTTTAACTAAGAAATAAATAAAACAAAAATTACAAAATACACAAAATAGTACAATCAAGATGAACCTTTATGTGACAGAAGCTGATTTTTAATCAAACCAACACATTGAGAAGCATGAAGTTCATCATTGCCAACTGGATTTGGAGGCACTTCCAACCGTCTCACAACCTTTCCATAAAAGTAACCGATAAAGGATAGAGCTTATCCGATAGCATGCACAAAATCATTCCACAAGTGGTCTGAACCACATGAACGAAGGCGGAGGATAAAATCTCCAACTCTCAATCTCCCAGATGTGAATTCTTCCGGATAGAATACCCTTTACCTTCTGGAGATTGAGAATCAAAAAAAACCTGAAGATCACCCAACAAATATAAACGAACCTTGTTGATGGATGAAAATTATAATATTGAATGACATGTTCATACATCATTTTCAAATCATGTCGAGTCACCAAATGAAGAATGAAGTTGAACTCAACCATAGCGATATCATCCAGTCGATAAATAGATGTGTAAGCTTCCTTTCCAATTGACCAATACCACATGAGCTCCTTCAGGAAAAACTTCAACAGGTCCAACTTTAATAAAGGTAGATTCATCAGCCTTGAGATCTAAATAAGGAGTCTTTGAATAATGTTTCCTAGCCAATCACGTAGAACTCCTTAAGAACTATGTTTCCTTTTCACCAAACTTTTCGCCTCCTACCTATTGGATCTGTATCAATCTTTAGCATCATCCATTGTCCAATGAGTTACCCAAATCACACTTGGCAATGCTTGGAAGAAACCAAAGAAGATTCAGCAGAAACAACCACATCGAAGAAGGATTAGCTTCGAAGTTGTTTCGAAGTAACAACTCAGAAGAGATCACCGAGGTAAAACATCATCAAAATTTTCCACTATCTCAACATTTTATGTCTCTTAGCTTGAGGAACATCAGACATTGAAGCAATTCTTTCCAATTGAGAAGAAGTAGAACCAGAAGAGGAAAACTTCATAACCATATTATACTGTCTAATCAAAGCATCATCAGACAAAGCATTGATTTGCTTCATTGACATACGAATTATACATAGCGAGATTCTTCACAACTCGCCTCATATAATTCCTCTTACGAGCAACGTAGGTCATAGGTTTTCTCTTTTGGCTTTATTTCTTTGAGCAATAAGAGCTCTTCTCTTTTGCATGATTCTTGCTTCCTTTGAATACCAAGAGCCACCATTTTATCCACAAAATTCTCATCATCAAAAGATGCTCCTAAGATAAGTTTTGCAAGATTTGGATCAGATGCACCTTGAGTAGTATAAGCATCCCATTGATCATCAGTGATCTTAGGAAGTAATGCATCAAGCTCTAATTTTCTTTCAGAAGACAAATTAGAATCGGTGATCTTGAAGAAATTTAGCAACAACACGACTTCTGCATATTCTCATAATCAACAAACATCCGAGCTGAGCTTGATTTTCTTTCACCATACCTTTGAATTAATCATATCATCAATCACATCTTCCTGTCCTTTGTCAGGAAGATGTCTCATGAAGAACCAATTTGAGCTTCAGAAGGAACAATCAAACCAACATCAGGAAGAAATAGGTTGAGACAATTTCTCCACGAGGTGTGAGAGAAAACATCGAAGAAAGAAGAATTTAACTTATACATTCTCCCATATAAAAACTTCATCATCATCTACTGAAGGTGAAACATTTGGTTGTTCTTGTATAGATGAGGTTTGACCATAATCAGAAGCAACCTCCTCAACTAGAACATCAGCAGATGCATCAACCACGTTCGGCTCCTTTGAAGTTTCAGCAGATACCTTATTCAAATATTGTCTTTGTATTTTTCTAGCAAATATAATAGGCACCTTAATCCTTGAAGATTCAGCAATAGGAGAAGAAACATCAGATGTAAGAGCTGCATCAGCCAAGATTCCAAGGGATGCATGAAGATTCTCTTCATCCTCCTCTTCAGAAGAAACCAAACTTCTCTTCTTACCCCTCTGACTCATTAATTCTTCCAAGTGCTCAACTTTAGTCTCCAATTCCACAATCTTATTACCAAGAATAGACTTGGTCTCTGCAAGTTCTTTCTTTAGATCAGTCACCTCACCTGCATACTTTTTCATTAGAGCATATAATGAGGTAAGTGTAACAGGATCCTCATCTGCATCAGCTAATTGTTCAGTTGGAATTGGAACTTCATTTGACCGTTCGAAGTAAAGAACTGATCAACATTAGAACATCCTTCACCAAATGGATTCCTAATAGGACTTGGTGTAGGCAATCTATCAATTTCAACCTGAACCTCATCAACATTAACCTGAACCTCATCAATAGAAACTTGAACAGCATCAATAGAAACATGTGTAGGTAATTGACTAGGACATGGTCTAGGTGAAGGTATGGATGCCTCAGCAATAGCAGAAGGGCCCTCATCAACATCTACGGAAAGATTACCATCAGTAGTATTGGAAAAAGGTATAACAACATTAACCTCATCAGCAGTTTCATTCTCCTGAGGCAACATGGCAGCTAACAAAGGAAAATGTGTCCCCTCAAATTTAGTTCGCATCGAAGCAAATAACTTAGAAGTCAAAACTCCTATGGGATGAAAAGCTTGGGTTTGTGTAGAAACATTCAATATCATCTGTAAGAACCTAGGGTACATCAAAAACTTACCCTTTTTCCTAGTTATATTTTCAACCATATTATCAAAAATAAACTTAGAAAAATTATAAGTCAAACCCTTAGATAAACAAACAATACCACATCCCATTTGGGTTGAAAACTTATCCCATCCTCCAGACTTATTGCTGATACACTAAAGCTAAGTATGTACCAAAAACCTCCACATAGGACATAGCTTGTTCTTGAACCATACATCTGTCCTCGTACTTTGATATCCAATTTCCCTAAGCCCATCAAGTACCAGCTGCAGAATCCGATGATAAAATCCATTTTCATCATTCAAACGAAGTTGTCTTCTTATCAAATCTTCTGTGACAATATACTGTTCCGTCAACTCTGCAACTATCTCGGTATCACTTCTTCTCTACTGTGGCCAAAATTGAGTAACCAAGGATTCATATATAGCATTTGGAGAATCGTTAATGCATCTGAATCTTTGATCTTTGTAAGAATGAAATCATCGGCCTATACAACTCATCTCGGCGAGTTCGAGAAAAGCAACCTTATTATGATCATGTTTAAATTGAAGCGCCATGAGAGATTTTGAAAATTAGGGTTACGATTTGCACAAAAGGAAGTGTTTTGAATGAGAGTAATAAGCGAATCACTTAATATGGGATGAATATATGCTGGTAGAGAATAAATAGAAATTTCCCAATTTTGGTCAAAGTTGACCAATGATGACGTGGACTTCTACTTTTACTTATATTTACTTTCATCTTCGGTAGAAACGAAAACCATTCTGCTGAAGTATACCAATCAGCAGAATCAGATTAAGTATTCAAGAAGCTTCAGTAAATATCTTTTTACTGTTTCACCCACATGCATTAAATCTCTTACCACTTGAAACCGTCTATAAAACAATCCCAAAGCACACATACCTCTTCATCAAAAACCCCCAAATATTATTCCAAACCCTAATTCCACCAATACTCCAAAATTAGCCAAAATAAACCATGAGTACCAAACCTGAGATCATAGATCTCACAACATCATCCTCATCATCATCATCATCATCAAGTGAAGATACCAATCCATGGCTTCATTATTTTCCAAAACCATATCCACTATCAAAGAAATCACCCTTTCTTTCTTCATCAGAAGATGATAGTGTAGAGAATCCAAGTGTATCTGCTGATGATTCTGATGACTCCTATAAGGAGAGAACATCTTACTCCCAACCCCCACCTCAGGCCTCAGAAGGCCACGGCCAAAAATCCACCACTTCCAAAAGATGAGAGGTGGTTCTCGGTCTTTTCGCATCGAGGTTTGGTGCATCATCACATATCGTATAAGGGAAGAACTTAAAGAGAGTAGATGGATTGCATTTTGGTTGAAATAAATAGATGAAGCACAAAGGACACATTATTTTTCTCCATCATCAAATGTGGTCATTGTCATCATCATCGTTTGCATCAATCCATCCTCTCCATTTTGATCCTTAGCATCTTCGTCGTACTGGTCATGCATCTCCAGCCATCAAGATAGAATGAATGGGTGGTTATGCAAGACTTGAAAAATGCATATCCAGCATTTAGTGTGAAAGATGTGAGCGATCATGCATATCCAACCTTTGTTAGATGTTGGAACGGATGATATGTAATAGATTAGGATTAGTAGATCATGTAGATGAATTTGATGTTGCTAGTACTCTTAAGCATGTAAGTATGGTAAACTGTTTCTTGAATGAATGAATGATCAATTTGCTTGTGCTTCTTTAGAATGAATCATATAACTTCACACATCATCTTCAGAGAAGAAACTAATGACTCACTTCAGCACTTTGAATTCAGTAGAAACAAGCTTTGGATTTTTAACCATATCTCACATGAACAATCACTCTGCAAACCAAAACAAAACACAGAGAAACACAAACCAAAAAAGAGAAACACACTAAAATTACATTAGCAGGTTAGAGTTAGTTAGATAAAATCAAACAAATATACAAACTTACATAGCAAAATGCAAAGTTATACACAAATCCTCCCCTGAGGCATATGCCTCCCCTTAAACTTTGCAAAGCTTAAGGGTTGAGCATACCGATATGGACCACAAGGTGTTGAAACCTTGGTCCATCAAAAGCCTTTGTTAACAAATCTGCCACATTATCATCAGTATGAATTTTGACCACTTTTATCTAATTTTTATCATATGCATCTCTTATAAAGTGGTTACTGATTTCAATATGTTTTGTTACCTATGAAAACCTGGATTTTTAACAATGCATATGGTACTTTGATTATCAATAAAAATTGTTGTGTTCATGAAATTGTACCCATAATCCAACAACTGATTTTGAATCTAAAGAACCTGTCCACAGCAATTTGCAGCAGAACAGTACTCTGCTCAGTAGATGAGGTAGCCACAATAGTTGTTCTTGCATTGCCAAGAAATCAATCTCTTTCAAGGAATTGGCAACCTCGTTGGTGGACCTCCTATCCAGATTAGCACTAGCATAGTCACTATCACTATAAGCTTCCAACTTAAAAGGAGACTCTTTTGGGTACCAAAGACCTAGAAGAGGTTGGCCTTTGAGGTACTTAAAGATCTTCTTAACATAATTGAGATGGGAAGTCAATGGGTAACTTGAGTGTCATGAACAAACACTCACAGCAAAAGTAATATCTGGCCTTGAAGCTGTTAAATACATCAAAGAGCCAATCATGGACCTGTACAGATGAACATTCACAGGTGGATCAGCTTCATTGTTGGTCTTTGTCTTTGGAGCTTCATAAGGTGTAGTGGCAGTCCTTACACCCTCCATACCAAACTTCTTCAAGATTTCCCTCACATATTTGTCCTGACTGATAAAGATACCATCAGGTTTCTGCGAACAAGACCAAAAGAAAGTCATCTCTCCCATGGCACTCATCTGAAACTCACCCTTCATAAACTCCTCAAACTCCCTGCACCAAGCTTCCTTTGTGGATCCAAAAATAATGTCATCCACATATACTTGCACAAGAATAATGTCTGTGGAATTCTTCTTAAGGAATAGAGTCTTATCAATTGCACCCTTTCTATAACCATGCTTCGGAAGAAATGAGAGAGAGCCTAGCATACCAGGGCTCAGGTGCCGATGTAGTCCATAGAGAGCTTTGACTACCTTATAAACATAATTAGGATGATCTAGATCTTCAAATCCTTTAGGTTGAGTGACATAAACCTCCTCTTCTATTTCACCATACAAGAAAGGCTCCTCCTTAACATCCATCTGATAGACCATAAAACCCATATAGGATGCATAAGCTAAGAAAATCCGTATGGCCTCAACTCTTGCCACTGGTGCAAACACTTCATCATAATCTATACCCTCCTCTTGTCTATAACCCCTGGACTGGCAACTAATCGGCTTTGTTTTTAATGACAACACCTCGTGCATCTCTCTTATTCTTTAGAATCCATTTAGTCCCAATAGCATACTTACCATCAGGTAGTGGTACCAATATCCAAACCTGCTGATTTTGAAATTGTTGCATCTCATCCTGCATTGCTTCAAGCCAACTTGAGTCTTCAAGAGCCTGAGCAACACTGGTTGGTTCCACTTGTGAGAGAAAACATGCAAACAAATAATGTTCATAGTCTGTGTGATTGTCTCTCTGCTGATTTGAGACATAAGAGATAAAAGCCACCTGACCATATTTAGAACGTGCCACAGTACCTCTTGTTCTAACAGGTGCATTAGGATCACCAATAATATTAGTCTGTGGATGAGCATTGTTGATCCTTGTAGTAGTAGTGGTGTTGACATCAATGGAAGAATCAAGATTAGTCACAGTAGGTTCAAAGTCATATCATAGGAAGGTGTGTTGAAGATTCTCTTTAGGTTGATGATGACCAAGATCAGAAGGTTTTGGAAAAACCGTATAAGGTTCTCCAAGTCCATTGACACTCTAGTAGAAATAGGAGTAGAGTCAACATGTCTTTCAAAGCCGGGTGAGAGGTGAGGAGAAATGAATCACTTTGTGCAGAATTGACATTTCTACCGATTGCTTCATTTGTACTATCTTCAACATTCCTCTCAGCTTCTAAATTGGCTGCATACTCTTGTTTCTTCAATCTGGCAAGGTCCTCAGCATAATGGAATTCATCTTCACCCACATCAGTATAATCTTTGGAAGTGTCACCTACAAAATTGTTAGGAGAGAAGGAAGGCACTACTATGGGTTGTTCATCATCTTCGACCCTTTGTCGAATGAGCATCCAAAGTTCCTGCCTGAAGTTGGAGATGCTTGAGATTCTGCATTTTGGTTAGCCATATGTCTAGAATAACCTAAGTAATCAGTCAAGTAATCAAGGTCAAATGACCAAACATGACCCCGTCCGAACATTAGGCTTGTCTTCTAGATACCTCAGATTCAATGTCTCCTCAATCTTCTTAGCAAATACATTGTAAACCCTGTATGCCTTACTATGACGAGAATACCCACAATGTAACCATCATCAGCTTTCTCATCAAATTTGCCCAACGGATCACTTGTATTCAAAATTGTCACTTGACAGTCAAACGGTTTAAGGTATGAATGAATAGGAACTTTCCCAAAAGTTCATATATGGTGTTTTAAGGTGTGGTCTAGTAATGGACACTCTATTGAGTACATAACAAGCTGTACCAACATCTTCATTCCAAAACATGGTTGGAAGTTTAGAGTCACAAAGATTGATCTTGCGGCCTCTATTAAGGTTCTATTTTTCTTTCTGCCACCCCATTTTGTTGAGGGGTTCTTGGAGTGCTATAGTCCCTTTTGATTCCATTTGACCTGCAGAGTTCTATTAGGATTGCATTCTTGAACTCGCCCCATTATCACACCTAATTCCTTTCACCTTTTTGTTCAACTGATTCTCAATAAGGGTAACAAAGTCTTTCAACACTACAGATGTTTCATCTTTGGTCCTTAGAAAGAATACCCAACAAAATTTACTATAACCATCGTGATCACTGACAAAAATATTGATGATCAATGCTTCACTTGAGTTGGACCAAATGATCCATATGAAGCAAATGAAGAGGTTCGAAATAATGCTTTCACTGTAACAGAACACCTTTGTAGGAGGCTCTATGTCTGCTTTCCTTTGTTGCATGCAACACGCTTATGATCATTGGTGAAAACTTTGGAAGGAAGACCTTGAACAAGACCCGTTAGAGAGCTGATTAATGGTCTTGAAGTTGACATGGGCTATCCTGCCATTTGGTGGACTCATCCATGGATGCTTTAGCCACCAAACATGTTAAGTCACCGGGTTTGACATCGATAAGTTGAATGTATAAAGATTGTGATGCGAGGAACCTTCAGCTAATTGAAGTTTCTTCTGAGTTTGAAGTCTTTAGACAAAGACAAGACATTCATCCTCTGTGAAGAGTACTTTGTTCTTAGTGTCACAGATTTGTGAGACCTAAACAAATGAAGTGTTGAAGTTCCTTGACATAATATACATTCTCAAAGTCCAGCTGAGGTGTTTTGATGGTCCCTTTCCCAATAATTCTGTCCATCACTTCCTCCAAAGGTTACATTGCCTCCTCCTTCAATGGGTACAAAGTGATGCATCATATCCCTGTTTTCACATACTCGAACAACCACTATCAACAATTCCAACATCTTTATGCTTAAGGGGATGATCCTACAACAACAAAAATATACAGAAAAATTAGTACACTATGAAGGCTCAAGTCATTGTGACTTGAACCCTTTGTGATCATATGAGTTATGCCAAGTAGAAGTATAAGATCCACTATTGTTCTTGGGTTTTCATTGAAACTTAGGTCCCTGTTTATTCCAAGAACAACCTGCTGAGGTCTTGACAAATAGTGTCCCGACTTCTCCCATCAGTATAGGGTTAACATATCTAGGCCAAAACCATTTTAAAATATTCAATGTTGGTTGAACATATGGTTTTCCGATTGATCTTCTCCAAGGAAAAGAATTAATATAATTAGTAGCTTGTGGAACATAAGATGGTATATCATTAAAATTGGTCCACATTGGTCTAGATTTCCTAGAATCACCACACCTACTCATCCTTTGCTCATGATAATCACAATCCTTAATTAAATGAAATTTACTTCCACACACAAAACATTTCTTCTGATTAGAAGATTTATTCAAACCAAACGATGTGTTATTACAAGCGTAGTATTCAAACCAAAACCATGAAAAGAATTGTTTTAACAAGACTATTATGCAAAGAATTAAAAAGCAAGTCTTCAGAGGCAACTGTCTTGGAAGTGGATTCCTTGGCAAAGAAATCATGCTTATTGGTAATCTTGGGTGCGGCAGGTGAAGACTTGGGAAGGTCAGACTTGTCATTTGAATCACACTCAGAGACTTGCTAGAGGACTTGTCACTGTAACACAAGAGACAAAGTCATTAGAAGAAGTATAGGGTCCGCATGTCTCTTGACTTTTTCCATACGATGGTGTGATCCATCAAAGTTATCAAGAATGGAAAGGTCAATGGGCATGTGCTCACCTCTAATTGGTCCACGTACAGCATGTAGGTCACCTTCTTTCACAAAATTAGCTAGGCCTGCTGATGTAGATTTACGTGTGTCATCCCTAGCTTCTAAGCCTACATATTTCTTAAAACCTAAAGCCACTGTAGAATTAGGAGCTTGACTACTATAAATCAAACCAGCTAACTTATTTCCACTCATCATCCATTCTTTATGCCTAGCAATTTCCTCCTTAAGTTTCTCCTTAAGTTCTAGATTTTGACTCTACATCTGCTCTTAACTTCTCAGACCATTTTAACTCATTTTTAGCACATTCGAGATTCCTTTCTAAAACACCTATTTTCTCATCATAAGCTATTTGATTCTTCCGAAACCAAACCTTTTGTCTTTCTAGTGTTTTTAAAGCCTGTTTATAAGCTTCAACTTCCACATAGCATTCATTATATTTAGGTTCCAAAATATCATAAGCTTCTTTGAGTGCATTATAACGCTCACTACAACCAAACAAACAGTTTTGTACCTGAGAGATGCCCATCAAGGCAATCTGATCATTCCTATCCTCTGAAGTCTGACTTGCAATCAACCCAACATTATCAGGACCATCATTATCATCCTCCTCATGTTTCTTCCAGTCCACATTGCTATCAGAGTGACCAAAGGCACTGAACCCTTTGAAGTTCTGCCTCCTTCCGATCTACTGCTGATAAGAGGAGTATCTTGTCTCATCACCGGCTTTCTCTGTCTTTGCATTCTCTAGAAAAGTGACCCATCTGTTGGCATGTGAAGCATTTAACCTTCCTCTTGTCAAACCTTGCTCGATCTCTTCCTTTGAATCCAAACCTTCTTCCGACTTTTAGCTCAAAATTCTTGATATCCATGGAAAGCATGGCAACCGCACTTGACTTCATCTCTTCCATCTCAAGTGGGTCCACTTGATCAAAATCTTCATAGGCCAGATCCTACTGAGGATCATAATCAAGCAAGAAGGATCCAGAACATCTTCCATGATTCCACTTGATCTAGGATGAGAACTTGATGAGGGAGCAGCATAAGATGATGATGGATATGGGATTGGACCATAGCTTGTCTTTGGAGTAGAGGCTCCAACGAATGCAGTGTGACTAGCAGAAGATGATCGAAAAGGGCTTCTTACATCATGTTCAAGAGCTTTAAGTTTGTGATGACGCTCATCAAAGGTAATCATGTCCAAACCACCTTTAGCTTTTAAAGCTATGCTTACATGTAGCCAGAATGGAGGTAATGACCTCGAAACTTAGATTACAAAGTCATCATTATCCGGCTTTGCCTGCAATTGATTCAACCGACTTAAAATCTTGTGAAACTTATCATAGCCCTTGTGTATTCCTTCCTCTTTAGATATTTGAAAGTCCTGAACCTGCCTTGTCTCGGCATGGACTTCTCATCTCCTAGACTCCTCATTCCCACCGAACTTCGCCTTAATTGCTAACCATATATCCTTAGCATCTTGCATGAAGTGAAAATCACTCAAGTGATCCTCGGGAATAGCTTGAGAAGAATGGTTCGACCTTGGTTTCTCTCGAACCGCCAAAGCAACTCTTCACAGATTTGGGAGGAACATTTATCATCTTACCAGTTGCATCCGTGGTAGTTCTCTTCAAACTGTTTCCCTTCAAGACTATCTCCCATAGATTCCAATCAATGTTGGAGATCCAGTTCTGCATCTTCATTGCCCAAAGATCATATTTTTTAACTGATGATGTTTTTTAACTGAAGTCGTTTGAGTCAATGGTATTTGGTGTTGTGGTCAAGGTCGAGTTTACGCATAACTGCTTCTTCTTATCGGTTTACGCATGGGTTTTTGAAAAAAATCTTACAGCGTAACTCTCTCTTTATCGTGCGGCGATATTTCTTATCGTAAAACACAATGCGCTCTTATCGTAACCTAGCTTAATAGCGCGTGAAGCTTAGGCGTAAAAGCATATACGTAAACATTTTCTTATCAGCGTAACTTCACAGCTACGCGTAGCACCTCTGTAGATCCTCCTTATGCGTAGAAAACTAGGGTTTTGACCCAGTTGACTTTTTCCGGTGAAATTTTCCGACCATGTTTTTCCGTTCAGTCTTCATAAAACCCTTCCGTAAAAGCATAAAATCGCCTTTTGGACCGTTTGACCATGAACTCCATAGCGGCCGGTTGACCATTTTTGTTTCCGCTGAATATTGGTACAAAAATGTCTAAAAAAATAACTGTTTGGACCGGATGATAGACCAAAGCATTTATTAACAAGAAAGTTTAAGACTTTGTAACCAAAAAGATACCAAACATGAATAAAACTGCTTTTACCCACAAATCGGAAAAAAATTTTCCGACCACAAAATAAGCTCAAAATGCGAATAAATAATGATGATTCAAACCAACATAAATCAATAAAACAACAATCTCACAGCTCGATACCAATTGTAGGATCGATAAAACTAGTGATTTATGTGGTTCGGGGGTCGGGGAAGCTCAAAGAATGAATAAGACATGGTATTATTTAGATTAATGTAAAGGGAAGATGTGTGTGTTTCTAGATAGAAGAAGAAGAAACCACACACACTTCTTTACAAAATATGAACTTCCTACCCTCCTAGTTGGGACTAGGAGGGTTATTTATACTTCAACAAGCTCAACTTAGCACTATTGACTAAACTAGTCCTTGTGAATAAGTAAAGAAAGAAACTAATGCAATTCCCGTAATGATTTCACTTTAGCGAGGCTAACAATATTCCTCCCTTTTAAGGTAAGGAAACTTAGCATTGCTATTAGAGAGACTTAGTTGTTGCAGATGGGTGGAGTTTTGGTTGTTGGTGATTTCAGTATCAACATCTGAACCAGGCATGATGATTTTGTTATGGTTGTATGGGTGTTCAGAAAAACTTATCCCTCATTGTTTCTTCTTTCTTCATTCTTGGTCGTGGTTTTGTAATCATCAAATCTATAATTCCCAACAACAACTACCCGGGCATCATTAGTAGGTAAAGCTTTTGCTTCAACCCATTTTGACAAATAGTCAACAGCCATGAGTATGTATTTGTTTCCTCGAGATGATGGAAATGGCCCCATAAAGTCAATACCCCATATGTCAAAGATCTCACAAACTTGAATGGCGTTTTGCGGCATTTCATTTCTTTGAGATATATTTCCGTGACGTTGACAAGTGTCACAGGTTTTGACAAAATCGTGGGCATCCTTGTAGATAGTGGGCCAACAAAACCCGGAATCAAACACCTTTTTGGCGGTGTAGTTTAGACTATGATGGCCCCCGGTGGGTCCAGCATGGCAAGCTTTGATAATATCCATAGCTTCTTGTCCATAAACACACCGTCGGATGACTTGATCCGCACATATTTTGAATAAGAAGGGGTCGTCCCAGAAATAATGTTTAACATCCTTGAAGAATTTGTTCTTCTGTTGGGTCGACATCCCTTTCACTATGAAGTTACCCGCATGGTAATTTGCGAAGTCAGCAAACCATGGGGTAGTAGAATTTCCACGAAAAGAAACCGCATTGAGTGTCTCGAGAGGAAATGTTTCATTTATTTCCTTTTTCTTGAAAACATCCTGGTGAGGGTTTTCTAAGCAGGACAGATGATCGCAGACTAGATTCTCGGCTCCTTTTTATCACGTATAATGATATCAAATTCTTGCGGGAGGAGAATCCAGCGGAGCAATCTTGGCTTTGCATCTTGTTTTGCAAAGAGATATTTGAGAGCGAATGATCCGTGATACACCACGCATTTGGTCAAGATTAAATATGGCCGAAACTTCTCAAATGCATACACCACGGCTAATAGCTCTTTTCCTGTGGTGGTGTAATGAGTTTGAGCTTCAGTCATAGTCTTACTTACGTAGTGGATAGGCTGAAAATGCTTGTTTCTATCGCGTTGCCCTAAGAGGCTGCACCGATAGCAAAATCACTTGCATCGCATGAGCTCAAAGGGTAAATCGATTCAAATGAGCAACGAGAATGGGTGCTTCATAGCAGTTTTTCTTCAATGTTTCAAAAGCTCGATGCACTCGGGTGAGAAGATAAAAGGAGAATCTTTCTCAAGAAGATGGGTCATAGGCCGGGCGATTTTAGAAAAATCTTGTATGAATCTACGATAAAAACCGGCATGACCTAAAAACTCCTAATACCTTTGACGGTAGTAGGATGAGGTAATTTAGCAATAACATCTACTTTTGCTCTATCTACCTCAATCCCATTTTTTGAAATTTTATGGCCAAGGACTATGCCTTCTTTGACCATAAAGTGACTTTTCTCCCAATTTAGACTAAGATTGGTGTCTTCACACCTTTGAAGCATTTTTTCTAAATGGGAGAGACATGTTTGAAATGAATCCCCAATGACCGAGAAGTCATCCATAAACACCTCCATTGTTTCCCCGATCATGTCGTGGAAAATGGCCATCATACATCGTTGGAACGTGCCAGGAGCATTACATAAGCCAAAAGGCACACGTTTTTAGGCAAAAGTTCCGTATGGGCAGGTGAATGTGGTCTTCTCTTGATCATGTGGATCAATGGGAATCTGAAAATAACCCGAGAAACCATCAAGGAAACAATAGTACTCGTTTCCTGCTAATCTCTCAAGCATTTGGTCCATGAAGGGTAGAGGAAAATGGTCTTTACGGGTAGCGTCATTCAACTTACGATAGTCAATGCACACACGCCATCCTGTAACCAATCGAGTTGGGATTAACTCGTTATCTTCATTAGTAACAAACATGGTTATGCCACCCTTTTAGGAACACAATGAATTGGGCTAACCAAGGACTATCCGAGATCGGGTAAATCAATCACGCATCAAAAGTTTGATAACCTCCTGTTTGATAACATCATGGATTTTTGGATTTACATCTTCTCGATGTTGAACTTCTGGTTTGAAGTCATCCTCCATCAAGATTTTGTGAGTACAAAACTCGGGGTTGATACCCTTAATGTCGGAGAGTTTCCAAGCAATTGCTTGCTTGTGTAACTTTAAGACCTTTATGAGCAACTTTTTTTCATCTTTACTCAAATCTCTAGCAATAATGACTGGCAATTTATCATCACCCTCAAGAAATGCATACTCGAGATGAGGTGGTAAGTCCTTAAGCTCAACCTCAAGAAATTTTAGTTTTCTCAAGCTGACTTGACTTCCTTGTTATGAAGCTCGGCGGAGGGAGAGGAGAATTGTCTGATTTAACAACTTCTAAGAAGAATATCTCCTCAGATTAATCTCATTTTGATTAATCTCAGGTTGGAATTGAATCACTAGAGTGAGGGTTGATGATGGATCATCATTAAGCAACTTCTCAATGAGAAGTATGTCCCCTTCGATGTCAATTGGAGCGTGATCAATTTCCCATGGAGCAGAATCACTAGCCAAGTATGCTTCAATCTCTTCCAAGATGAAGTCTCTTCCCTCAAAAGGAGTGATAGAAGGAGTAGAATTGGCTATGATAGGTTGAGAAGATGTGGTGGGATCCCTACTCGCAGTAATTATGAGAATAACCAAGAACTTCTTGAGAGTACTCTTCAGAAACAACATCAATCATATCTATTCGGTTAAGATTCGAATCATAGTTTGCGGAGTATCTCGAAGTTTGATCAATTGCTGAAAGTTAAAGGTGGCAACTTCATTACCAACGTAATGTGATTTCTTGCTCAAATACATCAATGAGAGCATGCGCCCGTTCTCAGGAATCCTCGACCAACAATGAGAGGAACCCGATGATCGGCATGAAATCAACAAACGAAGTCACCGAAAATGGAACTTTCCTACTTTCACAAATACGTCCTCGGCAATGCCAAGAGGGCGGGATATGGAACGATCTGCAAGCTCGAGAGTCATGCATGTAGGAGTAAGTTCAGGAAGAGAAAGTTTCTTCCACACTGAATAAGGCATCAGATTGATGCTTGCACCAAGATCTGCTAGGGCAAAGCATTCAACCATTCATGGAAATACACAAGGTAAGAGAAATTTTCCAGGATCTCCAAGCTTTTCGGAAGTTTCTTGAGGATAACCTGCAGAGAAAGTTCTCGTTTAAAGGAGTTTTGCCATTTCGCGCTTTTCCTTATTTCTTAACATGTGTTTGAGAGTTGATGCAAACTTGGGCATCAGCATGATAGCATCCGCAAAGCTTATGTCAAAATGTAACTCTTGGAAAATTTGGAAAAATTTGTCCATTTGATGACGGGCTTTCTCGCGGAGCTTTTGCTCATTCAAACGTGATGGGTAAGGAATAGAAGATTTGGGTTTTTGGTTTTCAACAGGAACTCTGGAGGTTCAAAACAACTCCGGATTAGATTTTCCGGACAACTTGAGGTTGGACTACCGAAGGTAGGGCATGTCTGTGGTTGGCTTGAAAAATGCACCTTGTCCGTTGTATCCTTGGTAACTTGACTCATTTCTCCTAGTGGAGGAGGCATTGGCGTCGTAGGTCCATTGTGTGTCTTAGGTTCACTTTCCACTACCTTTGGGAGAGAAGAAGAAGAAGAGGTAGTAGGAATAGCGAGTCCATCATATGAAACACCACTTCCGGTTGTGATCGCCTTTGCATCGCCCCTCGGGTTAGCGATCGTGTTGCTCGGAAGTTTTCCTGAGCCCGCGGGTTGATCATTTAAAGACTTCTTAAGATCAGCAATCTGACTGACCAACAACCTGTTCATTTCATCTCGGGATTTCATGAATTGCTTCAACAACTCATCAGATGATGGTCCGGTTGGAACAATGGCGGGAGGTGGATTAGGAAAATTTTGGCCTCTAATGTTAGGATTAGGGCCTTGGTTTTGAAAATTTCCTTGATTAGGATTCATATTCCCATGAAATTGATTCCCTCGATTGAAATTGTTTTGATTAAGGTTCCTTGATGTTGGAAACCTTGATTTGGTGCAGGATAGAAATTACCTTGGTTTTGATAACCTTGGTTCATTCTTGGTTGGTTACGATTCGGTTTTGCATGTTATGATTACGGTTAAAACCGGGTGGTGCCGATTAGTGTTAGCACGGTAATGTGGTTCATTTGAGGACGGTATTGATTACCTCCCTGATGTGAAGTACCGGCTAGAGCATTGGCTTCAAATGGACTACCATCGGTGGCAGTACAATTGTAGTATGCATGAGGACCACCACAAGTAACACAACTCTCTACTTTCTTCACTTCACCATGTGTTGGTGTGCGTGTGAAGGTCACTTTCTTTTGGTTAGCAGAACCAAAGCACGAACAATATCTGTGAGTTTGTCAATCTTAGCATCGGTGCTAGATGTACTCACCGGAGATGAAGAAGAAGGTCCAGCATGAGGCGATATGTCTTTGCTTTCGGAAAGGGCGGACTCGGAGATTTGTTCTCAATGATTTGCAAGGCTTCTTTGGTAGTCTTGCTCAGAAATTACCTCCCGGAGGCATTCAAAGAGTCTTGATTAGTCTGGTTGAGACCATTATAGAAAGTATCCATTTGCATTAACTCGGTAAAACCATGATGCGGACACTTGCGAAGCAACTCTTTGTAACGATCCCATGCCTTCCCGAATGATTCATCAAATCTCTGAGAAAATTTCATTATCTCATTCTTAAGACTTGTAGTTAGGGATGGAGGATAGAATTCGTTAACAAACTTGGTGACTAGATCCTCCCATGTCTCAATAGAGCGAGGGTTGTTTCTCAAGCCAATTCGGGCTTGTCCTCTCAGAGAAAATGGGAGCAGAAGAAGCTTGATAGCTTCATGTGGGACATTCTTGTACTTTATGGTAGATGCAATCTTGTTAAACCATCGAATGTGTGCATGAGGATCATCTCGCTCAAAACCATAGAATTGGCTTTGGGTTACTAGATTAAGCAACCCGGTTTTGAGCTCAAAGGTATCAACCACGATGGTTGGGACAACAATAGCATCTCCGTAACCCTCGATGGGTGCTTGGAGAAGCTCATTCATGGGCTTATCTTATGCCATTACGACAGGTGGTGGTGGTGGTAGAGCTCGATCACGGCTGAAGGAGCGAAGCGTCCTCGTCTACGAGGAATGTTTCCAAGCTCAGAAAGTGGACTTGTAGAACTGGAAGAGCAGTCGCGCATGCACTAAGTATAAAAATCAATTTTCAAAACAAATGCGAGGCAAAACGACAAGTGAACTTAACCAATAATCACAAATGAAATGGCTTCTTTGAAAAAGGTACACCAAATCACAAGGACACAAAGGCAAGTTTTAAATCTGATGTTCGAGAACTTATTATGGTCACACCCCAGTTAGTAGATGTCTGCCTTGATTTGCGGTGGTTGATTTTATGTATATATTAAGTACCACTGAAAAGACGTAGGTATAGATTTGTGCTGATGGGTTTAAAACTTTTGGACAATATTTTTGGTATCGTCTCGTTTAACCAAATCGTATCTCTTTAAGAATCACCTCAAAGAAAATACAAGATAGAAAACGTTCCGATTGTTTTGTTGTTTTATATATTTTTGGGTTTGTTAACACTTTAGGAAAAGTGCTAATGAACTTTTTGAGATTTTATATCTTTACAAAAACTTTTACAAAAGATGGTATATGTGCAAGAATGGAGTGCGAAAAAGGTTTAACACACGCTAAAGTCTCCCGGCCATGGCCAAAATTTGATTGAGCCTTAAACAGTCAAGCTATATCACACAAGCTAGCCACTTGTGAATGGCTAACCGTAATAAACTTAAAAGCTTTCGAAACCAATAGAATGAAGATCAGAGAATATAATGAATTCCCGGGTCGTTAAGTCCCACGGAGACTCAATGGTGTGTCAAAAACTTGATCAGATGATAGAATGATCACTAAGGATAGTGATCAGTAAGGATTTAGATTGAAATTACACTACTGATTGATTGGAATGTATTTGGACACAGAATTGATAAGCACAACAATCGATAAAACAAGCGTAAAGCGTCACGTTTAAAAACTACGTAAACGTACCAAATTAAAAATGAGATCTAAGAAATAAAAGACCTAAAAATATGAAAATGACATTTTTAGAATCCTAAAAATAAAATAAAATTATTAGAAAAAGAAAATTATTTTTATAACTATTTAATTAATTATTATTAATTAAAAACTATTTTAAACTATTTAAAAATAACCTAAAATAGAAGAAAATACAAAATAAGGCTAGAAAAATAAAATTATGATTGAGAAAAATCTAAAATATGATAAAACTAATTTTAAAACTGAAAATATATTTTTTATGCTTTTTAATTATTTATTACTAAATATTTAATACTTTTAACTATTTAAAATTATAATAAATACTAAACAGATTAGGAAAATTATGAAACTTTTTCTAAAAAATAACTTAAGGTGACAGAAAACTAAGAAAATATAAAACAAGATTTACTTATTAATAAGATGAAAAGAAAAATCAAAAAGCTAAAAACTATTAAATAAACGCTATCACTATTTTTAAATTGATGTTTTTCTGGTTTTTCTTTTTGAAAACTACTTAACTACTTAAAATATGAAACTTTAATAAAGACAAAAATTTTACAACTTAATAATAAGCTGTTTGAATGAGCTTATGGGCAAACAGTGGGCTTAAGAGCTTATTCTGATGAATTAAGCTCAAATAAGCTTGTAAACTGAAAACAAAAGTTAAATAAGCTACAAATAGGCTAAAGCTACTTATATAAAGCTAAATTACACAGATAAGCACACTAATAAGCTAGAAATAAGAAATAAGCACTTATGCTAAACTGAAAAATGGACAGAACAAAAGGCCACTTGCAGCCCTAGCAAACAAGCTAAAAAATGGAAAATGAAGCTTGGGACATCAAGATGGCTAGATTAGCTACCCAAAGAACCAAGAATCAGAAGCTGAGGCCAACTAATAAGCTATTTGTGAGCTTATCAAAATGGCTATTTCCACTGTGCACAGGGCACAAGTTCAGACAAGGTACTCTAAAGAAGCTAAAGAATAAGCACTTAACAAGCTGATTAAAAGTAAACTAGTATTTTTCTAATTAAGTTTAGCAACTAAAATTTAACACCGAAAAAGATTTTAAGCTAAAACTCAATATTAAACTCACACTAAAATTATCTATTTAATTCAAAAACGACCAAATTGAAAAATTTGACTTTTTATAAAAACCAAAAGAGTTGACTTTTATGAACTTTAAATCACTACTACTTACTGATTATGTTATGATAAGCTATAATAAGGCTAATTTAAGCTAGGTTAACAGATTTTAAGCTACTTTGATGATATTTGTATTCAAAAATCCTAACAGTGAACTATCTAGGTGTGATCAAAGGTGATTTTGACTATTTCACTAAATGACCACTGATTTTCTTGGTTATATGAGTTATTAAGTGTGTATGTGACACAGAACAAGCACAAACAAACAACACAAACAAGACCTGTTACAGTTTAAACAAGCAAATCCAAACACCCTTTTAAATGACTGTTATGGTGATTTTCAAAGCAAAACTCAGATTAAAACCATGAAACTTATTACAGACCTTATAATATCATTAAATAAGACTAAATAAACATGAACCAACAGAACTAACAACATGAAACATAAGAATGATGATGATGCTATTTTGACTGTCCAAATGAGATTTTTATAAACTACAAATTTAAAAGAACAACCAACTGATTTTAATGCTTAAATACACTTAACTATAACTAATGAACATAAAGAACCAGAAATTCAAGCTAATGAACACTTGTACAGTAAAATGCCAAAATGGATCAAAGTGCTTACAAATAGCTATCCAACTGAAAACTGAGAACCAAAGGCGAAGACCACTCCTATAGGCTTACCACTAAGCCACTAACCCAAGGCCATCCAAAATTCCCCCTGCTCCAGCTGTGAACACCATTTCCATGGGATTTTTGATTTTTCAACTATTTTATTTGTATTTTTGGTGATTTTTCCTTTTTGAAGCTAAACTGAATTTTATGATATCTAATAGCTTTTAGAAGCTCTCTAGGAGCTTACATGAGCTATTTCAGTCCAAATAACAACTAAAAACAACATTTGAATCATATGAGATTTTTTTGAAAGGAAAATTGCATAAACTGGAAACTTGAATTGAAACTGAAATTGATGACTTCAAAAGAGTTATTACACACTAAATACTTGAAATACAAAGCTTTTAAGTTAAAACATACACTGAAAATTGAGTTTAAGCTAAAACGACATTAAGTAAACTAAATTATGATAGATATTTTGATACATTGCTTCTCCTCCTCTTTATAATGACATTTGTGACTCTATGTTGACCTCTGAATGTATCCCACCTCATCTGAGCCATTGAAATCATCCAACTCATCATATCCGTCCAAGTGTAATTTTGGCGCCAAAAGTCTTTTAGCAGGTTTGAGATATTAATGGGGTGGTTTGAATCAATTAAAGATCTTTGGGTGTTAGTGAAGGTGGAGGGGGACAAGGTAAGGAGGGGGAATGGAGCAAATCATGGAAGCACTCGGTTTTGGTTTGGCGTTTTCGTGAGGAGGATGAAGCGTGGCGGTATTTGACTTCTTTGACCGTTGGGATTTTAATAGGTGGGAGGGTTCACAATTGGTTATGACAGGGGTCAAGGGATATTGGCCTGGGGTTCTATTTGGTTTTGGTTGGGCTCAAAATACAAAAGAAAGGGTCCGTTTGGTTTAGCAAGTATACAAGGACCAAAAATGTAATTTGACCAAAGATAAAGGATTGAACATGCCACTTTTCCAAACTTATCACAAGGACCAAACTTGACAAACTTTGATAGTACAAGGATAAAATTTGATCATTTTCCATTTTAAAATATCCAAGGACTAAATTTGACATTTTTCAAAAATGAGGGACCTTTTCTGCCATTTGATCAAAGAATCATTCAAGGACCAATTTAACAACTTAGAATATTTCAGGGACATTGAATGATAAAATTCCACATTTTTGAATTCCAGGGACTGGATTTGACAACTTTTAAAACTTGGGGGACTAAAACCGCCAATTTTGCAAACTTGAATCATTTTTCATCTGATTTTGATCTTTTTGCATTTAAAACACATAAAACACTGATTTGTGATATTTTCATCATTTTGATGCATTTTTGAGTGTTTTCAGATGATTTTGCAGTTTAGATTGTACAAAAATGATGAGTATTTAGACACTCATCATAGCACAAGACATTCATCCTCAAAGAAGAGTACTTTGTTCTTTGTGTCACAGATTTGTGAGACTGAGAACAAGTTGAAGTGTTGTAGTTCCTTGACATAGTACACATTCTCAAAACCAATTGAGGTGTTTTGATGGTCCCTTTTCAGTGATTCTACCATCACTTCCACCAAAGGTCACATTGCCTCCTCCTTCAATGGGTATAAAATTATGCATCATATCTCTGTTTCCTGACATGCTTCTTGAGCAACCACTATCAACAATGCCTACTTACTTATGCTTAAGAGGATGATCCTATAACAACAACAGAAATATACAAAATATTAGTACACTATAGAGGCTCAAGTCATTAACTTGACTTGAACACGCTTGTGGATCATATGATTTAGGCCATGCAGATGTATAAGATCCACTATTGTTCTTGGGTTTCCATTGAAATTTAGGTCCCTTTTGAGTCCAAGAACAACCTGCTGAGGGCTTCACAGCAGTATCCTAATTTCCTTTCCCATCATGCATTGAGTCAACATATCCAGGCCAATAACCATGTTTAAAATATGAACTAGTTGGTTGCACATACGGTCTAGCAACTGATCTTCTCCAAGGAAAAAGAGAAGGAATATAAGTTGCTTGTGGAACATAAGGTGGTATATCATTAACATTAGTCCACATTGGTCTAGATTTCCTATAACCACTCACACCACCCATCCTTTGCTCATGAAAATCACAATCCTTAATTAAATGAAATTTACTTCTACGCACAAAACATGTCTTACTGTTTAGAAGATTTATTCAAACCAAAAGATGTTCTATTACAAGCAGAAGTATTCAAACCAAAACCATGAACATAATTGTTTTTAACAGAATTATTATGCAAAGAATTAAAAAGCAAGTCTTCAGAGGAAACTGTCTTGGAATTTGATTCCTTGGAAGCAACTCTAACATGCTTGTAGGTAGTCTTGGGTGCAGGCAGGGGTGAAGACTTGGGAAGGTCTGACTTGTCATTTGAATCACACCAGTGGAGGTAGAACTTTGGTCAGAGGACTTGTCACTGTTAACACAAGAGACAAAGTCAGTAGATGAAGTATCAGGGTCTGGCAAGTCCCTTGACTTTTTGCCATAGAGATGGTGTGATCCATCAAAGTCAACAGAAATGGAAAGGTCAATGGGCATGTTAGGTCACTAGTTTTACAAACACAAGTTATAGAGAAAGAGATGAAGGCGGATGAACAAGTAAATCACACACACACACAATAGTAATAATATGGTTTAGGCGTGAGGCATATGTGAAAGAAAAGAACTTGAACAACCAACCCTCAAGTGAGGGTTATTACATTGTTTATATAGGCAAGGAGCTAGGGCAACACTCCCTCTCCTTCCCTATTCCTTATTGGGATTGGGCCTAAGCTTATGGGCCTTCTACATAATCTTGACCTTAAACAAACATAAAGGCCATAATAAAGCTACCTATTACATATGAAATATAAATACTTGAAATACTTTAGGAGTGATTCCAACAATCTCCCCTCAGTATATATGAATGTAATAGCGGTGAAGAAGCGTTGATGTAATAGTAGCTCGACATCTTCGACATTCCCTGACATTCTTCTTTCTTGTGAGAGGAATTGCTTTGATTGAACAATCTCCCCAAGTGTAGAGATAGTTATCTTTGAGCGGTTATGCTTCGACGTCATCATTAACTTTGTTCTTTGATCATTGTTCTTTGCGGTGAAAGTGATAGTATGTTTTGTGCGCATCGTGTCTCTGCCTCAGTGCGCCCATTTGCTCCAAAGTGTCTCCCGTCATTCTTCACAACATGCTCACGCGCTCTTTGGCGTTGGAAATCAATAACGATGAAGTTCTCGTAAGTCTTTGACTTTGTAGATTCTTTGATTGATGAAGAATCATTCATCAAGTGTGTTGCATTGAATAGAACTTCCATTAGTGATGATGTTGGCGTGAGCATGAGAAGAATCAGCGACGATCATTCGCTCGCCCGAGCTTCCATAAGAAGAAAACATTTCAAGCGGTTAATAATAGCGGTTTCCGGCACTTACAAGTTTGAACCCGAGGTGTTACAAAGCATAGTGTGAAAACACAACTCTAATTCTTATGAAGGCCATTCCCTGAACTGAGTCCCACAAGTGAGATAACGATGTACAAAAGTACATCTACGTTGAATGAGTTCTGAGGTACACCGAAGCATCACCTCATATTTGTAGGAGACCGTTTGAGACACACTCCGTAATCCAGGGAGTGCAGAAGTGACCTCTTTGTCGCGTCAGTTGTTTGATGTTGACCACGGCAAGAGTTTCCATTTAATCACCGAGGATCAGATGTGAACCTCTCATAAATGTTCTCGACGTGATTGCTAAGATGTGAAGGACTCGATATGAACCACTGATGATCTTATTTTTTGATCATCAAGTGATTAAATGTCAAGTGTTCCTAAGAGATCTTTTGATGAATCTCGTGGTTCTAGACTCAGTAGTGCGTTTTGGTTTTCTGGCGAAGGAGACTAGGGAGAGGGTCTCCTTCTTCAATACGGCAATGATCTCTAAGAAAGCCAACAGTTTACATAGGGTTCCCTGTGAGAATGAAACAAGCTTCCTTTGAGAAAAACTTGAGTGGCTAAGAAGGTTTAGTGCATGTGATGAGTGTCTAAATACTCATCATTTTTGTACCATTTAAACTGCAAAAACATCTGAAAACACTCAGAAATGCATCAAAATGATAAAAACATCACAAATAAGTGTTTTATGTGTTTTAAATGCAAAAATATCAAAATCTGGTGAAAACGTATCAAATTTGCATAATTGGCGCTTTTAGTCCCCAGTTTCAAAAGTTGTCAAAAAGCAGGTATTCCACGGTAAAAACAAAATAAAGAAAAATGTTATTCAAGGTCCTTGAATTATTCTAACTTGTCAAAAATGGTCCTTGAATAAATCTTTTGTTAAATGGCGCAAAAAGGTCACTGAACTTTCATAAAATGTCAAGTTTGGTCCCTGGAAAATTGAAAATGTCAAAACTAGTCCTTGTACTATTGGAACTTGTCAATATTGGTCCCTTGTAACAACTTTGGAGAAAATTACAGTTTTGGTCCCTCTAATTTGGCAGATTTACAAATTGGTCCCTATAATATTAAACCATGCCTTGTCAAAACTGAATTGAACCCCTGCCAATACCTATTTTGACCCCCTGCCTTAACCCTTGACCTCTCTATTTTGAACCCCAATCAAACCCCAAGCTTTCCCTCCCACCTCCTTCGCACATTCCCCACTGCACCTTGACTCTACGCAACTCCACTCCTCCCATCACCACAAATTTTATCTCTTCCACATCAACCACATAATCATCATTGACTCATCCACCCCCCTAGTTGCGAGTTTTCGAGACCACAACTCAAAATGGCCAGGCTTTCGCCAAAATGCATAAAATGGCCAAAATGCCCAAAACTCATCTATTGGCTCACAAGGGTGGTGGGATTCAATCAGAAGGACACGTGGAGGCTTTCTAGAGTATAAAAGAGAGGAAGAAGAGGCAAGAGAAACCAGTTTTTAGTTTTTTTATTTTATTAATGTAAGTATTTTAGTTCCATGTTTTAAATTAAGCTTTAAGTTGTAATGTTTTGCTTCATTGTATCAAATTAAGCTTTTTAAGTGTATCCAAACTATTATCAAGTATCATTTCAAGTTTTTATTTACAGTTCACATTTTATGCTTACTGTTGGGAATTTCTATTTCAAAATCTCAAACCCAAGCTTCAAGTAGCTTATTTCTTAGTTTAAACAAGCTTACATAAGCTTATTATAGCTTTTTGTAAGCTTGGAACATAGTTCTAAGCAACTTTGGTAAAAGTCAACATAAGTCAGTATGCGGCACAATTTGGTTCAAGCAGTTTGGAAATGGATACAGGGTGTTGCAGAGATGGATTTGGGTTTGTTTTGGATTAGACTAGTGGTAGAATAGGTTACATGATAAAAAGCACATGAGCTTTACCATTTGTAAGTTTAAATTTTCTTTTTAAAGTAATCTTGTTTGGATTTGTTGTTAAAACTGTGTTAAGAGGTTGTTTGTAGTGTAGTACTTGTCTGATATCTGTCACAATACAACATATTAGCTCAGTCAAACCATTGAAACCATCCTTGTTTAAATAATAGTCAAAATTAGTTTTAATCTATCTTAATTCATAAGCTGTATGAATTTGGTTTTGCTAGATTCATCATACATGTTTAAAAGCTGTTAGTCTAGCTCTAGTTAATCTCATATTAGCTTATTACAACATAATTAGCTAGTATAATCAATCTAAAGTTCATAAAAGTCAATTTATTAGTTTACATAAAAAGTCAAAATTTCACTTGTCAGTTTTTGAATAAAACTTAGAATTTGCTTGTGTGTCTATTACTAAGTTTCACTCATAAGCTCCTAGGATAGTAAACTTCAGTTGCTTAAGAAAATTATAAAAATACTAGTTTACTTTTTATCAGCTTATTTAGTGCTTATTTTATAGCTTCTTTTGAGTACCTAATAGCGAGAAAGTGCCACATTGCCTGATTTGGTATCCTACTTCATAAGCTCTCACAAAGCTCATTAGTTAGCTTAATTATGTGAAATTTAGATTTTTGAGAAGCCAACCTAGTTGTCTAGCTATCTCAGTGCTTATTTTCCATTTTGAAGCTTATTTAGTTGATGCGCTCATTGATTTCAATTACGTCCATTTTACTAAGTGTATCGGTTATTAGAGTGTTTTCTAGTTTTTCAAAAGCTTCTCAAGAGCTTATTTGTGAAAGCTAAACTTTGTAAATTAGTTCTTTGAAAAGCTCACTTGGTCAACTAGTTAATTGCAGTGTTTGTTTTCATTTTGTGGCTTATTCAAGTGCTTAAAAAGTAGCTAGTAAAGTACCTAGAAAACCAAAGTACCTTGTACAAATCAGTTTAAGCTTTTGCTTATTTGTGGCTTGTTGAGTGCTTATTTCTAATAGTGGTGCTTATTAGGTGTTGAAATAGCTTTTCAATAGTTAAGTAGTCTATCTCAGTTAACCATTTGCTTGTTTTCTAGCTTATTACCCATTTTAGCTTAAACTTGTGCTTATTTTAGTTTTTGTTAACTGTCAAGACAATAAGCTCAATCGAGCTTATTAATCATTTTCATAAAAGTTGTAGTTTCAAAAGTGCTTATTTTTTACGTGCGGTTTAATAAATTTGCAAAGTAAAAATCAAAAATAAAATGTTTAGCAAAAGGGGGTGTAGGCAGCTCGAACACGAGACCTCCCCTTTGGATAGTGTTAAGTGTGTACCGGAACCATTGCGCCCTTGGGTCTTTGGTCATAACTGCACAAATTAATCTCTTATATACATTTGGCCATTTTAGCTTATACGATTGTTTTAGCTTATTTCGAGCTTATTCAGTTTAGTTTTTTCCACTTTTCTAATTTTCATAAATTAGTATTGTTATAAAGTATTTTTACAAAAAGTTTCAGATTTTTCTCATTTGTTTTAGTATTTTTAAACATTTAATTAGTTTTTTTTAGTAATTAATTCATAATAAAAAATATAAAAGTCAAAAAAATATAAATCTTTTTTCTAAAATTTTCTTTTATCATTTAGTACGTAAGAAAATTGATTTTACACTCGTAGGCCTTTTATTTCACAAATTTTACGTTTTTGCTTGCGCTCTCACGTAATTTTTAGATATAACGCTCGGTTTTGTTTTAACTCACGTTTTTAGGTAATTTTAGTACACGTTTTAGTTAAAATAGTTTATTTAAGTTATTTTATTTTATAAAATCACAAAAACATCATTGTAAAATTAGTGATAGCGTTTATTTAATATATTTTAACTTTTTAACTTTCTTTAATTTGCATTTAAGCCCCTGTAGTTTATGGGCTTTCTCTTTAGGTATAGATCAATCACTATCTTTTCCCGTTCAAATCCTCTCGATCACTTTACGTTTGACTATTCTCGCACAGCTCGTTGGGACTTAACGACACTGGGGAAACACTTATCTACTCTGATCTTCATTGCATTTGTGCTTGAACTGTTTTAAGTTTGTTACGGTACCGCCATTCACAAGTGGCGGGCTTGAGTGATAAAACGGCGGTTACTGCCGATCAAATTTTTTGCCTTGGTCACGTGCAAATAAGTAATAGTCTTACGTTAAAGGCTTGATTAGTGATTTGAATAATCACTCTTTGTTCATACCATCTATCTCCATCTATATATTTATATCTTCTTATAAAAATCAAAAACCCAAAAGATTTTCTTTTCATTCTTTTGTTTTTCAAAATGTTTTCAAAAACACCAAAATATTCATCTTTACCCTCTTACCCTTTTTGATTCTTTATCTCTTTACCCTCTATCCATTTGATTCTTATTCTCATGGAATCTCTCGATTTGCCGCGAATTGCGGACGACTGAAAAGCTTGAGACTTTATCGCAAATGTCAAGAATTCGTGTTGGCGATGATCCATTAATTAGTAGGAAATAGAGCGAGAGGGGTGACAAAGGACGGTACTTCCCTCGATAATGGAAGTGCTAAATCGTCCAACCGCGGTTATCAAAGATCTAATCCTCATTGCTCCTAAACCGTCTAGAATTGATCCCTAAACTTTCACGATTTACGGATCAAAAGCATCGCGAGAATTTAGGCCGGTGACTAACAAGAATGACTTGCCTAATCTTCCGTTTCTCAAGAACGAACCGGAGACCATAACGGAAGTGGTGGAAATTGCTAGCTCTCAGAGCACACCACTTGTCCGCTCTGGATTTTCAAAATGTTCTTCGAGACTTAATAGTCATTCTGATCACCATGTTGATTTTGTTGATTCTTTGAATAAACAGATTCCTTCTCATAACTCTCAAATGCAATCGTTTATTCCTTGTGTCGGTTGTGGTGATCCTCTCTTTGGTTCACCACATGCGTTGATTATGCGTGTTACGAGTATGGTAATGACATTGGAGGCGGGAGTTGTTTGTCTTGTGGTTAGAAATTCATTTGATTATGATCCTAATTCGAACTCATTTAACGACCCCTCAAACTTTTCCAATTACCCACCACAGCCCGACTCATCCTCATATAATCAACATAACTGCTGTGAATTTGGTGGAGGTCCTCACCAAGGATTTGAGTGTCAATCCGGAAACACGTTTGTCTGACAGTTTTACGGTAACACTTTCGAGGACTTTGAAATGACCAAATTCCATATTATTCACATAACCGACCACAACAATCATTTTGTTGTGAGAATGGAGGTCCCCATTTCAGCTCTGATTGTCAAGCAGAATCCATTTCCTTGTAACAATTACGAATATCCATATCACGACCAACCTCGGTGCCAAAAGATTCAAACTCCTCAACAAACCCAACAAGACACTTATCTAGAGCTTCTGGAGATAGTGAAAAGAGGTGAGGAGTTCAATAAAAAGCGGCATTTCATAATGTTCCAGTTTTTCTTGTGTATATTGTGGGGGTCCTCATGATGATTATCAATGTCAACCTTCGGTTTTGACAAATCTCCACTCCCACAATGTCCCGTCATTAAAAATTCACTTGAGAAATCCATGGAAGAATTGCTAGGCGAAGAACGCTAAATTAAAATCCCAAATTGCCTTTGAAAAATGCATTGGGAATCAATTGCAAAGAAAAAGCAGCCATATCTAGCTCAATTTCGTTTTATTCGATGGCCAGTGATGAAGATACACTTGAAGATTCATCAAGTTCATCAGATGATATCCCAGCAATTGAGATTCATTCTCATGAAGCTGCTATCACACCGAAGCTCCACTCACTCTCGAACATGGGGATGAGCATCTTGACACTTGTTCCTAAAGGAATGGGGCGAATTCATAAAGTCTAGTGTTGAGAACCTTGTCCCAATCAGAGAGTCACGAACCTGTCATATGTATGATTCTATTTCCCTCTTGAGTGTTCAAAAGATCATTTTGAAACTTTCTCGATGTTAGTGACGATTTACTTCTCATGGAAACATGAGTATGTTGAGAATCACTCCCTTATCTGTCTTGATCATCATCTTGAGGAGTTCACCTATGAACTCACTCACACCAATCCAATTTCATCGGAAAGTAATGATAGTCTTTCTGATTTCAAAGCCGATCTGGGAGGCGAAAGTCTCCTTGATAATGATCGTTCACTCACTTCTTATCCCAGCAGTCCAATAGAGAATGTTGATCACTTTGTTCCCGAAACATTCAAATCTACTTTCACCAATCCTCTATTGAATTCAACTCGAATTCACTTTAATTTCACGAGAATCCACTCTTTGATACTCAGATTGAGGATAGTGATGAGTCTCAGATGGAACAAGAATTCCGAGATATACATCTTGTGATTAATTCTCTTCACGAGGAGTTCGCCGATGAACTCACTCATATCATATCTCCGCCAGAGTATGATAACTTCCACTTTGATCTAGACACACCCATAATATGTCTTGATCAAGTGAGTTTAACTGAGGAGATTCATGAAACTATGAATTCTCCTATTGAGGATGAAGAGTTAGTCATGATTTGTATCATGATTTTCTTTCCTTTCTTCATATATCCGTGGCTTCCCTGTTCTTCACTCCTTGGGAATGAAGACATTATCTTTGACCCGGCATTTCCATGTACCATTTGTGAGCGGTCACGTCTCTATATCTCATTGGTGTGGAACTTTCCGTCGTCAATGTTTATCCAAACATCTTGAATGAAAGTCCGATGGAGATTGTCTCTTTCACTTACTTCCCCATGAACAAATTAATTCGGGGTCGAGTCAAGCTAGTGACTCGGGAATCAAAAACATTAGCATGCACCACATGGGTTTTCACCCATGAGTACCACTCTAGTGTGGGGGAGATGCCCCACATGTTGTATTAAAAAAAAAAAAAAAAATGAAAAAATGAATAATTGTTGTGTTTCTACACTTAGCTAGTAATGTTATCTTTTTACGTTCTAAGTTTCGGCATAATAGCGGTACTTTGAATATTGAGGACAATATTCATTTCTCGTGTGGAAATGCGAATTTTGATCATAAATGTACCCTTTTAGTCCCTTTTTCCCCCAAAATGGCCAAATTTTAAATTTTTTATTCAGTGGAAGTACTATGTACTAAACACAACAAATGGTGTCAGTCCACCATGTCTACCCACATAAGGATTGGCTAATCAGGAGCAAGCGGGTCTTGGTAAAGATATCTCAAATCGTTGACCGGCTTACAATTTGCCCAAAATTGTATGGTATTATTTCACCATATCCTTAAAAGTGAAGAGTTGGCTAGCCATTATTTATGGCTTGTAGTAAAGGCGATTGGAAAAACCATAATTGGTAATCAGCTCACCAAAGATAATATTGATAATTTATCTAAAGAGTTGGCTAGTCGAAGCAGCGGCTACGGTAAAGACACAAATCAAATCAGTTGAAAGTGGTGATTTGCTAAAAATCACTTGGTTATCGGTGTACCAAGGTTCTTACTTGAACTAAAACATTTGGCTACTCCAGAAGTAATGGCTTTTTGGTAAAGAGATGAAATCCATTAATTTTTCTCAAAAACATTGCTAGGGACTAGCAATATCTTAGTGTGGGGGATTGATGAGTGTTTAAATACTCATCATTTTTGTACCATTTAAACTGCAAAAACATCTGAAAACACTCAGAAATGCATCAAAATGATAAAAATATCACAAATAAGTGTTTTATTTGTTTTAAATGCAAAAATATCAAAATCACGGTGAAAAGCGTATCAAATTTGCATAATTGGCAGTTTAGGCCCCAGTTTCAAAAGTTGTCAAAAGCAGTCCATGGTAAAAACAAAATAAAGAAATGGTTATTCAAAGTCCCTTTGAATTATTCTAAGTTGTCAAAAATGGTCCTTGAATAAATCTTTTGTTAAATGTGAAAAAGGTCCACTGAACTTTCATAAAATGTCAAGTTTGGTCCCTGGAAAATTGAAAATGTCAAAACTAGTCCTTGTACTATTGGAACTTGTCAATATTGGTCCCTTGTAACAACTTTGGAGAAGTCACAGTTTTAGTCCCTCTAATTTGGCAGATTACAAATTGGTCCTATAATATTAAACCATGCCTTGTCAAAGCTGATTGAACCACATGAATACCTATTTTGACCGCCTTGAACCCTTGACCTCTCTATTTTGAACCCCAATCAAACCGAAGCTTTCCTCCCATCTCACCTTTACTGCCTTGCTGCTAGCACGCATCTCCGTCACCTCATTACTTATCTCTTCGCATCAACCCACATAATCATCACTCATCGCACCACAGTTGCGGTTTTGAGACCACAAGTCAAAATAGGCTTTCCGCAAAATGCATAAAATGGCCAAAATGCCGAAAACTTCATCTATTGGCTCACAAGGGTGGTGGGATTCAATCAGAAGGACACGTGGAGGCTTTCTAGAGTATAAAAGAGAGGAAAGTAGCAGAGAAACGGTTTTAGTTTTTAATTTTATTAATGTCGTATTTTAGTTCCATGTTTTAAATTAAGCTTTAAGTTGTAATGTTTTGCTTCATTGTATCAAATTAAGCTTTTAAGTGTATCGAACTATTATCAAGTATCATTTCAAGTTTTATTCTGATTCACATTTTATGCTACTTGTTGGAATTTATTTCAAAATCTCAAACCCAAGCTTCAGTAGCTTATTTCTTAGTTTAAACAAGCTTACATAGCTTATTATAGCTTTGTAAGCTTGGAACATAGTTCTAAGCAACTTTGGTAAAAGTCAACATAAGTCAATGCGGCTTCAATTTGGTTTCAAGCGGTTTGAAATGGATCTGAGGTGTTAGAGATGGATTTGGGTTTGTTTTGGATTAGACTAGTGGTAGAATAGGTTACGTGATAAGGTGAACATGAGCTTTACCATTTGTAAGTTTAAATTTTCTTTTAAAATCTTGTTTGGATTTGTTGTTAAAAGCGTGTGTTAAGAGGTTGTTTGTAGTGTAGTACTTATGCGATATCGTCACAATAAACATATTAGCTCAGTCAAACCATTGAAACAGATCCTTGTTTAAATAATAGTCAAAATTAGTTTTAATCCTATCTTAATTCATAGCTGCGTATGAATTTGGTTTTGCTAGATTCATCATACATGTTTAAAAGCTGTTAGTCCAGCTCTAGTTAATCTCATATTAGCTTATTACAACATAATTAGCTAGTATAATCAATCTAAAGTTCATAAAAGTCAATTTATTAGTTTACATAAAAAGTCAAAATTTCACAATTAGTTTTTTGAATAAAACTTAGAATTTTCTTTGTGTGTCTATTACTAAGTTTGACTCATAGCTCTAGGATAGTAAACTTAGTTGCTTAAGAAAATTATAAAATACTAGTTTACTTTTATCGGCTTATTTAGTGCTTATTTTATAGCTTCTTTTGGTATATGCTGAGAAAGTGCCACGTACTTGATTTGGTATCCTACTTCATAAGCTCTCACAAAGCTCATTAGTTAAGCTAATGCATTGAAATTTAGATTTTGAGAAGCCAACCTAGTTGTCTAGCTATCTCAGTGCTTATTTTCCATTTTGAAGCTTATTTAGTTGGTGCGCTCATTGATTTCAATTACTGTCCATTTTTACTAAGTGTATCGGTTATTAGTGTTTTCTAGTTTTTCAAAAGCTTCTCAAGAGCTTATTTGTGAAAGCTAAACTTTGTAAATTAGTTCTTTGAAAAGCTCACTTGGTCAACTAGTTAATGCGGTGTTTGTTTTCATTTTATGGCTTATTCAGGTGCTTAAAAGTAGCTAGTAAAGTACCTAGAAACCAAAGTACATTACAAATCAGGTTAAGCTTTTGCTTATTTGTGGCTTGTTAGGTGCTTATTTCTAATAGTGGTGCTTATTCAGTGTTGAAATAGCTTTTCAATAGTTAAGTAGTCTATCTCAGTTAACCATTTGCTTGTTTTCTAGCTTATTACCCATTTTAGCTTAAACTTGTGCTTATTTTAGTTTTGTTAGCTGTCAAGACAATAAGCTCAATCTTGAGCTTATTAATCATTTTCATAAAAGTTGTAGTTTCAAAAGTGCTTATTTTTACGTGTTTAATAAATTTGCAAAGTAAAAATCAAAAATAAAATGTTTAGCAAAAGGGGTAGGCGCTCGAACACGAGACCTCCTTTGGATAGTGTTAAGTATTACACGGAACCATTAGCCCTTGGGTCTTTGTGTCATAACTTCGCACAAATTAATCTCTTATATACATTTGGCCATTTTAGCTTATCTGATTGTTTTAGCTTATTTGAGCTTATTCATTTAGCTTTTTCCACTTTTCTAATTTTCATAAATTAGTATTGTTATAAAGTATTTTACAAAAGTTTGAGATTTTTCTCATTTGTTTTAGTATTTTTAAACATTTAATTAGTGTTTTTAGTAATTAATTCATAATAAAAAATATAAAAGTCAAAAAATATAAATCTTTTTTCTAAAATTTTCTTTTGTCATTTAGTAAATAAGAAAATTGATTTTACACTAAATAGGCCTTTTATTTCACAAATTTTCGTTTTTGCTTGCTCTCGGCGTAATTTTTAGATATAGCTTCGGTTTTGTTTAACTCGTTTTTAGGTAATTTTAGTACACGTTTTAGTTAAAATAGTTTATTTAAGTTATTTTATTTTATAAAATCACAAAAACATCATTGTAAAATTAGTGATAGCGTTTATTTAATATATTTTAACTTTTTAACTTTCTTTAATTTGCATTTAAGCCCATGTAGTTTATGGGCTTTCTCTTTAGGTATAGATCAATCACTATCCTTTCCCGTTCAAATCCTGGATCACTTTCGTTTGACTATTCTCGCTTACACTTCGTTGGGACTTAGCGACACGGGAAACACTATACTCTCGATCTTCATTGCATTTGTGCTTGACTGTTTTAAGTTTGTTACGATTGGCCATTCGAAGTGGCGGGCTTGAGTGAGTAAAACTTGGCGGTTACGCCGTCGGCATCGTCAACGGTCCTGATGACTTTTAATCTTCAATAGGTGTCACTAAGTGACAACCGGTAGCATATAATTGAACGATTAATACGCCTAAGTTGAATAATCTGGAGGGCTATTTCTTTTCACCCTTTACTTTACATTTCTTTTTTGATTCTTCAACTCCTTCTTTCTCCAGATCTCATTTTCTCCTTTTTACAATCATTCCTAAGGACTTCTAACACTAACTAATGGTAGTGTCCTTGGGTAGCTCCCTCCGACTCTGGCCGGATCATGGAGCGGTTATTCCTAACCTTAGTCACCTTATAACTCCATGACTAACCTATGTTGCCATTAAAACCATTGTATGTGAAAATATCTCTCAAAGGGTTTTGTAAATGAAAACATGTTTTGAACCAACTGTGAGAGATGAAGTTTTGCATAAATACTCCCCCCTCCATGTGCTTAATAGTTTTAATGGTTAAATACGATGAGAGAAGCGCTTTTGAATTGATCCACTGAAGATAGACAATCCCCGCGAGACAGTTGCGTTGCATAGTTAAAGAGTTACATTTTCGGCTTTTAGGTAACAATAGCTAATAACTACTTGAAGGTGTAGACAAACCTCGAAAGGTTGTCATACCCGTCAGAGTTCATGTCTATCAAGAGTTTCTCGAATGGTACTTTCTAATTGGACAAGTCCTTTCTTGAGACACGTTTACATTACTAGCGAACTAGCTTGAAATTATGCGAATCGGGACAAGTCTTTTCGAGTTACTAGGATTTAGTACCGTCAATTAGTTGGTTAAGTCACGAGGTACCCAGATTCATTTGCATTTTGTACAACATATTTCTTATCACACAATTTTCTACCCCTCAAAAATGGCATATAAAATGTTATTTTTGAATGGTTGAGAATAAATATGACCATTTAGAGTGTTGCGGAAGATGATCCATATGAACAATTTATGAACAAGTTTGAATTCAAATACTCCCCTCAACTAGTGATATAAGCGGTTTGAGGTTTTGAAAAAATCATATGGGGAAGTACTTGTGTTTTTGAGCAAAACCTTGAAAAATGTAAGGTTTGATAGGTTTTACTCAAAATAAACTTTCGCTCCTTTATAAGGATTGTGGCATGGTACCACGAGTCCTTTCTTGACAATTACGGGTTGTACCAGCGGTATGTATTGCACAAGCCATGGACATATATAATCACACATCAAATTATATGAAGGAAATAATTCAGGGGTACGGGAAGTGCATTGATGTTCCCGAGTGCTTGCGAGCGTTGAAAGGCGGTGATGTTTCTCACGGAGTGACCACCAATATAGCTCTCAATGCATGCGGCCAGTCCCTTGAACAACCGTTCATCAATCATGGTGATGATCGTCTCATCCCTCCTTTCATGAGAATTCCGGCTTAGGAGACCCGATTTTACGTATATCCTTCAGCACATGCATGATCCGTCCTAACCGACTTCAATGTATGATCCCGAATTTACGAAGATCACTGCGCCATTAAGCGGTTTCTTTGAAGTTCAACTGCGGTAAGCAACTCGAAAGGTTTCGATGGCGTATATTGAGGTAGGTGATTGATGTCGGGAAGATCAAAGCGTTGGAGGTGTGAGGTTTTAGCGTCGATAAGATTCAACGGCCCGGTGGATATCTTCTACCGTTCTTTGATCGCGATCGTCTAATGAAGATGAGAAGTGACGATAAATTCACGTTGAACCGGATCGAGAATTGTCTCATCGACCACGTACTTTGGCAAGGTACATGTCTTGATATGATTGAGGACAAGTTCTCAAATCAGCCTCGGAGGACCCATAGTCTGTTCATCTTGTCGTTTGACTATGATATTCTTCAAGAAGGTGTAGTCCGACTTAGACTTGAGATCAGCGTGTTTGATAGCCCGCGATGTCCTTAGAACTATACCTTGTGTTGAGACTTGAACGGGACTTACGTAGTAGATTCTTGGCGTTCCGGGCCAATGATGAATCCATACAATGCATCTTGGTCGTATGCTTGCGTTGTCGGAAAGTGATTTGCGTTCCTCGATAGCTACTCTGATTTGAGTAAATAGCGGCGGGAATGGAAGAGTCAATGATGTAGCGTATTTTTGAACCATCATTCTACGTGTAAGAGAAAATCGGTCTCTGTTGAAGAAGTATCGGAAGGAATCCGTGGTTAGATACTGCTTGGCCAATGGTTGGTAGAGGTTTGGTCCAATCGGTGTAGTATGGAGGGTTGTCCCTTTGTGAAGTCAATGTTTGCTTCCGGGTTGAGCCAATCCATGTTGTTGGACATAGCTTCGGCGATGTTCTCAAGATGATATTAGACCTCGAGCCAGTACCGAGCTGTCTTTTTAGAAGTTGAAGCGCTTCATTCTTGATTAGCTTCAACTCAGATTTCGTCATTTTCTTCACATGGAACTTTTCTTGCAAAAGTTTTGCATGCAATAATAGAACCGTCTACAAGTCTTGTCCTTCATCGGTGGGGAGTTTGATTGACAAGTGTGGAGAACCATTCAATCTCTTCGGTTTTATCGTCATCTAGCCATGATCTGACTTCGGTGAGTCGTCTTCTTCTTCTTTTGGAAGGCCTTGATGATGATCTTGGTTTACACTTGTTTGGGTGAGGTAAGGTTGTTGTGGGGGCTCAAGGACCTCTTCATCGTCACCACCCGTTATACTCAAAGTAATCACTTTATTTTTGAGTCGGTGGTGGTAACTTCGAGAATCGATCTGAGGTTTATCATTAGAAGACCCGAGGTGGAGAGACTTTGTTGAGAAGAAGAAGTCCGTGGTGGAGGAGGTGGCATGAAGCGATTCACGGATTATACGGCGTTTAGGTCGCGAATCCTTGTCCTTATCATCGTCATCTCTTGGCGTTTGGGTTGTCGGTGACTCCTTGCATGATGATCACGAGTTGAAAATCAAGTAGACTTTGAAAATTTGGCTTCCGAAGTAAGCGTTCGGATAAACTTTGACATTTGCATCACTAGTTTAGCGATTAGCTTTCAGTTGAGAGATCGACTTCTTTGGCCATTGTATATTTAACCAATGTGGCGATGTTAGAGGTAGTTATGCGGAAAATACTTCTCTAGTCACGAGGGATCGATGTCGAAGAAACTTGTGGGTATGATCTCTTCTTTGTCTTCTCAGTCCTTTTGGACTTTAGGAGCGATATCACGAAGGTACTTGTTAGTGTAACTAACCGTCATTTAGTTTAGTTCCTCTTTATGATAACTCTTCATGAACTTGAACAAATTCCTTTCATTATGCATCTTGTCTTTCTCATCATTTTAAGTCTTGTATTTGAGCGACAAACCAATTGAGTTTTACGTAAAGTATGTCCTTCTTCGACTTGTTGGGCGGACTTTCACAATTCTTTCATGAGTGAGAATCCAAGATTTGGGTGGTTTCTTCACTGATTTGGATGATGATCTGGTTGACTTTGTTGATGGTGGTGGTGAAGTGAGATGATGGAGTCCGGATGGGAGGAGACATGAGGGGCTTGGGGTCCCAGGAGGATTGAAGTTTCCTTACGTGACTATGTGGGACTATCGAAGCAACTTGTCATAATCATCATCTTTATCTTTCTCGGACTTCTCGGTTTGAGGTTCTCAAACTCATATCGATAAGTATCCTCCACAAGTTCATTGTTGTTGCGAAGAGTGGTGGCACGGATCCCGCGAATTGATTAACGTGTCGGGATCAGGTGAGGTAGAGCGACACCACTTGATCCTCGGGCCGCCCATTTGATCTTTAGAAAATTCTTGACCTTTGAAGGTGTCGGCGATGTGAAACTTCTTCTGTATGATTGATCGGTTGCTCTTCTTCATCTTGAGCTTTCATCATGCGGCACAAGTGCGGGAGTCTTCCTTTCCTTTATTAGTTTGAGGACTTGGAGGTTTTGGTGTGAGGGATTTTCATCCTTTGCGGATTTGGTATGTGATCTCTTCATACGTTGGCCCGAGTCCTCGTCAATGGCTTTACGATTCGGTGTAGAGGAAGGGATGGTGGCTTCGAGAAGGAACTTTCTTCTTAGGGGTAGGTTTCCTCTTTGGAATAGGTTTCTTCTTTTGGAACATTCCTCGACTATCGTACTTGCGTGACACTTCCGGCCTTCCTTTTACGATTTTCCTTACGAGGTGTTCGAGAAGATTTTTTCGTCGAGACCAACTTTGCCTTGTCTAAGCTGCTTCGGATACCTTTTGGCGTTTGAGCTTTTCGACATCTTGATTAGAAGGAAATCGGCGGCCTGGCCACCTGTTTCTTTGTAGGCGATTCCTTGATTACGGCCGGATAGAATGGGTTCGTCAACATATTGTGATTATGGTCATTGAGCCTCTTGGGAATGTCGGGGATGAAGTTCAAGTGCTCTCTGGATCAACAATTTAGTATATCTGATGTAGGGATCTTTGAGCCAAGTTTGTTGAGAATGACATGTCATCCCAAATTAGAGCTTTGATAGCGATGTGTTTCATGTTGACCAATGCCCAAAATATTTGCAGTTCCATGTGCTTAGGATGCTCATGTAGCATCACGACAGCAGAACTTGGTGATGATCATGTAGAGAGTTCTCGAGGGTTGAGGAATACTCTTAAGCTCGTGAAGTGCTTGGTGATTACTCACAGCCTCGTCATAACCGATATCGATTAAGAATTGGAGAGTGAGCTCTTCAGTAGGTGTGGCATAAAGTTTGGTTGGATGCGACTTGGGAATTAGGAGAAGCGACCCTTAAATCTGAGGTGTAATGGTGACTTGTTTGTGATTGAGTCACCGTCGCGTGATCGTCCTTTGACCCTTTCCATAGTGTTCGGAAGCTTTGGATGTAGATCTGAGAGCGGTTCGCGAGTGAGTGAGCATATTACGATGCGGATGAGTCTCGAGAATATCAATAGCAATTGAAGACGAAGATTACGAGCAGAGTATGAGGTGTCAAAGTCAACACGGAGATTATTCTTTCCTATCTTCATTGGATAGCCATGAGGATAGATATCGGCAATGGAAGAACGGATGCATCCATTCATTTGTTGACCATGTGGTGATCACGAAATAACATTAGCCAAAGAACCAACAATCGAAAGACATGATGTTAGTCAACGAAGGTCTTATTATCTAGTTATTAGATATGCGGTGTCAATGATTATTCTAGAGTCCTAAGTCACTTGTATGTTCAATAGTTCAATGAATATGAAATGTCTTAATGAGTTAGTTAACTTTAAGTTCTAAAGTTTATGTTATCACTTATTGTTCACAACATATCAAGCGATTAAGTTTATTAGTGACATTATTGGATTAGTGGCGATATGATTAGTTTATTTACAAGTTTGTACGTAACAATTCATAGCGAAGGTGTGATCCGGGCTTATCGTAGATAGGTAGAGTTATGCGTGAGCGAGAATGATATATGCGTGGCGTAAACTGCAGCGTAGGATCCTAACTACGGCGTAAGAAATATTGCGTGTAAGAAAATTGGACCTTATCGCGTAGAGGTGCGTAGGCATATATTAACCTTGCAGTAAGGCTACTCGTAAGAGTTGACCTTATCGCGTAGAGGTCCTTTGTTCGTATATCCTTCACGGGATCAGCGTAGTCCCATATGTAGAACCTTATGCGTAGAAGCTCGCGTAAGACTAATCTTCGCATAACAAGCTACTGGCGTAAGGTGATCATATAAACAACAACCTTGATTACGAATATTAAGTGTAGCAAGCACGAGAAAGCATCATATCATCAATGTTTAATACATAACATTCATTTTATGACAGATCAAAACACAATTGGGCCGGTTTGTTCGGTAAGTAGTCTAAACCCTAATTCTCTGGCGTATGAGATCTAGCATGGAATATGCATAAGAAGATTACGGTAGTCCTAAGATATGTTGAGAGTCTATAGTCCAAGTTATAACACTTAGTTTCTTTGAGAATCAAAATACCCAAAAGTCATGGACATTAAACCTAATTTCAAATTGTTAGCCAATTAGTGTTTGGGTTGGTTAAGACAAAATCATTAATTCAACAACACAAGAGCATATCCCAACAATCTTTTTGACCAAAACACTTCACTTTTAAAATACCCAATCGACTCATAAACCCTAATATTCAAAATCATTAATTAGTGTAGCGGGTTTGTTTGAGCTTAGAAGCGATATCATAGATGTTGTTAAAACATTTTGACACATTCCTTTTAACCATAAACACATAACACATAATCATGTGTTCTTACAGCATCATGAAGAACACAAAATCACCATATCGATGGAATTTGACCGTTGGATTCATTTGAAAATCAAAACCAATGTTCAAAAACATGTTAGAAACATTAATCCACTTACAAAATGAAGATCGGAAACACGGATTCTTGAGTGAATTCTATGCGTGGGATGGTTTTAGGTTTTGTAATAAATAAGAAGTGAAAATAGGTGGGAGGTGTTTATTAAAAGTGAGTTTGCTGGCGATTTTGGTCCCTCCTTTTCCTTTTCAAACAAAGCCTTTTAACTTCCATTTTGGTTACCAAACAAAGTTTTTAGGAAAGAAACATGACAACACTCCCCCTCGACTTGAGAAAATAATGAAAGGTTATTTATTTAAGTCAGAGGAGTGTATTTGAACGAAAATGTACCACCATTTTAAAAGATTCAATAGAATATGATAACATGCAGAAATACTGCCAGATGTTTTGAAGCAGTTAGAATTATTTTTCTCCCCTCACACTTGATGAAAAATCTTGAATTTTGAAAGATTAAAGTGTTGGAAAAATACTTGCCATGTTGAAAGAAGGATGAAGTAGGAGAATATTTTTGTTGTTTTATCGGATTTTATATTTTTGTATTTTGTTTTTGAAAAATTATTTACTGAAGATGTTTTGGTGTTTGAGGGTTTTTAAAATTTGTTTAAGAGGTCATCAATTCCTCTTGAGTCAAACACCTCATACCAATTGATGGACCAACTCATTAAACCTAAATTTGGAGGCAAGGCTTTGGTGAGCAGATACATAGTGGTATTGATTATAAAGTATAATTCAGCGTGCCACGTTCACGTGGTCCTTGATGAAATGATATGTCGAGATCGATGTGCTTTGATTTAGTCTTTGGCGAGTTGCGAGATCTCAATAGCACTCGATTGTCGCGATACATCGGGATTACTGTGAATCACGTAACCATAGTCTTTGAGTTGTGTTCTCATCCGGATGACTTGAGCACAACATGCGGACATGGCTACATATTACGCTTTGGTTGATGACGGCGATGTACAATCATGTTTCTTTGATTGCCAAGACACCGATTTATCACCAAGAAATTGTAAATCTGAAAGTCGCCAGAGTCTAAGCATCGCGATTAGTTCAGCCAATCAGCATGGGATCAAGAGATCCTTGAATCAAAGGATTCTTTTAATCGGAGGATTAAGAGTTCGGTCAATCCAAGGCTCGATCATAACTCAAATCTGTAGATCCGATAATAGAGAATATTAATCCACAATTTCCCATGTAAATCTCTAACTGGTATGAGCCATTGGTGTGGCATAGGTGTCCGAGTTTTCATTCCAAATTTGTTTAACAATTCAAGGGCATATTTGGGTGACTTCAGGAAAATACCACGGGGTGATTGATGAACTTGCAGTCCTAGAAAGAGCGTGGATTCACCCATCATGGACATTTCAAAATTTTTCTTCATTAGTTTTGCAAAAGCGATGGAAAACTTTTTATGTGTGGACCCAAAATGATGTCATCCGCGTAAATTTAACAATTAAGATATGTGCCCGTGATATTGTATAAAGAGTTGGGTCAGCGAGCCTTTGGTGAAATTATTAGCAATGAGGAAAGATGATAGCTTATCGTACCATGCCCGAGGGGCTTGTTTGAGGCTATAAAGAGCTTTGTTAGGTTTAGACATGGTTGGGAACTTCGGGATCGCGAATCCATCACGGTTGGTGACATAAACCGTTTCTTTAAGTTGTCCATTGAGAAGCGCCGTTTTGACATCCATCGATGACCCGTCATATTCATATGAGCGAAAATATCCGAACAGCCTCAAGGCGAGCAGCGGGCAAAAGATTCTTCAAAGTCTATTCCCTCTTCACGGCGATAACCCTTAGCAACTAGGCGTGACTTGTTTAGAATGGCGTTCCCTTGACATCAATTTGTTTTCCAAATCCATTTTAGACCAATGGCGTAGACCCATTGGTCTTTCAGCGGTTCCATACTTCAAGGCGTTTGAATTGGTTGAGTTCTTCTGCATAGTTCAATCGGTTATCTTTTGTCATTCGTCTTTAATGTTTTAGGTTCGGTGGCTGAACGGTGAGTGCATAAATGCAATGTTCACCATCGTGAAGGCGTTGTCTCGTAACGGCTGGTTGATTCGGGTTACCAATAATGTGCTTGGAGGATGGTCTTTTGTCCATCTATGTGTAGAGGGATGTTGGTATACATTGTGCGGTCGAGGTTCAAATGGTTTGTTGAAGATTACGCGACATCGGTGTAGATCTCATTATCAACGGGTTGAAGAGCATTTGGATCAAAATCTGCGAGGTGGGGGTACTTCATTCGAATATCATCGACTAGTTCATCATTGTTGGAAGCGGTGTGTTCAAGCTGTTGTGTCAGGTCGGTGTAGGTGCATCTTCAACATTAGTTGTTGTAGCGGAGTGTATCGAATTATAGGAATATTATCGAGGTTGTCGTGGATACACGAACCGCGTTCATCAATATCGTCAGCTGAGCGGAGGAGCAAATAACCTTTCCATTTGTTGACGAGTGGTGGGGGCTTTGTTATTTGATGATGATGGAGGGTGAGGAAGTTTAAGCGGTTGACGGGTTCTAGGCTGTTATACTCGGAAGCCATTTCCGTGAGTTCATCGAAATGAGCATGAATCGTTTCCATTACCTCCTTGTTCGGCGATTCGGATTAAAACCTTTAGAATTATCACGATTATCCAATAAAGACTCCAATATCAGCTTTGGCTTTGAGCTTTCCACAATCATCACGATCATTATTCGGATAGCAAAGGGATCCAAATACATGAAAGTGTTTGAGGTTAGTTTTATAGTTATGGACAAGCTCGAAAGGTGTTTTGTTGTGGCGTTTTGTGATCATAGAACGGTTTTGAGTATAGCATGCGATGAATCTGACTACGCCCATAAGTAATCTGGAAGTTTAGCATTGATTAACATTGTTCTTGCGGCTTCCACTAGCGTTAGGTTTAGATCTTTCAACAACTCGTTTTGTTGGTTATGCGTGCAATAGATGTTTGATCTTTGAATTCCCACTTTCTCATAGAATTCACGAAGGGTTTTGTTAACAAATTGGTTCCTTTATGCATTACGATTATCGGCGGTGTTCGCGGTGAACTTGTATTTTGTGATAAAGGTGATGATCATTTGTGGAGCTTGATCTTTGCTTGAAGTAGACCCCCAAGTCCATCGAGAGTAGTCATCAACAATTACTAAGATGTAGCGTTTGCCATTGTTCGCTTGCAGCGTAAGGGCCACACAAATCCATGTGAAGATGAAGCACATCTTTGTGTTCCACCTTTGAAGGAAAATGAGCACGAGTGCTTTTCCTTGTTCACATCTGAGCAAAGGTGATCTTTTGAATCTGCAGGAATGGTAGAGTCCTTCACTAGTTTGTGTCGAGCAAGGTTGGTGATGGTTTGAAAGTTTAGATGTGAGACGTGATGCCATAGCGGGGATTTTGTAGATGTTGTCTTTGAAAGTAAGCAAATGGGAGAGGAAGCAACCATGTCTTGCATAGAGATCGTGTAGAGACTAGAATGTGAGCGGACATAAGGTCATTTCCTTGTAGATCGCGAATGAAACAAGTTTTCTCTCACACGAAAGCAACCTCCAAATCTCCATCACAAAATTGACCTCTTTGAAAAGCAGTGTGGCCGAGGCCTTCCACATAGTAAACCTACTTGATTTCGATGTTCCCATTGACATAATCTCCGTAGCCCATGATAGTGAAGTGATCATTCCGAATCGACGGTGCCAATGAACTTTCAATAAAGTTTGATAGGTTTAAGATTGCACGTCATGTGCAGGAACATCCGCTATCAACAATCCAGAGAATGATCGTATCACGCATTACACCTGAGGGCGACAGATGGAATAGAAGTAGATGTGGAACCCAAAATGTTAGAGGTTCGAGCCGGTATGTTAGACATACACATTGATAGCTTTAGGCATCCATTTAAATCTAGGTGTTGTATATCCATTTACGCCATCTATAACTACTCTTTGCTTTAGTCTTATTGAATGCACTAGGTGGTACTACATTCCTAGGAGGTGGCCGGAGATCTTGTGATAGCAATGGTTGCCTTAGAATCTAAAGAGGTCTACCAAGCATAGAATTAGAAAGATTAGTGGTAGAGGTATTTCGATTCTTAGGATTTAAAGTAATCGAGATTATAGCTTTAGCAACACATTTATCATGACAATCGAAATTCATATTTTACGACAAATAACACAAGGTGCATCGGTGAATATCAAAAGTACTTAGCGGTTTAGCATTCGTTACATCACTATTTCTATTACATTTGCGGGCCTTAATATCTATAGTGGAAGAAACGTGAGTCTTATTCATAGTCCTAGGGTGTTCTTCTACTTTAGCATTCCTAATTGATCTTTTCTTAGGTGCCTTCCTATTCTTGATTGAGTGCTCTAGGCGTGAAGTCGCGGACGTTTGGAAAAGATGCAACTATTCTGTTTGATGAAACATTAGCAACTTGTGATTTGGTGGGAATTCTAGGTTCACGATTACTAAGTGTTCCAGTGCTAATCTCTTAATCTGATATCGCGGAAGTTGTTCATACTTTCCTAACATTTCCTTAACTTAGAGATGGTGTGTATCGGATCTTGATTTTGAGCGAATATTTCTAGCGAAATTCATAACATCTCTAGTGTGTGAAGATAATGATCAAGTTCATTTGATGCTTCGAGTCTTTTGAGTAAATCAAATATGACACCATATTCCTTTTTAACTTTTAAAAGTTCTTGTTCATATTTTGAGATTTGACTTTTCAAAGACCGCGTTTTGATCATCGATTGCTCAATTTTAGGATCGAGGAAGATTTTGCACTCAGCGATTTTTTTTGGCTGAAGTTGGTGATTGTGAATATCTTTTTCACACCAATTAAGGCGGCGTTTGCATTTGAAAGTTCATTGACAATCGTTGTTTTCAACTTTTAAGGACTCGTCTGAAGCACATTATCGGTGTTCTCAACATTTACCACATTTTCAACAATATCGGCCGAGAGATATTATCAATGCATATGACAAAGAATTCAATAACACAACATTATGGACATCGGCCACGGATAACATCTTCCAGAGTCGATCAACATCTTTTCTCAAGAGTTTCTTTTTCGTTTAGTATTAGAAATAGATGTTTTGTTTTCTCAGCGTTTTCATTACCCAAGTTCCTTATGAAAATCCTTTTCCCGAGCAATTGCACAACTTTTCAAGTTTTAACATTAGGTAAAGATTTTCGAAAAATGTCTCTTTGTTCAGCGGTGATTGAAAATGTTCAACTTTGATTTGAGCGATATTCTATCTCATGTTGTAAAATTTGAGGTCGACCATGAAAATGTCAAAATATCGAAGAATTTTGATTTTGGTTTTGAGTTTACTTCACTAATGGAAGGTAAAGGACCATAAGTTTGTGCAAAATCTGTTTTGGGATTAACATTAGAAGACTCAGGTGTTTTGATGATAACCCTTAGTGTGTTAGAAGAATCCGTTGGTGTGGCCAAAGTGACAGCGTTTTTATAATTAAAAGGTTTGTTGTAAACAACATTTTTTAATTTTGATCGACTCTCGTCTTACGCATCTAATTCCTCTTGGCGATGATATTCAATAACACTCATTGACGGTATTATCAATTTTGATACTGCCCGGAAAACGAGGATTGGTTTGAATGTTTTAGTGAAAGCTTTGGTTTATGTCACTAGATTTTTTCCATATCCTTTTGGATTGGGTTTTTAAGTAAACTTTTTCAATGCATTCTTGATTCACCATGTTTGTAAAAAGCGGTTTAAACTCTTTTAAGTTTGTTTTACTATGGCCGATAATTTTCTTCGAAGGTCATCTACCCGATTAGTTGAATGTTTTTGTATGCGGTGTTTTGACAAATTTAACAACTTCGGCCTTAGCTTTTTGATTATCAAGGTGAGAGCGTTAATTTGCTTTTTATGTTCATGTGTTGATTGTTCTAATTGAGGACAACAAAGCATTCTTGAGCGGCTAGATCACGCATCTGTCTCTCTAAATATTTTTCGTTTTGATGAGATTTTGCAAAGGCTGATTCAAAACCTTTTCCGTTTTCTTGAGTTTTGAAAAAGTTGAGTTGCATTTGTAAGCATTAAAAATCCTTGGTTAACAGTGCATTTTACTTTTCAAGTCTGATTTAATGCAACACATTCGACAATTTGGGATTGTTGGTCTTTAAGTATGAGAACAAGATGCGGATGGGGCAAAGGTTCATCTTGTTCAGCGTGAGTCACAACATGATCATTATTTAGATCCTCAAGTATGACCACGGAGACAATTTGATTATCAAAGAAGGTCATCGGATGCGTCAAATGTAACTACGGGTTTATTTGAAAATCTGAAATGAGATGTGGATGACTTATTTTGAACATACGGCGTGCGGATTCATATTGATGGAGAATATTAGTTGATATGATGATGGATTGTTGGTTTTGAGACAAGCCATCGGTGTCATCTAACTTGGCTGTTTCACTCATGTGTAACTCTTGCATATTAGCCATCAACATAACTTGGTGCATTGGCACAAGTCCTCCATATCATCATCTGATCGCATTTGCCATAAAGCTATGTTCTTTGTGCGTGAGAGATCCACCGACTTCATCCTTAAAGCCAAAGTAAAGCCTCTTTGAAATAAGCACGCGCCCAAGTCCTTGGCTTTGGGCATGCATTAGCCAGTGTCCCTTCTCATTGCGGTTGTAGCATAAGACCATTTAACGATTAAGCATTTCCACTGTTCCACCACTTGAGCTCTTGTTATTCCTACCACGGCATTAAACCCTTGACCCGCGCCCATCGGCGACCATAATCCGCGATTGAACTTCAACCGCGTCCATTGTTCAGCGGCTTGAGTCCGTGTGTTAGATGAGGAACGAATACGATTGTTGGATTTGTTGGTGTAACGGCCAAACGCATTAGCAATCATCACAAATCCTTGTTGCAATGCTTGAGCGGTTGGTTTCCTCGATCGCTTCAGCGACATATGCTTGAGCATTGTTGTTGTTGTATGGAACCAATTGATTTTGTTGAGGTTGTTGCTGTGAAGGTGTGTTTGAAGCAGTTGGTTGAGTTGTTGGTTGAGAGGGATAATTTTGTTGAGCATACAAGGCAAGTTGTTGATTATCGGATGTGTTGGTTAGCAATTTGAGCACGGAGAATCCTTTCCCTTCAACTTTTCATGAGGCTTCAAGTAATCGTACAACAATCCATAAGTAGAATGATGCATATTCTTAAGCAGCGGAGAAAAATGACATACTTCTCCCATTAGGGACCAAGACTACTCGAGGAACTTAGTATTATTTGCAATTCTTGGCATGAATGATGTTGTGTTTATCAAATCATTGATGATGTCACGAAAATCGATGATAGGACTCTAGTGTCTCTCGAGGTTCAATCATGAAGTGTTCATAAGCCAAGTAAGTTTTGGATTCCAAATCCTCGATTGAGTCTGAGATCCTTCCATAAGAAGACGAATATGATCCCACATTTTTTGTGCGGTCTTTTGAGCATCAACACTACGAAGAATTGGGTTTGGTAATCCTAAGAGGATATATTCCATTGCAAGTTCATGTGCTTCATAGTGTAGAAGTTACTGAGGATTAAGATGCGCAGCAGTTCAATGTTGGTTTGTTCATCTCTTGGTGGAATGGTTTTGGATCTCGGGTACAATGATAGTAGGCATTCAAATGGACCTTCAAGATAACCTTCTTTAAGAACTTTCCATGTGGCTTCTTAAGATCACAAAATCTAAAGAACCTTATCACCCATTGATCGTAGTTTCTGGGAGTGAGCATTGGATGTCTATCAAGTGATCGACTTCATGAATTGATTGTTGGTACGCTTAAGCTTCACACATCTTTGCAAACCAAGTGGGTTCCTTCATAGTGTTTTAACACCCCCAAAATATCATGCGGAAGATTGTGTCATTGGGGTGCTACTTCATAATGTGGTACAAGTTATAAACGACCTCTAAATGAAATGTTTTGAAAAGTTACCATTCGATTAATGAAATCAGAGTTACAAACAATGCGGTCCAGTATAATATAAAATGTTTGAATGGTAAATGCAGTGTATAAAGTCTTCAAAACATGGATAGACTCTATGCTTCAAACTCTAGCTATGCCTTAAGACCGAGATAAACATGCTAAAAAGTGTCAACACAAAGGTTGGTGAGTTCATAGAGTTTGTTTAACATGTAAAACCTTTAAAGAATGTTGCACAACAAGGCATTGTAAATCCACTTCGGTTCAAGTTACGCCCATACAAAACTTGCAGCACGTGTGTTTACAATCCAACGCTAAAATATAATATACATTTTATAGTCAACACACATCTGATCATAATAGTTCTCATTGTGCACTTAGGGGATTTCTAAGGTGTATGTTGGAGACTTATCATCGACTTATCAAGTTTACTAGTGAATTTGCTTTCGTACAAGGAGACTTACCATCGACTTATCATGCTAACAAGGGAACTTTCCGTGTATGTTGGGAGACTTACCATCGACTTATCAAGTTTACTATTGGTACTCTCCGAACAAGGGAGACTTACCATGCGTCTTAAGTATAACACAAAAAGTATAGCATGATCAAGTATAATGCAATCGGTATAACATAATCAGAGTATAAGGCAATCAAGTATAATGCTTTGAGTATTTGTAAAAAGTATAAAACAAATGTTTGAGCATGTATCTCCCCCAAAGAGTTTGTAAAATAATTAGCGGTAAAAGTGGGGCTCTGAACTCACGGTAATGTTAAAAGTTTAGAGTACTTATGAAAGTAAATGAAAATAGTTGAGCATGTATCTCCCCCAAAAGTAATTCAAAATGTTTAAAATTAGGGGCTATGAAACTCACGGTAATCCTTAAAAGTTCAAAGTACTTATGAAAGTAAATGAAAATAGTTTGAGCATGTATCTCCCCTAAAAGTAATTCAAAACGTATAAAAGTAGGGGCTATGAAACTCACCTTAAAAATGATATCAGGCATATAGCGGAATCGATGGATAAGCTGGAAGTCTCTCGTATAACTTAGAATATGATGTCAACTCTTAGGTTCGGTTATAATGCCTAAGAAAACATGAGCGAGCTTATATATGCCATTATATTGATCAAGCGTAGTATTTGTATGTTTGTTTATAGAAATGGTTTTAGTTTGTATATCTCGTACCTACGTTAGGGCCATCATAATTGAAGTCATGCGATGCGTTCGAGGAGCTAGGACACTTTAAATAAATAAATCCAGCAACTTCGTCGATCCGTTTACCCAAATGAACCCCTCACATGAAGTTCCCTAGTGTTGTAGTGCTCAATAAGTAAAACATGTATTTTGATTATTTGATTATATGCTAAATTAAGAGTTTATAAATACAATAAATAAACTAACAAAGTTTATAAGTATTTTAATAAGTTTGAGTTTTATAAATACTTACCTTAAAATAGAATGCATGAGTATTATGGAAAAATAAAAATATTAGCAGACTTCGACGTAGAATTTGCAATCTTAGAAAACCAGCGGCTATTAGAAGATTATAACAGCGCCTTCTTGAGAACCGAAGAAGAAATGAAGATTATAACGACTTTTCTTAAAACTTTCAAGAGCAGAAGATCAGCGCTATTTTTTTCAAGAACACATGAATGTTCTTACAAGATCTATAAGAAATGCCTTAGGGTTTAGGACTTTAGATGATAAGAAAGGGTGGTGCAAGAATAAATGAAGTGATTATGCTTGGTATTTATAGGCTAGTGGTTTTCGTTAACTATATATTGGGTTAAAAACTAACCATGGTTAAATTTACACATGTAAATGATCTAAAGGAAGTATGCTTAGGATTTTAACACCAAGGTGATGACTCCCCCCCTAAATTTCGTTCATAATAAGATAGGATGACTTTGGTGGATAGTTTTGGTATTATCTTGGTTACGGAGAGAGTTTGGTTCGTTAAATGCTAATCGAAGCCATAAAATGTAAAATGGGGTATCGTAAAATATGAAACTTGAGGAATGATGAAACTCATCATTATACTCTATCTAAAAATATAAAATGGGTGATAAGTCTTATTGGGTGCAAACGCTGCTTAAGCTGGAAATACGGGTCAAAGCCGTAATTGCGATTTATCATAAAAAACGAAATTTCAGGAAAACGACCGTGAATTTATTTAAAGTAGACTAAAATTAGTCTAAAAGTGATATGAGATGTCAAACTTTGGTTTCTTCGTGCAGCGGGATAACTTAACGGTTATTAGTGAAGTTTAAAATGCAGCGATTTAATAAAAAGGTAGAACGTACAAGGTTAATTTCTTTATAGTCAAAGGAGGAGAGAAATATGTTTGACTTTTCCAAAAATGTAAAAGTTTCTAAAAATCTTAGGAAATACAGTGCAGGAATCGTTAAGTCTGGATGTAAGTAGAATTGTTTAAAAGCGTAAGTTTAGTTTCGTACTAGCAGCTAGGCTTATTTGGTAACATAAAAATAAATCTTAAAAATTCTCAAATTCGTCATGAGTGATAAAAAAATTAATCTAATGCGGGGAAAATTGTCGGAGGTTTTAGTTTCTGCGAGGATGTTTAAGCGATTGGACCGTCCAAAATGAAACTTTAAAACGGTGTTTTCTTAATAACTTTTGCGAAAATGATCTAACGATTGTCGAACTCTCAGGTCATTACTAAAATAGTTTATCCTACGAGAATGTGAAATAAAATTTTATGGGATGAATAGTGAAAAGTGAATAGTAATAGTGAATAGTAAAAATGAATAGTGACCGAAAATCGAATTGTACAGTGTTCCTTGATGGATGTTGATTGAAATCGTTTGTGTAGGTTTGAACTTGAAGACTTGGTGGTGTTTGAACCATTTGTGGTGGTGGAATTGCACCAAGTTGTGGAGTATGTTGCTGATTAAATTGTTGTTGATAAATTGCTTGTTGTTGATTCCATTGTTGATGTTGTGGAGTTAATTGTTGTTGTTGATGATTATAAGTGTGAGGGAAATAGTTAGAGTATGGTGGTTGAGACATGTTGATGAACTTGTGTAGTAAAAATGGATCTTTGTAGTCGAATGAACCTTTTTGATGAGTGTAGAGCGTAGCGAAAGACAAGAAACACAGTAGCACTTATCTTTAAAAACACCAAAGTTAGATTCTGGCGTAACAATAGTGTTCTGATAAATCTTTGCAAGCGTAATTTTAGGGTTTTGATACGGCGTAAGGGTACTGCGTAAATTTGATTTTGCCCAAAGATGTTTCTAAACCAGTTTTTGTGTGATGAAATAGCTACAATAACACCAAAAGAACAGTGTGAAACTTGATGATCAAAGCTCTTAAAACGGTTATGCGTAGGATGAAACCCTCGAACAAAAACAAGCTTAAAAGCGTAGATCCACAGCGTAAAGTTTGAATCTTTTTTGCCAAAAAACAAGTATTTTAACACCTCAAAACATTGAAAGTACAAGAATCTTGGATTAAAAGTGTAAAAAACGAGTTTTTAAGCGAACCAAAGTATCACTCGTTAGCCTACAGCGTAGGACCAAAACCACTTCAAAAGCAATAGCGATTCACCCAACTATTTGGCGATTGATACCACTGTTAGGTCACTAGTTTCACAAACACAAGTTATAGAGAAGAGATGAAGCGGATGAACAAGTAAATCCACACCACATAATAGTAATAATATGGTTTTAGTGAGGCATATGTGAAAAGAAAGAACTTGAACAACCAACCCTCAAGTGAGGGTTATTACATTGTTTATATAGGCAAGAAGCTAGGGCAACACTCCCTCTCCTTCCCTATTCCTTATTCGAGCGGGCCTAAGCATGGGCCTTCTACATAAGCTTGACCTTAAATAAACATAAAGGCCATAATAAAGCTACCTATTACATATGAAATATAAATACTTGAAATCTGTTGTGGAGTGATTCCAACAGGGCATGTGCTCACCTCTAATAGGTCCACGTACAACATGTAATTCGCCTTCTTTGACAAAATTAGCTAAGCTGGCGGTGTAGATTCGCCCATCATTCTAGCTTCCAATCCTACATACTTTTGAAAACCTAAACCTATTCCAGAGGTCACTGGTTGACTACTATAGAGATCTCTAGCTAGATTTGTACCTGATATTAACCATTGTTTATGTCTAGCTATTTCCTCATCTAGTTTCTGTTTCAACTCTAGATTTTCTGAAATTACATATGCTTTTTCTTTCTCAGATCTTCTTAAATCATTTTTAGTGCATTCTAGATCACTTTCTAACACCCTTAACTTTTCATCATAAGCTATTTGATTCTTCTGAAACCAAACCTTTTGTCTTTCTAATGTTTTTAAAGCCTATTTATAAGCTTCAACTTCAACATAGCATTCATTATATTTAGGTTTCAAAGTATCATAGGCTTCCTTGAGTTCATTATAAAGATCATTACAACCAAACAAATAGTTTTGTACACGAGATGCCCATCAACAATCGATCATGCCTATCCTACAGTACAACTGCAAGAAACCCAATATTCTCAACACCAGGACCATCATCATTCTCCTGCTCATGTAACTTCGGTCGACATTGGCATCCATAGTGACCGGAGCAGCTGAGGATCGACCAGTTCCGGCATCCCTTTGATTACTGCGATAGGAAGAGTATCTCACTCATCACCGCCTTCCTATCCTTGCACTCTCTGGAGAAGTGACCCATCTGATGACATGTAAAGCACTTGACCTTCTTTTTGTCAAACTTGCGGATCTCTTTCCACGGAAACCAAACTTCCTCGACCTTGCGCTCAAATCTCTTGATGTCCATAGAAACATGGCCACTGCCACTTCAACTTCATCTCTTCCATATCGGTGGATCCACTGTTCAAAATCCTCATATGCAAGTTCTTTGAGGGTCATAATCGACAAGAAGGATCAAGAACATCTTCCATTATACCACTAGCTTTAGGTTGAGAACTTGATGAATTGGTAGTGTAAGATGATGATGAGTAAGTTGGACTTGGAGCATGGATCATCTTATGGGTGGAGGCCCCAAAAAATGTTGTGTGACTAGCAGTGGATGATGAACTAAAGGGACTCTTACATCATGCTCAAGAGCTTTAAGTTTGTTTATGCGAGCTCATCAAAAGTAAGCATATCCAGCCCACCTTTAGTTTTGAAAGCAATGCTTACTTGTAGCCAGGATGGAGGTGAAGATCGCAAGAACTTAGAATTACAATCATCATTATCTGGCTTTGCCTTGATGGTTCAATGACTTAAAATCTTGTGAAACACATGCATAGCCCTTGTGAATTCCTTCTCTTGAGGATTTGAAATTCTTCAAACTATTGTCTCAGACATCGATTTTCTCTCATTCTCCTAGACTCTCTCATTCCACCAAACTTTGCCTTGATTGGTAACCATATGTCCTAGCATCTTGCATGAAGTGAAAATCTTTCAAGTGATCCTCGGGGAATAGCTTGAAGAAGGATCGTTTTAACTTTGGTTTCTCTCGAGCGCGGTAACTTTCTTCCAATTTGGGAGGAACATAAATCAGATTACCATCGGGATCGTGGTGAGTTCTCTTCATTTCCCACTTTCTTACAATCTCTCATAGATTCCAATCGATGTTGGAGATCCAGTTCTGCATCTTCATTGCCCATAAATCGTATTCCTCCTTTTTAAGGTATGGAAACTTAGCATTACTGTTGAGAGACTTAGTTTTGCGATGGGTGGTGTTACGGTTGTTGGTGACTTCAATATCATCTTCTGATCTAGGCATGGTGAATGTTGTTTTGGTTGTATTGGTGTTTGAAAAGCTGTTCTTAGTATCATAGAGACTCTCACGAGCTCACGATACCACTGATGAAACTTTAGACCTTGATAGATCTTGAGCACTTCGTAGATCGTTAGTATTGCTTATGTAATCACAAACAAACTAATAGAAAATCTCTACAACTTGTATTCTTTAGCAGAAATCAAACACAAGTACAAACACAGATAACTAAGAACTCGTTGATCCTCTATGGATCTTTATATTGATACTAAAACTTTGTTTTTCAACTCGTACATAATTCATACTATTGTGTTCCATAAACAAGGAACCTAACTTGTTTTTCTAAGCATTATAAACATAAAACTAAATAAGATATACATAATCACTTCTAAAAAGCTCATGCATATCTAACTAACTATAGAATACGTGAATACTATCTCAGAGACAAACTCGAACTATATAACCGGTAGAATTATATCTTGATAGAATCGGCGCACTTCGGCAGAATCGCCGGCAATTTCATCGGCATAATTCATACCAGCATAATTCCCAACCGCGATTTATCTTCATCGGTTCGATATAAGCGGTTTGATAAGCGGTTTGAGTTAAGCGGTTTGATAAGCGGTTTGATTTAGCGGTTTGTATTCAGCCGGTTTGACAATCTGCAATTTCACCAATGCGATTTGAACAGTGATTTGATCAAAAAGCGAGTTTTGACTTTACGGTTTGACTATTTGCGTTTTGACCACTTGCGGCGACCAAGTTGACTTTACGTTAAAACTTCAAGCGGCCATAACTTTTTGAACCGTAACTCTCGTTTTCGGTGAAATACTGTCAAAATGATTGGAATAGCTGAACCCGATTGGGAACCAGTTATAACTAGTTAAGAACCAGATATTACAGCCAGAACCAGTTAGAACAGTGAAGAAAATGCTATTTTGGCCAGAACCTATTAGATCTAGCTAAAACTGTCTATTCTGTTGGGATTTAGAAAATCCATAGTGAAGTGTCGGTCGGCCAATGATATTCTAGCATATGTTAGCTCGTAGACATTACGTGATCTATTAGTTAGTTAGTTAGTTAGAGTAACACCTTGGAGGATGACAGGTCTTTACCAGCAGCGTACTGATCTGTTGAAGCGAGTTCATATTATGTAAAACTATAAATACTCTACCTCCCATGGTAGAGGGTTGGATATTTCATTTCTTAATCTGCGTTCTCTTTGTTTTTCTCTCACTTTCTCTCTCATAAAGGATCCCATCTCCCACTTTCTCTCTCTAAGTTTCTTGCTAAGATTTGAACCATATAATTGATTGTTTGTGTGCTACAATAACCAATATCCAACAATTGGTATCAAGAGCCATGGGTAGATCATAAAGATTGGTTATTTGTGTGTTTTGTTGGTTAAATTCTATACCCCAAAAGTGTTAAGTTTGAATTTTGATAGTACCTTTGTGTTTAGAATCATCATAAGTGCTTAGGGTTTTGGTTGGAAGGCTTAATTCATCTTGGCTATAGTGTTTTGGATTGGAAAAGTTTAGTTTTTGAAGAGTTTCAAGGAAGCGGTCTGAGTCTCGTACTATTTTCATGTACTGTGATTTGATGTCATTTGGATGCGATTTGATCAGATCAAGGAAGCGATTTGTGAAGTTATTGGATGTGGTTTGTCTAGATGGTTGTATAAATGGCGGTTTTGACATAAGGCGTTCTCAGCGGTTTTGTCTTAAGCGGTTTGACATAGCGGTTTGACTTCAACGGTTAGTCTTAGTGGTTTGACATAAGCGCGTTTGATTTAAGCGCGTTTTGACTAAAGCGTTTTTGTCTTGGTTTGATCTAAGAGGTTTGATAAGAAGCGGTTTGAGTTAAGCGGTTTGATAAAAAGATGTTTGATTTAAGCGGTATGTATTCCAGCGGTTTTGACAATCTGTGATTAGACCAGCGATTTAAACAATTAGATTAAATAAAAGCGAGTTTTGACTTTTACGGTTTGAGTATTTACGTTTTTGACCATTTGCGGCTTGACCAAAGTTGACTTTTTACGTCAAAACTTCAAACGGCCATAACTTTTGATCCGTAACTCCGTTTTGTGAAATACCGTCAAATTCTGGAGCGGCGCTGGCGAACGGTAGAACGGTTAGAACTAGTTAAGAACCGTCTTCCAGCCAAAATTGATTATAACGGTTAAGAAAATGCTATTTTGGCCTGTGAACGGTTAGATCCATTAAGAACTTCTATTCCTGTTGGTTTAGAAATCCATAGTGATATTGTCGATTAAGGGTTAGTATTGTCTACAGCATATGTTAGCTTCGTATGCGTGCGTTATCTAGTTAGTTAGTTAGTTAGAAAAACACCTTGGAGGGGCCAGGTCCCAGTTTTACCCTCTTGTATGCGATCCTTGTGACAGGCGAGAGGGCATATTGTAAGCGTAAATACCACTGCTTGAGGTAGTAGGGGTTGGATTTTCATTTCTAAATCAAACCTGCTTTTGTTTTCTCTCACTTT
>OU343216.1:47535677-47586725 GCA_910596185.1 Chrysanthemum makinoi | reverse complement strand
AGCACCACCCCTTCCATGGATGGAAGGGGTATTTATAGTTACAAAATACACGACCTCCTATCGGCCTGTGGATCAGGTATACAGTGGGTAAAGACTCGCCCTTCCTCCACGGTGTTACACTACGCTAAACTAAACTAATAACTAACTAATAAACTGATAAATAAGGTAACTAATGATATGTCTACGAGCTAACATATGCTAGATAATATTTGGGGTGACCGACACTTTACTATGGAATTTCCAATTCCTAACAATCTCCCCTTAAAGGAGGTCACCCCATGTTTTACATTTCGAATCCTAGCATTCTATTCTTGACTTTGTTCTTGAGCTTGCAGACTTCAATTCTTCAATTCCGCAATCTTTGTGCTTTTGTAGTGCAACTTCAAAGTCCGAGTGCTTTGTACTTTCAGTGGAGGTCTTTGAACTGATCCACATCTTTGATGATCTTCGAGCTTTCTTTGAGATCATCAGCCACAGTAAATCTCTGGAGACAAGCATCTAAACGCGAGTAAACTTGATGAACTTAATACTTCTAAGTAATTGAAGATTGATTCGTGTAGTAGGTTTAGGGGTATGTGTGTATGGATAAAACTACAATATCGATATCAAAAATAATCCACAAGGAATGACTTAAAATCCCTTTAGGAAAAAGGATAATGAATCAAAACCCGTGAGTGATAGTGATACTAATTAGAATCCGAGTCGCTTTCCCAACGAGGTGTGAATGGGCAACGTCGTTATTGGTTTGTTATTAAAATGCTCGATGTTTTTGGATTTTTGATTTTAATTACGTTTAGATTCAAATTAAATAACGAAAGGAAATTAAAGCACGAAATAACACTTAAATCAAACTAAGCAAGTAAACTAAAGAAAGCTACCTAAATATATCCTAAATGCAATTTTATTCTAAAAACGTAACTACGGGAATTTAAAAACGCGATTTAAAACCAAATTTTGCAAATTTAACTTTAGGAATGCAAATTTATTTTTCCTACACTCTAAATGATAAAAGATAATTTTAGAAAAAGGCGGAATATATAATTTTTTTTTTTGACTTTTTAATTTAATTTTTTTTTTTTTTTTAACTAATTTAACTAATTAAAGTTTAAACTAAAATTTAAATAACAAACTACAACTAGTGACAATGAATGCTAAGCTAAGAGAATGATACTAAAAAGACTTAACAAGCATCATACTAATAATTAAACGTGAATTGGCGGTAAACTAAGAATATAAGCTAAAAAAAGTAAGAGAATAGAACCCGGTGATTTTTACGAGAGAAATACCACCCAATCTTATAAACTAAATAAATTATTAAAGTTTATTTCCTTATTAACTTTAATTATGCTAATTAGTTAAATAAAGTTTAAGTTTTATTAACTAAATAACTTAATAAAAGTTATTAAATTTGTAAACTTTAATGATTCTTAAGCTTATAAGACCCAAGTAAGCTCCACTTACCATGAGGTAGGATCGATTACACAAACAAAATCAAAACTTTAAGGGTTAGCACAAATATATAAATATAAGATTTTTATAATAAAAAGCTAAAATAAAAGATAAACTAATCTTAACCACCAAACTCTCTCAAGGAGATATGTTTCCACAAAACTAATTTGGGTATTAAGGTCAAAGATTTAAAATATAAGATTTTTTTTTTTTTTTAAGCAAGAAAAGAGAAGAAAGTATTAAATAACTAAACAAATAGGAAATTTAAAATAAAATAGTGAACTTAAAAAAACTTAACTTTTTTTCAAAATAAAAAAAAAACTAATTAAAAACAGAAGAAAATAATTTGGGATTTTTAGGAAAGGAAATAAATCAAGGAAAAATATCAAATGAACTCCGAAAATTACAAATATGTTTTAGCAACGTTAGAAAGGTTATAGAAGCTCACAAAAAAAGTTTTAGAATTTTCGAATTAAATAAGTTTTTTCGATTTTTATGTTTAAAATAGCAAATAAATCAAAATAAATAGTAAACTAGTTCAAAAAATATGAAGAATTCACACTATCTTAAGAAAACTATGAAAGCTACCAAAAATATAAAAATATTTTTTACGTTTTTTATTTTTTAAAAAGAATTCAAAACAGTTTTTTAAAAGAAAAACAGTAAACAGTTTTTGATTTTTAAAATACTAAAACATTCAGAAAATTATAAATTTTATGACAAAATAAAATATATTTTTGGATTTTTGAAAAAAAGACAAGATTTTAGAGACTTTTACTATTTTTAAGCTAAATAAAACAATAAAAACGTGAACTTTAATAAAAATAAGCAATAAAAAACAAAACTTTTATAAAAATATAAATATGATATGTTGAGCGCGTGCACGGAGCGTATAAAATACACTCACACAATCTTACTATAACTCAACTCTTCATGGCATATTTTTATAAAAGGTTTTATAAAATAAAATAAAAGAAAAAAGATTAAGAGATGAAAATAATAAAGATGCAAAGATAATAAATAGATGAACTAACTTGCAAGAATTAAATAAAACTTTTATAAAACTAAATAAGCATAAAATTACAAGAGTTTGGGTACAAAAATAAATAAAAGAGATATTAAAAATGAGGTGAGGAGGGTGGGTATTTATAAACCCCCCTGAAAGTTACACTTTGGTAATATTTCATAAAGACCCCTAAACTATTAAATCTTGGTAAATTTCTCTTACAAACTTGGTCCCCAAGTTTATATTACAAAGCATAGCAATTTCATAACTGTGTATGGCCGGCATAGGGCTTGCTGGAGATTGGCATTGGCTCGCTGTTGGCCTCGTGTCTTGGACAGACCTGGGCTTGAGATTCGGACAGCAGCAGGGTTATTAAGCTATGTGATGTTACAAAAAATACTAACAATTTAGCCATTAGTGGGGTTTGAACCCAAGACCTCTTGCTTGAAAACATGTCTCCACCCACTAGACCAAGAGTCTTTTTGTGTTTAATGTTGCATTTAATTTTCCTTTAAGCTCCTTTTCTTGCTGATCCATTTTCTTTCTTTTCTTTCTTCTATTTTTCTTTTTCTTCTTAATTAATTAATTCTTCGTTTGGTCTTTAAATTTTTCTTCTCTTGCCTCGATGCTTCAAATAAAATTATCATTTGTCCCGTAACTTCGTGTTCTTCCATTTGCTCTCGTTTTGCCCCTTTTGTCTTCTTTTGTCCATTTTGCAATATCCATTACCTGCATATACATAAACACAAAAACACCAATATTTATCTTTAGGGGTTAGTTTTGGTCTTTTTGGTCCTTTTGATAAAGAAAAGGTATATGTTTTACATATACCAAAAATACCCCAGACGAGAAGATTGCCGTGTCCTCACGCAATGTCATCAACTCACGCTTCTAAAACCAAAGATTTCAACCTCTTTCTACTAAACCTATGAAGAAGTAGCAAAGATTCCTCAAAAGAGATTAAGAACCCTTAATTCTAAAAACGCCCCGTTTACCTTTTATATTCACATATAGATATTACGGTTAAGCACATTCCAATTATGAGTGACGGTTTGTTGAACTTTCATGTCGATCAATAACTCCAACATTTTTCAAAATACACGTTAGGATCACGTATAGGAACACACACAACTGAAGTGACCATACTGGGATAGAATACATCGTCCCTGATTTTTCACAAGTCCCCAAACTAAGCGTAAAATCGAAATCATTGTTAAATATGATTCTAGATGCTAACACTACCCATGGAAGTTACTTGTGTAATTACCTTTTGCTCCCATTTTCCTATTTTCCTCTAGATTTTTTTTATTTTTGTGAGAAATGAATTTCTTCAAATTTCTCGTTTCGATAACTTTTATTCCGATAAAGATATGAAGCTAAGTCGATAATTAGTTATCCATCTTCCCTCGAAAACCGTTGCACACAAGAATGAGGTCCACATCAAGGTCCTTATTTCACACGATTTAGGGAGAATATCCTTTTTATGGCGACCGAGACAACTCATCTACGAGTCCGAGACGAAGCTTTATTTAGACACCTCCGGATCCGAAGTTTGGCTTAATACTATTTCAGCACATTTGCATTTTTGCAATTTAGGCCCTTAGTCTTTTAAACTACTAACTCAACGGATTACCGTTTTTATCGAGAAGTCTTATTATGACTTTGGATTTTCCTCAACCTTTATAGAAGTCCATGACAACGGGGGTACCGTCGGACATAGAAAACTTTTATGGCTTTTGGATTTTTCAACTTTAATACATTTGGGCTTTAATTCATGTTAATTTTTGTGCCAAACTCCAAATCCCCACAGCTTTTATAACAATAGAAACAATAGCAAAGACAAACTATCAGAATCAGTTGTCTATTACACCGCAACACTGACAGTACCTTGATGTGTACCCAACCCTCATGGGCAAGGATTCTCTAAAGAAGATAAAGAACTAACTATCGCCATAAACCTAACATCTTTAATTATTATTTAACATATATGGGGTGAAACAATTTTGTGGGAACAAAAATCCATAAGTACCTTCGATGGGCTCTAAAGAGAACCAACTACTCCACGCTTAGCATCTAAACTCATAAGTAACTCTATCATTTCTCAATCTCCGCAAATTTAAAATCCCAAATAATGAGATCCGCGGATGCTTAGCCGATAATTTTTAGATTATCTATGGTTAAGGAAACAAGCTAGGGCTCAACACGCCCGGTCAAGTCAGAATTCTATTCCTACTCTCACCAGCGGAAAGTCAACAAGGTGTCAAAGCATATACATTAATTTAGCAAATGCTTCGTCTAATGAAATCAAGTTATGCATATTTAAAGTCACTCAGGGAAACTTGCAAATTCTTGGCCTTGTGAGCTAGAATTCGCATTTTATAGCTTTTTGTCTAAGAGACTCGCAAACTTTTCAATCAAAAAGACTTAACAAAAGCTTCAAAATTTTAAATTTTTCACAATTTTTGCACAATTTTTTTTTAAGGAAAACGGGGTTGCAAGAGTACACGGCAAAGTGCTAGGCAAAAATCTAATCGAAAGATTACCCACCCCAGACTAAAATGAAACATTGTCCTCAATGTTTAAAGGTAAGGGTTCTTAACGCAAATCTAAAGCCATTGGTTAGTTATGCTAATAGATAAACGATAATCGATAAAGATTTTGGATATCGGATTTCCATAAGAGTGTCGAAACATGAAACTCGAGCGGAGAAAAGACAAACTTCGAGCACGAGAGTCTTCATATATCGAGGAAAATCCTGGACATAAACAACAACAAAACGAAACACGAGAAATGGAAGAGGCAAACCTCCTCACGTCACTTATTAGGAAACATAAATAAGATAAAAGGATAAGCATGGGGTGCCTCCCACGAAGCGCTACTGTTTTTGGTCACCGAATCGCTAGCCTGACTCGATCCCCGAATTCATTTGTCCTTGGGGAAGCAAGCGGAAGGGATACCCGGATCAAAGATGGTATCCTCACTCCGGAGGGAAAGAGAATGGGTGGGTTGGGAGGGAAAGAGAATGTCGGGCTCCAGCACAAATAGGATAACATCTCCCGAACTCATAAGGTTTATCAAGAAGAGTGATCCATCATCCGGCGGTTTAGCGGGCGGACGAAGGGATGACAGATCAAAGAGAAACGACCCCACGTAGAAGAAAGGGAGTCCATGGTAAAAAGAAGAAGTGTTTCTTAAGGGCTCGAACATGAAGGCATCCAAGAGAGGATCTTTTTCAAAAACTTTTGTGATATGAATGTCCTCTCCGATGAGTATCCCAGGTTAAAATCTTGTCCCGGAGAGGAAGGAAATCAAAGTATCATCCACGTGAAAATCCTTACGGGAAGAGGAATCTCTTCGGCTAAAAATAATATTGGACCTTAGGATCAACAAGTTTATTTGTCGAAATCTTCACTTCCTTATCTTTCTTCGGGAAAAATGGATCATCGTATTCTTCATCATCCTCAGAAAGAATCGAGTTGGTAGGATCAAGTTTATTGGTGAACTCCTCACTTTCTTCGTCAAAGAGTTGATTTTCAAAGATTTGAGTATATTCAAAATCGAATTCAAACAAGGGATTCGTGAAGGTTGTTTTGAAAGATTCTGGATCGAAAAGTGTCTCAGAAGAAGGTTCCATAATTTCATCAGAAGGAGTGGGATTGCCACTCAAAGGAAGGTCGATTTTTTTAGAAATCGGAGGTGGGACAAGTGGTGTGCTCTTAGAGCTAGCATTTTCCACCACTACCGTTGAAGACTCCTTTTCTAATTCCATTTTTTCAGCTCACGTGATTGTCGACATACTCTTAATCGTAAATCTTGAAAGATCAATTCGAGACGTTTTAGGCTCAACTTTCTTCAACTTATCAACATCATCCGGATCGTGGGAGGGGTAAGAAGATGGCTCGTTATATAACAATTTTTCAAGAAAAGAATGTCCCCCCGGGTCAAAAGTAGCATCATCAATCTCAATGGGAACTGAATCATCATTAAGAAAGGCCTCGATCTCTTCCCAAATAGGGTCACTTTCCGTAGTGAGAGACGGTAAAGAGTCGGTCATAATCGGATTAGACAAGAAAGTGGGATTGCCACTTTCTTCAGAGAAATCAATCACACCGATGCTATGAATCGAATGATAATCGGGTGGAGGTTTTGAAGTTTGCTCGGCATAAAACATTATCTTTTCATTTCCTTTCTGATCGTTAACGTTCCTTGGTAATGATCCACAAGGACTTTCGCGGTTCTCAAGAATGGTCTTCCAAAAGTGAGAGGGACTCAGAGGCCGACCTCTATATCAACGACGGCGAAATCCACGGGAAAATGGAATTTATCCACTCGTACCATAACATCATTGACTACACCAACCGTGTGAGCAATTGTTCGATTAGCTAATTCGATAGTCATACGAGTCGGTATAAGATTCTTCAATCCAAGCTCACGATATATCGCAAGAGGTATGAGACTTATGCTTGCACCTGAATCGGTCAAGGCATTACATTCCTCAGTATCATTTAAAGAACAAGGAAGGAGAATTTCTCTGGGATCACCAAGCTTCTCGGGAGCTTGGTTCGAGGAAGAATTAAACGGTGTAGGCTCAAGTGAAATATTTGAAATTTGTTCCAATTTCTTTTCATAAATCATGTCAGCAGATTTAATCATATCAGTCGTAAGTTTGAACTTGGTTTCGGAAACAACTTTCATTTTTTTGAATCTTGATTGAATCGATTTGCACGGTGTAAAGTTAGAACTTGGCATTTTGACAGAGATTGAAGGAACTTGGGTAACCAGAGGTTGGACGTATTTGGCTTTTCCATTATCAAGAGGAATTACCAGGTCCTTTGTCACCTCGGTCTCTCGTGCTACATTCCTCACCGGAGAAGAAGTAGTCATCGAGGGCATATCATCTAGAATGGTTATGGATTTCATTTCTCCCTTCGGGTTTGGAATTGTGTTGCTTGGGAGAGAACCGGAACCCGAGGGTTGACTCATTTGTCACAAAACAGCATTCAACATATTCTCAAGTTTATTCTGCGAAGCATCCATCTTGTTTTTCTGAAGTCGAATTTCGTTCCTAAACTCATTGCTTTGTCTAGTTAATGAAGATTGAAACTCATTTCTCAAACTTGAAATCTGGGTTTGCATGGTATTGATTTTTGCATTATTGTGCTGAACGTAGTTTGAGAATTCATTAGAAGGCAAAGGCGGAGCTTGATAGCTTGGAGCTTGATATCCTTGATTACAATTGGCCCCTTGATTCGGGTATTGATTTGGTGGGGCTTTGAATTGGTTTTGAAAATTTGGTCCACGAACTTGATTCTGATTAAAACGAGTCTGATTGTTCGATTGAGAAAATCCCGGAGGTACCATTTGATTACTAACACGAGGATTTGGTTCAACTTGAGGACGGTATTGGTTACCTCCGGTTACGGCATTAGCTTCGAAAGGATTACCATCGGTAGCGGTACAATTGTAGTAAGCATGCGGGCCACCACAAGTAGTACAAGTCGATTCCACCGCTTTGACTTGAGCGGGTGGAGAAGAATTAATCTTAACCGTCTTAATCTTAACCAAAGCCTGTATCATATCCGTAAGCTTATCAATCTTAGCATCGGTGTTAGACGTATTTTCGTAAGACGAGGACGATGGTGAAACACTCACTCGGGCTAAAGAACCGATTTGCTACGTGAGGTACGAACTTTAGATTTGTTCTCAATAATCGACAAGGCATCTCTCGTTGATCGTGTCAACAAATTACCACCACGCGGCATTGAGAGAGTCTTGATCAGTCTCATTCAAACCGTTATAAAACGTGTCAAGTTGGTGTAACTCAGAAAAACCATGATGGGGACATTGCCTAAGCAAATCTTTGAATCGGTCCCATGCCTCAATAAATGATTCATCAAATCTTTGTGTGAATTTTGTTATTTCATTTTTAAGCTTGTTGTTTTAGAAGGTGGGAAGAATTCGTTCACCTAATTTTGACACTAAATTCTCCCATGTGGTTATCGATCGAGGGGTAGTTTTTCGAGCCAAATCCGGGCGGCCCCCTCAAGTGAAAATGGTAAGAGTAGAAGCTTGATAGCCTCTTCCGGAACGTTACGGTACTTGATCGTAGACGTGAGCTTGTTGAATTGTCGGATATGAGAGTGAGGATCGTCCCTCTCGAATCCGTAAAATTGGCTTGACGAAACCAAATTTATCAATCCGTGTTTAAGCTCAAAGTTATCGGCAACGATTGCCGGGACGACGATGGCTTCTCCATAACCCTCGGTAGGTGCTTGGAGTTGCTCTAGCATAGATCGGTTGTCCTCCGCCATTTCGACAATGGGCGGAGTCTGATTAGTTCGAATCTCGGGTTCGACTAATGGAGCACGCCTATTTCGCCTTCTCGGAATTGTAGCGGCTTCACGTATCGGTACCCTCAGTAGTTATTGGAACGAGTGCGCATGCACTTAAAAACCAAGGCAATTAAATGAGAACGGTATTCGAAAACAAAGTGAACTTAACCAATAATCCCAAGTGAATAAATCACCTCTATAAGACAAACGCACAAGCGAGCGGAGAAGCTTTTTAGGTCAGCGCAAAGCTTATTAAAACCCGCTTCTTTACAGCCGCAATTTAATGTCAGGCCGTCCATACCACACACAGCTTTGTTTATCCGATAGAAATAAATCGACTCACAAGCTTTAACAAAGGCAAGTTTTGATCTTTAGTTCGGGAACTTACTAATGATAACACCTTAGTTGAGAATGTTATATAATTGATGTATTCTATTTAGCTCAAAAACAAAAAAGAAAATCTTTTTGTATTTTTAATATGATATATATATACAAAAGAAAAAGGAAAATATTTTTAATTTTTTTGATTTTTATAAAAACAATAACTTCACAAAGAAGGATCTCGAGTCACTAATAGTCAAACCTTTAACGATATTGTCGCGAACATAACCTCCCCAAGAAATGGCGCCAAAATTTTATTCGTGTAGTAGGTTTAGGGGTATGTGTGTATGGATAAAACTACAATATCGATATCAAAAATAATCCACAAGGAATGACTTAAAATCCCTTTAGGAAAAAGGATAATGAATCAAACTCCGTGAGTGATAGTGATACGAATTAGAAATCAGTCGCTTCCCAACGAGGTGTGAATTGGCAACGTCGTTATTGGTTTGTTATTAAAATGCTCGATGATTTGGATTTTTTGATTTTTAAATACGTTCTAGATTCAAATTAAATAACGGAAAGGAAATTAAAGCACGCAAATAACACTTAAATCAAACTAAGCAAGTAAACTAAGGAAAGCTACCTAAATATATCCTAAATGCAATTTTATTCTAAAAACGTAACTACGGGAATTTAAAAACGCGATTTAAAACCAAAATTTGCAAATTTAACTTTAGGAATGCAAATTTATTTTTCCTACACTCTAAATGATAAAAGATAATTTTAGAAAAAGGCGGAATATATAATTTTTTTTTTTACTTTTTAATTTAATTTTTTTTTTTTAACTAATTTAACTAATTAAAGTTTAAACTAAAATTTAAATAACAAACTACAACTAGTGACAATGAATGCTAAGCTAAGAGAATGATACTAAAAAGACTTAACAAGCATCATACGAATAATTAAACGTAACGGTAAACTAAGAATATAAGCTAAAAAAAAGGTAAGAGAATAGAACCCGGTGATTTTTACGAGAGAAATACCACCCAATCTTATAAACTAAATAAATTATTAAAGTTTATTTCCTTATTAACTTTAATTATGCTAATTAGTTAAATAAAGTTTAAGTTTTATTAACTAAATAACTTAATAAAAGTTATTAAATTTGTAAACTTTAATGATTTTTAAGCTTATAAGACCCGTAAGCTCCACGCCTTATGAGGTAGGATCGGATTACACAAACAAAATCAAAACTTTAACGGTTAGCACAAATATATAAATATAAGATTTTTATAATAAAAAGCTAAAATAAAAGATAAACTAATCTTAATAAATCAAATCTTAACCACCAAACTCTCTCAAGGAGATATGTTTCCAGAAAAACTAATTTGGGTATTAAGGTCAAAGATTTAAAATATAAGATTTTTTTTTTTTTAAGCAAGAAAAGAGAAGAAAGTATTAAATAACTAAACAAATAGGAAATTTAAAATAAAATAGTGAACTTAAAAAAACTTAACTTTTTTTTTCAAAATAAAAAAACTAATTAAAAACAGAAGAAAATAATTTCGGTTTTTTAGGAAAGGAAATAAATCAAGGAAAAATATCAAATGAACTCCGAAAATTACAAATATTTTTTAGCAACGTTAGAAAGGTTATAGAAGCTCACATAAAAAGTTTTAGAATTTTCGGAATTAAATAAGTTTTTTTTTCGATTTTTATGTTTAAAATAGAAAATAAATCAAAATAAATAGTAAACTAGTTCAAAAAAATATGAAAAATTCACACTATCTTAAGAAAACTATGAAAAGCTACCAGAAAATATAAAAATATTTTTTTTACGTTTTTTACTATTTTTTTAAAAAAGAAATTCAAACAGCTTTTTAAAAGAAAAGAACAGCTTTTTGATTTTTAAAATACTAAAACAGCTCAAAAATTACTTAAAATTTTATGACGAAAATAAAATATATTTTTGGATTTTTGTAAAAAAGACAAGATTTTTAGAGACTTTTTACTATTTTTTAGCTAAATAAAACAATAAAAACGTGAACTTTAATAAAAATAAGCAATAAAAAACAAAAATTTTATAAAAATATAAATATGATATGTTGAGTGTGCGTAAAACGGAGCGTATAAAATACACTCACACAATCTTACTATAACTCAACTCTTCATGGCATATTTTTATAAAAAGTTTTATAAAATAAAATAAAAGAAAAAAGATTAAGAGATGAGAATAATAAAGATGCAAAGATAATAAATAGATGAACTAACTTGCAAGAATTAAATAAAACTTTTATAAAACTAAATAAGCATAAAAATTACAAGAGTTTGGGTACAAAAATAAATAAAAGAGATATTAAAATGAGGTGAGGGAGGTGGGTATTTATAAACCCCCAAGTTACACTTTGGCCCCTAATAATATTTCATAAAGACCCCTAAACTATTAAATCTTGGTACAAAAATTTCTCTTACAAAACTTGGTCCCCAAGTTTATATTACAAAGCATAGCAATTTCATAACTGTTTTTGGCCTTGCATGTGGCATAGATGGGCTTGTGGAGATTGGCATTGGACGTTGGGCTTGCTGTTGGGCCTCGTGTCTTGGACATGGGCTGCGAGATTCGGACAGCAGCTGGGTTATTAAGCTATGTGATGTTACAAAAAATACTAACAATTTAGCCATTAGTGGGGTTTGAACCCAAGACCTCTTGCTTGAAAACATGTCTCCACTCACTAGACCAAGAGTCTTTTTGTGTTTAATGTTGCATTTAATTTTCCTTTAAGCTCCTTTTCTGGCTGATCCATTTTCTTTCTTTTCTTTCTTCTATTTTTCTTTTTCTTCTTAATTAATTAATTCTTCGTTTGGTCTTAAAATTTTTCTTCTCTTGCCTCGATGCTTCAAATAAAATTATCATTGGTCCCGTAACTTCGTGCTCCTTCCATTCTCGTGCTCGTTTTTGCCCATTTTGCAATATCCATTACCTGCACATACATAAACACAAAAACACCAATATTTATGGCTTTAGGGGTTAGTTTTTGGTCTTTTTGGTCCGGTTTTGATAAAGAAAAAGGTATATGTTTTTACATATACCAAAGATATCCCGGGAAGACAAATGTTATTACCGCAGAGAAACTCAAGGTTTGACTCATGGCGAGTAAACTTGATGAACTTAATTCTTCTAAGTGATTGAAGACATCCTGCGAAAACAAATGTCATGACCGCAGAGAAACTCAAGGTTTTACTCATCAAGGCGTTTAGTGTTATTATTCCAACTACGTGGGGAAGTGATGTTAGTGAAAGTTTCTGAAGATAAATGAGGTACACAAGTACCGACATATTCAGGAAGATAAATGTGTAACATGAGGGAGGTGTTATCAGTTATTCTCTCGTTGGGAATGTGTGTACTTCAGATTCTTGAGCTTCATACACATTCATCAGGGACGAAAGATGTGAACATAGGGAAGGTGTTCTTCATTACCCTTATGATGTATTCGGAGAGTTCTTGGATATTGGTGTACTTCGGATTCTTGAGCTTCATACACATTCATCATGGACGAAAGATGTGAACATAGGGGAGGTGTTCTTCATTACCCTCATGATGTGTATTCGGGAGAGTTCTTGAGCATTATACAAAGAGACTGACCGCATCAATTCAACTACTTGGGGGAAGTGGTCTCTTGACACCTTTTTGGAATGGATTGCGTCAGACTTCAGTGGCTATGAAATTTGAGAAGATTATTTATGAGTGGGATGATACGCTGTCGTTTTGTTGATGATATAACCCCGAACGAAGAATCTCGACTATCGGTCTTAAAAGGAGCAGTGGGTTTTATGATAATGGTGTGCTTCTCTGTGCACCTGGCTAAGGCAAGCTTGAAATAGAGCTTCAATCGCTCATCTAATGGATTTTCGATTTGGGGAAGCTCCAAAGTCTCACTTTCAGATGGTTCAATTTCTTTCTATTCAAGAGCCCTTGGAAGCTTTGGTGGTGAATGTTTAAGAGATGATGACTTCTATCTTCTACAACGGGCTGTTCGATATCCTTATCTCAGTACTCGTATCATCATCTTCTTTTACTATATCATCTTCTCTATCTTTGTATATATTTATCAGAAAAACAAAATACAAAAATATAAAACCAACAAAAAGAAAATAGAAAAATATAAAACTTTCAAAATTCATAAAAATCTGAAAAATTCGAAAAATCTTCAAAAAATATTGTCAATTTGTCATGTTTTTCTCGATTCGATAATATCTACGGTCTTTGTGCTGTTATTCAAAGAATGACACGGGACTTTAGATGTTGCTCGAATTCTTATTAAAATAATAATAATAATAATAATAATAATAATTTTGAGAGAAAGAGAAAAAAATTGGTTTATTGTCATGTCAGCAAGAACCCGCTTGTCAAAGAAAGAACAGAGCCATACCAGTATCATATTTTCAAAATTCAATGCTCTAATTCTAAAAACATTTATCTCAATGAAAACGAACTGCTATGAAAAAATAACTTCGACTCTATTTTTGATAATCATCTGGATTTATTTGTCAAAATATCTATCTCTCAATCAACAACCTATGTCATTGATTGAGGGGGAGAATGATTTCAATTAAATTAAAAAGTTATTTGGCATTCAATTGTTTTCAAAAGATAATCATGCATGTTTAACCAATGGAGATTAAAATCTCAAAATCGATCCTTATCAGCTAAAACGCTTTCATAATCAAGTTTCAATTCTCCTCAAAAGCTTTCAAAATCAATTTAAATCTATAAGAGATCACAAATCTCAAATGATTTGATAATTGTGATAGAGGGAGAATGTGTGATTTAAATTGGATTTAAACTGATAATTCGGTAAATGGTTTTATAAGGATGTACAAGCTCTCCTTCCCACATGTGACAAACGATTTCAAATTTTCCATGCACATGTTGAGGGGGAGCATCTATCTTAAACCTATGATTTGAAACGTGATCACTTATCTCAATGTGCAGGTTCCCTCTAGTATGTACAAAACTCTTTTCAAATCTCGAGGCACATATTGAGGGGGAGCAAAATCATGAAAACCTCATCCTTCCCCAAAATGCTTTATCAACTTGATTAGGGAAGTGATGTTGATATTTTTTAGAAAATGGTAATCAAAGAAGTTAATTCTTTCTCTTGCCTCCATGTGGAAAACTATTTCAAATACTTGATTCACATGTTGAGGGGGAGTTCTTCTTCTAAAATATCAAAAACAATTCAGGTACAAAATGCTTTGATAATATATCACAAGTATCTGGATTGATTTTCAAATGGTTTTCAATTGGTTCCTATGGCAGATGAACAATACCAAATAGACCGACCAACTTTACTTTATGTACGGTGATATAAGGATGATAAGGTTAGGTATTGGTTCTCATGATCCCGCCAGAGCCGGAGGGATCTACCCATGGACAATCCACTAGATAGTGTAGAGTCCTTAGGTATATTGAAAAAAAGGAGAAAAGTGCGATACGGGAAGAGTGCGGATGAGACAGAGCTAGTACTAGAATAAACCCAACAAGGTTCTAGTTATGAAGTCTCGGTAAGCACTGAAGGCGTTGAAGAATGAAAAAGAACTGAATGTGAAAGGGGTGAAAAGAAATAGCCCTCTAATAATTCAACCTTAGGGCAGAAACCGGGTTCAATACATATGCTACTGGTGGTTACTTAGGTAACTCCGGTATTGAAGACAAAACGTCATGGACCCAGGACGACCGCACTAAACTTCCCAAGCTACTCAAGTTCCTCTTAAAAGGCTTGTTTCATTCTCACGGGGAACCTACATTATCTATCGACTTTCTCTTAGAGATTGTTGATATTGAAGAAGGAGACCCTCTCCCTAGTCTCCGATATAGGATCCAAAATGCACAAATTGAGTCTAGAGCCACGAGATCATCAATAAATCTCATTAGGACAATTTCAATGAAGACTCTCTGTTTCACACAATGTGGAAAGAGAAATTATATCCTGAGTCCTATGCATTATCCTTGTGGTATTGCAAGAACATCTGAGTGATGTGTTTACATATTCACTGTGAAGATGGAAAGCCTTCCGGAGCCAACATCTAACAAGCTCCTGGTAGGTGGCATGTGAGATCTATTATACGATCAACCATGTGACAACTGAACGTAAACAATGGGGCGATTCAATCTTTTGAATCAATCCTGGTTCAGGTTATGGATTGACGGATACCTTTGAAAACCGGTCTTTGTGCTTTAAAACTCTTTTCATTAGCACGTCGACCGTGTACTAATTTTTCAAATCAAAAGGTGTTTTATGATTGATAATTGATTTTCATTAAAACCTTCGTTATATTGCAAAAAAATTTCTATTGAGCAATACACGATTGTTTTTCAAATCTCTTTTCATCAATCACTGGACTTAAATTCGCTGGTTCACTCACTCCGTGTTGTCTTCTTTGAGACGTTCCGGTTTGAGAATAGCTAGAGCAGCTGCAAAACCCTGTCAAGGAAATTCTTAATTATACCGATCACAGGCAGTACTTGTACTGATCAACGGGAAACGTGGGCCGTGTACCTCAATTCAACGAAAGTGATCAAAGACACTTTCGTACGCTTTATTGCTAACCGCTGTCTTATGCAGTGTACACCCCGACGCTTGTACCGATCGTAATGGAGCGGTCAATCCATAGCCGCATGCTCACACAACACATTCATATCGAAAGAAATCATGATTGGTTCATCAATGACTCTGATATTCTAACTCCATGCTTCTCGCTACGCTGCGCCAATATCATGAATCAACTAAAGCTTCCGCTACTCTGATGAGAAGATATCATGATCCAGAATATGAGCATGTCGGTCCGAAAGTCACAACATCACATAACACCAACACCACAATGGATGTATCAAAGATTTTCTATTAGTCGATGATCTCAAAAGTCTGGATCAACATTATTATCACGTGGATCACTAAAAGACCTCCACTTGGATTAACCAAATATGCAATGAGTGGAATCAATGACTACGAGCTTCCGAGCAAAGTACTACATCAAGAATGCAAGATCAATTGTTAATGTAATATCCGATTGTATTCAATGTCATTTTAGTATATGTTTGAGGTGACCTCCCTTAGGGGGAGATTGTTAGGAATTAGAAATTCCAGGTATTAAAGAGTCGGTCACCTCAAGTGTATGTAATCGTTAGAAAGCTCGTAGTCACAGTACTTTTATGTTAAGTAGTATTTAGTTTAGTAACACCGTGGAGGACGGACGGGTCTTTACCCACTGTATGCCTGATCCACAACCCGTTGTGTGGCGTTTTATTGTAAGACTATAAATACTCTCTACCTTCCAAGGTAGAGAGTTGGAGCTCATAATAAGAATTTTCTTTCTCTCACTAAAGTTCCCTAAACCTCTAACTTTCTCTCTCTAGAATTCCACTTATACGCCTACTTTGTGTTATGGTTTGATGTGTATGTGAAATCCAATATCCTACAGGCTGAATATAGGTGATCAATCTGTATTCATTTGAGGTTCGATGAATTTTCATTAACTAGGCACAACCAATTTTTATAACCAATTCTTAATATATATTCCCAACTTCAATGTTATATGCCCAAAATGTATTCATTTTCTTATTTCAAAAATATCTCGTTGGTCCATTTAGTTATTAGCGTTAGGTATCATCGTGTGTGTGTGTGTAGTATCGACTCGACAAGACACCATGAATGCACTCAAATAACCACAATGCGACTCATAATGACACAATGAGACGTCTAAATGATAAACTTTATAGTTTAATAATTTTCGGAATAAATAGTTAGATCTTATCGAATTCGTCAACTCGAGAAACTCAACCATTTATTCATGTCGCTTATTATCCCAAAACCAAACACATCCTAACGAGTCATAAGGATAATTCACCCATTAATAACGTTATCCTACGTACATAGCGGGCGCCTATTAGGTTCGTCAACCTAATAAGTCCGTTATCCACGTGGATCGACGCTATTAATGTTAGGTCATCCGTAACCCACACACAACACATAAATGACATTAAATATTCGTAAATGACACCCTTCAATAAACGTGCCCTCGAAACATTTAATGACTCATTTATTAAAAAATATTTCTATTTTTAAACGTTGGTTCCCTTTTTTTATGTCGGATAACAAGGCGAGCCTTGTTATCGAATGCTTAGTAAAAAACCATTTATCATCTATATTTTCTAGTACTATTTACTAGTAGATATATATATATATATATATATATATATATATATGTATAATATTTATATATATAAATTTCGATATAAATTTCAATATAAATTTTAATATAAATTTCAATATAAATTTCGAGTCATTATTCGTTTCGAGTTCCCAAGTCCGAGTCATGACTCTCGGCTTTTACACTTCATATCGTTCAATAAATACTAAAGACCAAGATACGACATAGTCAGGGTCAGTCCAGACTAGGAAGTCACGATAACACCACAATTAATTTGTTATTCAATTGAGGCTATTAATTGAAATATCGTTCGATTCCAAAAATCTGATTCATACCAATGATTCAACGTTAACCAAACAATCACACGCTAGTCTAATTTATTATCTGAAAACACTTACTGGTTTCACATATCATCATAACCCTAACGGACATGAATTCATTATTAATAATTAAAACCGATTACCATTTGTTCGACAATTCTAAAGAACAAAACAACGGTTTACGAAAGTTTTGACTCAAAATCGTGACACGAGACTATACACCCTTCGACATTATCACACCATTATAATCCATCATCTAGTTATGACCAAGGACACATCAACATGATAAGATGCAAAAACACATGAACATGACACAACACACGATACCAAAGACACTAGTTTACATGTTTTATTAGTTTTAACACGTTTTAGACTCTTGTTCATCAAAACTTAATTATGGAACTCACGTTCAGGAGACAAAAGGTCTCGCTCGTGACTCCCTGACTTAGTTATAATAGCACCATTTCCTTTACATTCCTAAATCATTCCCACGGCCACTACTAATGTACAAGTTTTAAATCTAGTGGTGAGATTACGCAAGGAAATTGCGTAACTCTGATAATTTGAGAGTATCTTTATTATTGATTAATAATGTTGGAATATTGGTTATCACAGTTTGTGTTCATTTGTTTACTTTCATCTTCTAAGTATATTCCAGTAGATTTCACATATTTGTGTGTATTCTTACAAAGTTTTCTCTTTGTTGTTTTGGAATTATCCAAGGCAACTACTTAATGCAAGCTAAGTGTTATGGATATAAGGTTTGGGACTCCACACTCTATGAAAGGTATAGTGCGTGCGAAATCATGAGGACATGCTTTCTGGCTGTATGTAAGCATGAGGACATGCTTATCGCGTGTATAAGCATGTGGAATGCTCATAGTGAACTACTAAGATAGGCAGACTTAAATCGTCTACTAACATGGCACACATTCAACAAGTGTCCAATCAAATTGTTCATCAAACAAGCCATAAACATCTCATCAATTATCTCATCAATCGATTCGTCTAATGTGTTCTCAATCATCTACATCCTTAAACTAGTCATACGCAAGGCTTCATCTTGGCAGGCAGGCACGTGACAGTCATAGGGCTAAGTTTTCGAAAAGTGGTTACAGTCTTGGTTTTGAAAATATACCCAGTTCTCTATAACCTTGGCTCTGATACCAATATGTAACACCCCGAAAATACGGTCTAGCGGAAGCATACGAGCCTTTGGGTGCCACAATCTTGGTATCACAACATAAGGTACAAAGAATGGTTTTTATCCCATTTATTTAGAATAAGATTCATTAATTGAAAACATTAAAGTTACATTAATGAAAGTAATGCGGAAATAGGCCCAAAAGATAATTAAAGCGGTCCTGTTTATTCATCAGAGTCGCCTATGACCATGCCCCTTGCCAAGCGTCTTCTAATAGTGAGCTATCGCCTTAAACTTGAGAACACATGCTAAAAAGGCCAGCTTACGCTGGTGAGTTCATAGGTTTAAATTCAATAAGAACATAGTGGACCTGTAGGAGTTGATTTGCTATGCAAGACCTAAGATAGATAAACACCGTTCACAACCGATCCTAACCGGATCACTAACCGATCCTACCCGGATCACAATCCATATCCCGCATCCAGGGATCACTCGGGCCCCACGACTCTAGTCCAACACTGTCGTGACAACCTCTAGAACAATTGCCAACCCCGGACTAGGTCGAGGTAGATGTCTATTTTAGCTAGGTAATGGTACCCTAATCTAAGGAAAAAACTACCGCACATCTATCTAAACAGTCAAGCACATAAGCAAATCCAAATAGTTTTAAAGGCCCAAAAACATTAGCATGATTCTCACCCCAAATTAGTTAAAAACGTAGATAAAAGTGGGGCTATGAAACTCACCTTAGCCACAGCAATGCACTATTCACTATTGACACGACTGACATCTAAAGCTAATCTCCATGGCAACCAGAAGAATGTACGACAAGTACGATAGAATAGAAGTGATGCAACCTAATGCGTATACGATATTCTTAAAATATGGCTCATACGATAAAGAAGTCAATAAAAGTAATGTGTCGTGGTTTTCGTGGATCATTCATGTCGTTACTTTCAAAAGTACGTTATCGTTCCCAAAAGTTCATAATTAATATCTCAAAAGTTTAGTCTTAACGTTTCGCGTGGTGGTAAGAAACATAGACGCGACGCATAACTCACGCGAAGGAAAAGAAGACATCGACACAATCGAGACATACAGACCATAACTCACGCCAAAAAGGAAAAGACATTGACAAAGTAAAGAAATACTGACAATACTCAAGCTAGTCAAAGAGTAGGAAACGACGACAACTATTTATGTAATATAAATAGGTTAATTGATAAGTTTCGGCAATTTACCCAATAATCCCCAAACGTACATGTATATTAATAAAAGACAAGTTTCCATTTATCGATTAATTAGTAAAAGTTTCTCAACTGTTACTCATAATTATACAAGTTTACAAGAAAGTACTTCATCTAAGGTATATTAAGTAGTGTACTATAAATGACACGTTCGTTTATTCCAACGTTTCCAAATCAATACGACTTCAATAAGTTATATTATCAAAATAATATTTTCAAACAAGTTTATAAAAGCTAATATGTGTTATAAAACAAGTATTACCATCGTATTTAATAAGGGTTTCTAATAGATAAAACCATACCCGTCAATAATATATAGTTTCATATTTCTATATCAGCTTAAATGTGAAAACGAAATATTTTGTTTTATGGCAGAACAAATATGTTAAACTCATTTAAACCAAAACGTTTAATAAAGTACAACATACTAATCAATATAACTTGTTATCAATAGTTATTTCAAGTTTATAAACCGTATTAAATCTTATAATGTATATGTAATATCCGTTACTAATCATAAATCAAGTAGTTATTTCTTAACGTTTATCACCCACTTTTACACATACCCCGATAATGTTATTCCTATATCGTTATCATTTGTCCGTTAAAAGTTACAAGTTATCCCGTCGTCGTTATATAGTTAATTCAATTCATATTTGTGTCATCAAGTATATATCTTACAGGTTTATTCGTCGATCCATATTATTTACCATTTCTTTAGTAATCGATATAACTAACTCGTTATGTATTTCCAAGTTACTCATTGACTCGATCCAATTTAACCAATATCCGATGAATATTATGTATCATACTTAACAAGAATGATTATTAAACACTTGGTATTATAATAAAATTTCAATCAATTTGTCCATAGTTAGGCTAAACACCATGCGCAACCACAATCGAAACCATTAATCCAAGACCCGATATAAGACCACGACAACCATACACATCTAGAATCAGACATGCCATCCATTAAGTGAGTTCACCCGAGTCACCAAACCAAAACCAAGACAAAAATGATTCTAGATGTCCCTTACTCAACCCCAAATTTATTAACCGATAACTGTTCAATTTACTTGTTTATTAACACAAAACTTATTAGTATTAGCATAATCTATTAATATTTTTGTATACAAATATATATACTTACTAATTTTGTCACCCCAAGATCCAAAGTAACAAGCAACCCACTGAGTCAATCCCACTCAGTGAGTCGACTTGTATAACACATCAATCACAAACACCATATACCCAACATATATACTTGACCTGTTTTCTATCGGACCTGACCCGACACATACGGGTTGACCCGATCCAGTGACACATCCAGCACAGCCCAACAGCAATTACATTTTTAAAAATGAAATCACACTTTTGACATGACTTGCTCACTGAGTCGACTCACTCACCGAGTTGACTCAGTGAGTTGACTCGTTTCCTTGACTGACCACGAATAAAACACCGTTTTCACAGTTTTCTTACCACACGAAATCTTCACAAATGTTTTATAAAATCGTACTTTATATCTTTGATGTTTATAATTCGTTTTATCAATCTTGTACCCACGAAAAGCAACTAAAATCAATAATAACCACGATATACAATCGGTTCAAAATAGAAGATAAAAGAAACAATATCAACTAGGGTTGGCATTTACCGAGAAAGGAAGAGGAGAACCGAGGGTCGTGTGTTACTAACACACGTCCTCCCTTGTTGGTGGTGTCTTGTACGAGTAAGACTCGTAACCCACCAAGCTTGGAACCTTTTCAAAATGTTTTACCACGAAACCCTAATAATGTCAAAGCTTAAATCATAGATTTGGAGCGCGTTGTTTAGATTCGTGGCGTGTGGGTTACAAAAACGTAACCACAATTGCCCGATCTATCATCTAGGTGGGTGGTGTAATTATTGGAGGTCGCCGGAAGTTGGCCGGAAAATGTGCCGGCTCCGGAACCCTAGGGAGGGTGGCCGGATTTTTAGAGAGATAATGGATAGGTTAGTTTGTGTGTGAATTGTAGAGAGAGAAAGAAAGTGATGAAATGGGGAAATTGGTGAGGGTTGGGGGTATTTATACCCATGGAGGGACCAATGGGGCAATTTAAGTGAACTTTGGAGTGGAAATTGTAATTTACTCAAGGACCCTAAGTGAAACTTTATAAAACTTTCAATATATTTGATTCGGGGCTCGTTTTGACTAGCAAATGAAGGATTCATGATTCGGGAGTTACGCCATTGCTTTTAAAATAATATTTACGACTCGTATCTCAAGTTAATTAAAAATGATCGCTCTAATCGATGTTTCTCCGATTATGACGCATCGAGGAAATTACGAGTTGTCACACATGATTTAGGGACTTAAGTTTGGAAAATGTGGTAATTTAGTGACAATAAAACGATCAAATAAGCATATAGTTTGAAAGCAATGTGTTCGGTTTAAAATAAAGTATGTATCTCCCCCAAGGGTTTGTAAAACAATTGAATGATAGAAAATGGGGCTATGAACTTACAGTAATCCTTAAAAGTTTAGAGTACTTGTGAAAGAAAACAGTTGAGCATGTATCTCCCCCAAAAGTAATTCAAAACATATAAAAGTAGGGGCTATGAAAATCACCTCAGAGTAAATGATATAAAATGTATAATGAGAATGATAGATATGCCGTGAGAACTTCTATGAGCAACCTAGAATAGGATGTTGCAACTTAGGTTTGAAATAATGATGCGAAAGAAATAACAAGCCTATATACGTCTTTATATTGATCATGATGTAGTAATTTAGTGGTTTAGTGTATGTTTGTTGAAATGGTTTATGAAACAATTATAGTTTATATATCTCGTTCTACCGTTCGGGCCATCATAATTCAGAGGTCATGTAGTAAACGTTCGAGGAGCTAGGACACTTTATTTCGTAAATCCAGCAACTCGTCGATACGTTTTACCCAAATGAAACCCCTCACATGAAGCTCCCTAGTGTTGTAGTGCTCAATACGTAAAACATGTATTTTGATTACTTGATTATATGATATATTAAGAGTTTATAAATACAATAAATAAAATAAAAAAGTTTATAAGTATTTAAATAATTTTGAGTCATATAAATACTTACCTTAATAAAGAATGCTTGAGTATTATGGAAAAAGGAAATATAAGCTGAGCTTCGACGAGGAATTTGTAATCTTAGAAATCCCGAGGCAATTTGAAGATTATAACAATGCCTTCTTGAAAGCTCGAAGGATAATAGAACATTATAACAACATCTTTTTGGAGACTTGAAGTTATTTGAAGATTATAACGACTCTTTCTTGAAAACTTCCAAGAACAAAGATCAAAACCTAGTTTTTCTTCAAGAACACATGAATGTTCTTACAAGATCTATAAGAAATGCCTTAGGTTTAGGACGTTAGATGTTAAGAAGGTGTGGTGCAAGAATTTATGAAGGTTTTATGCTAGTATTTATAGGAGAAAGGATTTGGTTAACTATATATTAGGTTAGAATTTAACCATGGTTAAGTTTACAAGTGTACAAATCTAAAGAATCAATGGTCATGATCAAGACACCATGCTTGATGACACATCAAAAATACCACCTATGGCTTAAATGAGGAGGTTAAGAGTTTTGAACATTTATCTTACCTTTACGGAGTGAGTTTTGTTCCCGGTAATCGCTAACGGTAAGTATTTAATTCATGAAACCTAAAACCGGGTGTCGTAAAAATATGAAACTTATAGGAATGATTAAAATCATCAATATACTCATTATTATCTTATAAAAATGAGCGATAATTTTAATGGGTCGCGTAAACTCTGTTAAAACTGGAAACGTAGTCTAAATACGTGAAGAATGCAATTTATCATAAAAGAACCAGATTTCAAGGAAATAACCGTGAATTTATTTAAAGTAGACTAAAATTAGTCTATAAGTGATATGAGATGTCAAAATGTGGTTTTTGTTATACGTGGGATAACTTAACATTTATACGTGAAGTCTAAAAGTTACGCGATTTAAGCAAAAATGTAAAACGTACAAGGTTAATTTTTTTTGGTCAAAGGAGGAGGGAAATATGTTTGACTTTTCCAAAAAATGTAAAAGTGTATAAACATCTTAGAAAATACAGTGCATGAATGGTTAAGTGTGGGTCTAAGTAGAATTGTTTAAAACGTAAGTTTAGTCTCTCGCATTTCGTGGTTTATTTGGTAACATTTAAATGAAATCTTAAAAATTCTATAATCGATTATGAGTGATCTAAAAATTAATCTAATATGAGAAAAATTGTCAGAGTTGGTTTTCGTTATGCGCGGGATGTTTAAATGGTGCTCTGACCAAAATGAAACTTTAAGACGATGTTTTCTTAATAACTTTTGCGAAGATGATCTAACGATTGTCAAACTCTCAGGTTATTGCTAAAATAAATTAACTCACGAGAATGTAAAATAAAAAAAAATATATTTACGGGATGAATAGTGAAGTGAATAGTAACTTTTCAAAAAAAATGAAAAGTAACCTGAAAATGCGGGTTGTTACAGCTGGTAAACCAGTTCCTGCTGGTAGACCTTTTTCACCATATTGGAAAAGAAATGTTGCTAGGCCTTCAAGCACTTATTTTCAAAATGGATATAGGCCTGTTTATTATGACCCATTGTATAAGGGGGGGGGGGTCAAGATGGGATACTAGTGTTAAGTCCTCAGCAGGTTGTTCTTGGTGACAATGCAAACCTCAATTAGGGAAGGAATCCAAGAACAATGGTGGATCTCATCAATCTACAGGTTTTTCATCTTTGATCCACGAGGCAGGCCCAAGTCAGTCATGACTTAGGTCTCCATTGGTACTAATGTTGTTGTATATTTCTGACTAGTAGGATGAACCTCATAAGAATAAAGATTTAGGTATAGTTGATAGTGGATGTTCTAGGAGTATGACAGGGAACAAAGAAAGACTGCATGATTTTTTTTTTGTACATGGAGGTACTGTTACATTTGGAGGAGGAGATGGCTAGATAACTGGGAAAGGAACCATTATGACTTCCAAGCTGGACTTTGAAAATGTGTATTATGTGAAAGAACTCAAAAACTTCAACCTATTCTCAGTTTCACAAATCTGTGACAAGAAGAACAATGTTCTTTTCACTGAACATGAATGTCTTGTGCTTTCTAAAGAATTCCAGATACCTAATGAAAGTCAAGTAGTGCTGAAGGTTCCAAGGAGACACAATCCGTATACATTCAATCTTAATGATGTCCAGCCTGAAGGTGATTTGGCTTGTTTGGTGGCAAAAGCATCCTTGGATGAATCTAACAAATGGCATAGAAATATGGCACATGTAAACTTCAAAACTATCAACAAGCTGGCAAAACACGGATTGGTCCATGGGCTTCCTTCCAAAGTCTTCACTAATGAGCATAACTGTGTGGCCTGCAACAAAGGAAAACAACACAAGGCTTCTTACAAGGCCATTACTGCAGTTAACACTATTTCAGAGCGTCTCTAACTACTTCATATGGATCTTTTTGGTCCTACCTCTATCAGAAGCATTGATCACAAGTATTTTTGTCTAGTGGTTATTGATGCCTATAGCAAGTTCTGTTGGGTATTCTTTTTGGGAACTAAGGATGAAACTTTTCAGGTTCTTAAAAACTTTCTTGCCCTTATTGTAAACCAGCTAAATAGAAAGGTTAAAGCTATAAGGTGTGACAATGGGACAGAGTTCAAAAATGCTAAATTAATAGAACTCTATGGGTCTAAGGGGATAAAAAGAGACTACAGCAATGCCAGGACTCCACAACAAAATGGGGTTGCTGAAAGGAAGAATAGAACCCTTATAGAAGCAGCAAGATCTATGCTTGCTGACTGTAAGTTGCCTACCATGTTTTGGACTGAAGCTGTCAGCACTCCTTGTTATGTTTTGAACAGGGGTTTGATTACTAGTCCTTACAATAAGACACCTTATGAAATTCTGTCTGGGAAGGTTCCTACCATCGCCATACTTTAAACCTTTTGGTTGTCATGTGACTATCTTGAACACCAGTGATCATTTGGGTAAATTTGAAGGGAAAGCTGATGAGGGGTATATAGTTGGCGATCACATGCAATGGCCGATAGTCTCAGTGAGCTCAGACGGATCAACCAGAAACCACTTAATGCTTATGATTATTCTATTTTAATAATCATATCATGAACTGTATGGTATCATATGCCCCCCAAAATATTTGTAAAGAGCATGTAACTGTTCCAACCAAGAATTATATCATGCACTGAATCTCCAAAACAAACCATACACATCATCATTGTTCAAAATCCAAGGGCGTCTTTGTCAAAGAAGATCACTTTTGTCAAAGAAGATCACTTTTGTCTCTTAAAACCCTAAAACTCTCTAACAATGTCAGAAGGAGGAGATGCAGCTAAGTGATCTTCCGAGCAGCAGGAACCGATCAGCAGAAACTGACCAGCAAGAAACAATCAGTAGGAACCAAATAATAAAGCTAGGAGAAACCAAGAACACAAACAGCAGGAACAATATTAATTCCATCTGATATGCGGACGAGTCAAAATCAGTATACCTTGAACCAAACAGTAGCCACATGTACGAATAAAAATAAATGATCAATAAACTCACTTGACTCCAAACCGAGTAGATGACCAATTAAATAGCAGATCGTAGGTCCACATTACCCAATATATTGCACCATCAAATAATTTCCAAACAGATGCAACCTCGTGGGTTCCAATACATGTGCACGTGACCAACAGCAATGTCATGATCAGTAGGAATCAACATAGCACATAGGAATATTGATCAGTGTGATCCAATAGCGAGAGATCCACTATCATGCAATACACAATCTTTGACCAATTAAATGTCATGCCTCACGTGATCATAGTAGGAAATGAAATCACCTCCAGTACAATTTGCTAATTGGCCATGTGATGTCTCAGCTAAATAGCCCCACCCCACGTGTACTATTTCTTCAATATGCAATTCAATACCCAACGACAAGGAGACCAATTCATATGGAATTAAATACACATGATAATATTGCACCTACCAATAGGAAAGAATGCACTGACCAATTCATATTGAATGAGAATTACCTTGTTGAATAGGAATTGATGTCATCGACTGCCGCCAACTACTGGGATTCAGATTCACTGCAAAATTAATTTAGCCCATTTTTATTTTCACGTCTGCTGCATAGAAGAATTAGGGTATAAACCCTAATTACAGAAAAACCTTATAAACCCTAGATCGAGAGCCATGAGGCTCTGATACTAATTGTAGAATCCAAGATCCGGACTCAACTAGGGTATCAATAACATTGAATATGCACAGCGGAATCAATAAGAACATAAATGTTACTAATAAGATTTTCTTTATTCATTACTAATAAATAAACTACTACTACTATTACTAATTTACACATGCTATAATCGTGTGTCTAGACTCTCATTAGGAGATGTCTTCTAAGAATGGATGAATGTAACCTAGACGCCTACCCTCTTTATATAATATAGGGAGGTTACAAACCCTAGCTTACTAAGAAAGCTACTATTAAATTATATATAAGTCCCTCATTGTTTCTTTTTTCTTCATTTCAGCTTGTGGGTTTTGTAATCATCAAATCTGTAATTCCCAACAATGAGCAAGCCTAAATACACTTTGATCTAAGATTATCAATAATAAGATATCACAATATAACACTTTCTACAATGAACAATTTTTCTTAACACATTCCACTTGACAAGAACCTCTTATTGGCGAAGAAAGAGTTCAATTAAATAATCAATTACTCTATGGTATTATGCTCACTTCCTAAGTGCTAGACAACTTACTCACTTTCCAATACGATATCACTTTTTTATCAGAATACCAACAGATTTTAAGATACTATAAGAACTATAATCAAAGAAAAAATCTCCCAACATAGTACCTGGCTAACTTACCCATACCACTAATAAAACAATTTCAAGTCATTATACATCTTAATGCTGCCTAGATGAGTTGAGTACTTGAACTACTGAGCTTCAACTAATAATAAATTCTGAGCATAACCAAACATTGATACCCATATTCAATTCTTGAATCTTTTAATCCATAGATCGTTAATTTCAACTAGTCATACACGCTTAACTACACATCCTTCCTCGATGATTTTACTTCAACAGATTTCCCTTAAATTCCTCTTATATCAACCATGGGTCACATAGTAATTCTCATTATTCGGACCCAATTTAATACTCCTCATTCTTTTCGACTCACGAAGATAGTAACTACATTTTCTTTTTCCTGGATGATGAAAAGTTTCACCTTCGTAAGATCTTTATTAACCTCATTCATTTTATTCGTCTCAGTATGAGATTTTTTCCCATGAATCATGTACGTAAGACCTTCTTGGTCAGTATAACAGCAAGTACCACACGAGGTGAGTTCATAATTTCAAAGCAAGCGTACGACTGCCAAAGCCATGACGCGAATAGGATATCTCTTCTGAATTTCTTTTGTTACATTTTTAACGAGATGTTATAATACACGACAAAACCATTTATTCACTCAGAACATACTTCATCTTCGCATACTACATGGTTCAAGAAAACATGTGGGAAACATACAAACCACTTTTTTTTCAAGCAAAGTTTTTCAATTATCTCATCAGTTCTGGTATCTCTGAAGTATCTATTCGATCGCATGTTGTCCCCAAAAACCCATTACTGTCTATCGAACATCCCTTCATGCTAAGAAAAAAACCTATTTCCTTCTCATTCTTTGTAGTTAACACGTATGGTTTAAGCTAAATTACAATTCTTCACCCATTTAGTAACCTTCCTATCATACCATATTTATAAATCCCTACTATTATGACTCTCATAGTCAATAATCGCTCTTATATTCATAAATACAACTATAATAAATCTTCTAGCACATACTATTCTTGCCTCAATTCTTGACTAATGAATCCACCTAACATAGGGTAAAAGCTATAAAATAACAACGTATTTTTCAAATTTTGCCGACTTGAAACACTTACTTTTTTATTACGTTACTTCACTAACGTACTTTCAAATTTTGTTCTGAGTTCACCCATATAATCAGTTTATATTAAAATAACAACTAAAATGACTATATTGCCCTCGGCTTATGGGTAAAGTCAGAACAAATTTTAAAAGTTCGTCGGTGAATTCAGAAAAAAATTTAAAAAATAAAAGGGTAATATAATTATTTCAGTTAATATTTTAATATAAACGTGTCTTAGGGTGAAGTCAGAATAAATTTTGAAAGTATGTTGGTGAAGTAAGGTAATAAAAAAGTAAATTCTTCAAGTCGGAAAATTTTGAAAAGTACGTTATTATTTTATGGCTTTTACCCCCTAACATATATAAACCTAATGGGTTTAACGTATAACTAGTTAACAAGCTAAATTTAAAACTTGCTACTAGGCTTATTATGGGAACCAACGTATATGTAAACTTGGACTAGTGGCCCAATATGAAAATTAATAACTCATAAGCTTGTAAGACCAGAACCCTTGATAACTGATTACGACAGATTAATAACGATTGAGACTAGTTCACTCAATTATAATTAATTTAATCGTTGGATCTGGACTAGCAGCTTCATTCGCGAACTTTTCAACCTAAATCTATAATATCCTTTCCCTGTTAGAATACCCTCAAAATTCTGTTGGTTAAAATGTGTTGAACCTTAAGAAATGCCTTGTCAATGATTAACTGATTTATCAGTCCACAAGACTTTATTTTTGATGACTAACTTCAACTTGGGAAACCAACCAGAATGCTCACTCGAGAAGTTAAATAATCTATATGCTATAAAATTTTGATTATAGAAGTTGTTGAAGTTCGAATAGTAGACATGAGTATACCTGAGAATGCATTGATTATACAAAACCAAATACCCTGCACCCAGTCGATAACAAAATTTTCAGAAGTAGAATCAATTGAATTTCGGGAAGAAATTCTTTCTAACGGGGTGATACTGTGAGAACCCTCACAAAATCAGGTTAGTCAACAGAGACCCTTGACTCGACTTTCGTTACCACATTATAAAACTTATAAAACTCCAAGCTCTAAATTCACATGTATAGTTAATTCAAGACTAAACCAAGTTAAATTGTGTAGGATCAACTTTATAGTTGATATGCTGAATCGGGAGGTCTAGGAAGATGAAAGAACATCTTCATCATGTTAGAGAGATAAAGTAGAGAGAGAAGGGAGAATATTAGGTGTTTTATTATTAGGAAAATAAAAGGTTACACAAAGAGTCTCACCCTTCTAGGAAAGTCTAGGAGGGTATTTATAGCCTAGCACATACATCTTGTTAGGTTCCCATTTATGTAACACAAGCATCAATATAAGAAGTAGAGATGGAGTAAGGATCGGTTGAGCACTTAACACATACACACGAATGTATAAGAAAGGTTATGCGTAAATGTGAAATGATAAAATGAACGACCAACCTTCAAGTGAAGGTTTACAAGATTATTTATAAGAAGGAACTAGGGCAACACACCAAGTTCCCATCCTTTCCTTATTGGGCTTGGCATAGGCTCATGGGCTTTCTACATAAGCCTAGCCTAGATTACTAACATAAAAGCCATAATTAAGCTAACTATTACATATTAATTACTAACACTTGAATTCTAGTTTAGGAGTGATTCCAACAATCTCCCCCTAAGTGTTAGTGATTGATTATTTGATATTTAAACGTTGTAGGTGCTGATGTAATAGTAGCTTTGACGTCTTCTGACATTCTTGTTTCTTGTGAGAAGAAGTGCCTTGATTCGTACAATCTCCCCAGTGTAGGGAAATTGTTTCCTTTGTAGTATTATGCTTTGACGTCTTCATTTTCATTGTTCTTTGATCCTTGTTCTTTGTGATGGAAGTGATAGTATGTTGTGGCTATCTGCATCAGGTCCGCTTCGTTGCTCCAGTGTCTCCACGTCTTTCTCCAACATGCTCACATGCTATTTAACGTTGGATTTCAGTACTGATGTAGTTCTCTTAGTCTTTAAACTTTGTAGATTCTTTGACTTAACGAAGAATCATTTTGACTTTGTGTTGCCTTTTGAGAGAACTTCAATTAGTGATGTTGTAGGCATGAGCATGTGGAGAATCTGCATGATCTTTTCCACCGGCAAGCATCCATAAGAAGAAAACATAAAACATGGGTTAGAAATAATCCAGCGCTTACAAGTTTGAACTTCGAGAGTGTTAACAGCATAGTGTGAAAACACAACTCTAATTCTCACAAAGGCTGTTCCTTAACTAGAGTCCCACAAGTGAGATAACGTGATGTACCGAAGTACACCTACAGTTCACATGAGTCGTTGAGGTACACCGAAGCATCACCCCACGACTGTAGACCGTTTGAGACTACACTAAGCGTAACCCGGGAGTTACCAAGTGACCTCTGCCGTCAGGCTGTTTGATGTTGACCCCGGCAGGAGTTTCCATTCAATCACTGAGGATCACATTTGTGAACCTCTCATAAATGTTCTCGACAGATTGCTAAGATATGTGAAGGACTCGATAATGTATCACTTGCGTCCTTATTGATGAACAAAAAGTGATGAAATGTCAAGTGTACCTAAGAGATCTTTTGATGAATCTCGTGGCTCTAGACTTAATAGTGCGCTTTGATTTTCCTGAGCGGAGACTAGGGAGAGGGTCTCCTTTTTTAATACCAGCAATATCTAAGAGAAAGCCGATAGTTTACGTAGGGTTCCCTGTGAAAATGAAACAAGCTTCTGTTGAGAGAAACTTGAGTGGCTAAGAAGGTTTAGTGCATGCGTCACTGGGTCCATGACGACATTAATCTTCAATACCGGTGTCATCAAGTGACAAATAGTAGCATATGAATTGAACCCGGTGTCTTCCCTAAGTTAAATAATCTGGAGGGCTATTTCTTTTCACCCTTTTCTTTATATTTCTTTTTAATTCTTCAACTCCTTCTTTCTCTGATTCTCATTTTCTTCTTTTTATAGTCATACCTAAGGACTTCTAATTCTAGCTATTGGTGGTGTCCTTGGGTAGATCCCTCCGCCTCTGGCGGATCATAGGACAGTTATTACTAACCTTAGTCATCTTATAACTCCATGACTAACCTATGTTGCCATAAAACCATTTTCCTGAAAATCTCTCAAAGTGGTTATGAGTAAAAGCATTTAATACCACTGTTGAGAGTTTAAGATTTTGCAGAAATACTCCCCCTCCACACGTGCTTAAGTATTTTTATAGAAATCTGCACGGTGAGAGAAGAGGGCGCACTTTTAAATTGATCAACTCAAGATAGACAATCCCCCGCGACACACGGTTACGTTGCATAGTTAAAGAGTTACATTGTCAGTTTTTAGGTGACAACTAGCTCTAATAACTACCTTGAAGGTGTGGACAAACCTCGAAAGGTTGTCAAACCCGTCAAAGTTCATGTCTACCAAGAGTTTCTCGAATGGTACTATCTACTCGGACACGTCCTTTGCGAGACACGTTTACATCACTTGTGAACTAGCTTGAAATTATTACCCGTCCCGAACAAGTCTTTTCGAGTTACTAACATTTAAGATCTCGTCAATTCATTCGTTAAGTCTGTAGCATGACGATTCATTTGCAATTTCCAACATATTTCTTATCACATAATTTTTCTGCCCCTAAAAAATGGCGTACAAATATTATTTTTGATGAAATTTTGATATCGAATATGACCATTTCGAGTTTTGTGGGAAGATTACCATGAAGAACAATTTGTGAACAAAGTTTTTTTAACCAAATACTCCCCCTCAACAAGTGATATAAACTTTTGAGGTTTTGAAAATCATAAGGGGAAGTACTTGTTCTTTTGAGAAAAACTTTGAAAATGAAAGTTTTGATTAGTTTTACTCAAAAGTAAGAAGCTTTCGCTCCTTTTATAAGGATTGTGGCACTGAAGCGTACCACAGGGTCCTTTCATTACAAGTATGGGTTGTACACTATTATGTGTGCACAAGCCATTGTCAGATAAAAATCCACACATCCAAATAATATTGAAGGAAACAAATCAAGTGTTACCAGGAGAATCAGGTAGTCCAAAGAATAACTCCAGGAATACGTTATGGACGTTGATAGCCTGTGAGAGATATGCTGGGACGACCACCTACGAAACTCTCCAAAGTTCTGAACTGATCCCTTCTGAATAATCTTTCATCAATCCGCGTGATGATCTTCTTCACATCCCTTCTCTCCCTCGAATTCCATCTCTTAGGTGACCCAATGCCTTCTTGTATCGCCTTTAACCGATAAGCTAACCCGTCCCTGACTTTCTTTAATGTGTGATCCCCAAACTTATGAAGCTCTTTGCACGCCATGAAGCAATTGCGGTGTAGTTCACTACGGTAGACTACTCCAAATGGTTTGCTAATGAGGGTGTACTGAGCCAGTTGGTTAATGTATCGAAGGTCTAGCTGTGGTTTAGTGAGGTTAACACGCGTCTGATACGATTCCACGGCAAGTTGTATGTCTTCTACACGTTCTTGGATCACTATGCTTCTGATGTAGATGAGTAATGACTTGATGTATTCGCGTTGGATAGTTGTAGAGAAATGTCACATTCGTCCTTGCACCTTAGCGAGATACATATCTTCAATGTCATTTAGCGAGAGTCTCGTAAAATCCGCTTCACAGAAGTCATAGTCCTCTTCGTCTTGTCGTTTGACCATAATGTTCTTGAGGAATGTGTAGTCCCACTTTGACGAAAGAGTAACATTCTTAATAACAATGATCCGTTTATCACTAAACACTTCCTTCTTCGATTTTTGAACCTGGCAGCTTTTGTAGAAGATTCTTCGGCGTTCAGGCCAATGATGAATCCCATACATTGCATCAAGGTCATACTTTTCCACTTGGTTAGCAAACATGTGTGTGGCTTTTTCCTCGATGGCTGGATTGTTAGAATAGATTGCTGCTGGGAAAGGAAATGTGAGTGACGTAGCGTACTTCCTTGTAACATCGCTTCCGTGTAGAAAAAACTCGATGTCATTGTTGAAGAAGTAACGATATGGAATTTGAGGTTGATCCGGTCGGCCAATTCTTGGTAGCGGTCTGGTCCAGTCTGTGTAGTATGGAGCTTTGTCTTGTCTTGTGAAGTTGATGTTAGCTTCGGGATTGAGCCAATCGATATTGTTCGACATGGCTCGTGCAATGTTTTTGAGATGGTATTCAACTTCAATTGCACTTTCTGAGCTGTCTTTAAGCAGTTGGAAGGCTTCATTCTTAATTCTCCTTAGCTTAGCCTTAGTCATCTTCTTCACTCTAAACTGTTTTTGAATCAGCTTCACATGCTCCATAGTGCGGCCATGTACCATTTCTTGACCTTCTGGTAGTGAGAGAGTAGCATCAACAAGTGTAGAAAACCACCATATTTTTTGCGGTGTCATCTTCGTCTAGCCATGAGACAACATTGGTCTTTGTCTTCTTCTTCTTTGGCCTTGAGGAGGACACTGGTTTCTTTGTTGATGCGAGAGAGGTGGGTTGTTGTTGGGGCTCCGGGATCTCTTCATCGTCACCACCAGTGTACTCGAAATGATCACCGGTTTTCTATGTGTGAGGTGGTAACTCAGAGTCCTGAGGTTTCTCAGTAGCAGCAGAACTTGGAGGAGATGTTGTTTCGGTTGGAGTCCTTTGGAGTGGTGGTGGCATAGAGGAGGATTCACCAGACTTCTTTATCTTTATCCGCATCATCATCGTCTCTAGGAGCCTTAGCTGTTTCAGCGGCCGCTTTGCATCCAGTTTTAAGTTTGTAATCCAACAATGCTTCAAACAGTTTGCCTTCGTTAGAAGTAAACGTTCCAGATCGTTTTGACATTTGGAATACAAGCATGGAAACCAATTCTGCATCAGAGAAAGTTGTAGGCTCAGTTGGGTTGATTGTAACAGTTAAGGGCGTTGATATGATTGTTTGTTTGGCCAACTGCATGAGATTCAGATAGAGTTGTCGGGTAAGCATCTCTTTTGTCACTCCAGGAACAATGTCGAGAAGGAACTTATGAGTATATTCCCTAATCGTCTTGTTCATTTCCCCTTGGACATCACGATTGATAAACTTCTGGATATGCTCCCTTTCTTTCAACATCTCGTTTATCCCGTCTAGAAGAAGATTGATCCTGTCAGCGAGTTGATTCAGATTTTTGTTGGTCACGTCTTTCTTCCTGACTTGCTTGACAGCTTTGACAATCTTTGTCTTAGCTCAGGATATCCAAGAGTCGGTTGGTTTCTTTACAGACTTGGATGCGGATCTGGTTGTGCCTTTGGATGGTGGAGGTGAAGAGTGAGAAGATGAGTCTGATGAAGATGAGACATGAGGAGGCTCAGGGTCGTCTGGTGGCTCAGAAGTTAGTTCCTTGGAGCGTGCTGGACTATCTAGAAGAAAATCATCCTAATCAACTTCGTCATCTTTTCCAGATTTAGCCATTTCTTCACCTTAATCCCGCTTCTTCATCGCTTGGGCTTGAGCTTCTTTTTCTGCTTTTTCTTTAGCTGCAACCTTAGCATCTTCATCAGGAATTTTCTCAGACTTCTCCATTTCTGGTTCCTCAAAGTCATATTTGATAGAATCCTCCAAATGCCTTTGTTGTTGTTCGTGGGTGGTTGTACCAGTTCCCTTATCGGGTTGATTAACCGCATCGGAAACTGGTGTAGATAGTGCACCACCACTTGACCCTCCGGGGCCACGAGTTTGTTGATGTACGAACTCTTTGGCAACGTGTTGGAGTCTTAGATTCTTCACCTTTTTCCTATAGTCTCTGTCCAGTGGTTCTTCATCCAAGCTCTCCTCTTCCTCTGGCTCAGCAACTGGGGTTTTACCTTTACCTTTATCAGCTTTTGGACTGGGAGATTTTGCTACTATCAAAGTATCATCGATTGAAGTTTCAGAGTAGATGACCTCTTCGTCCGTTTCAGTGTCCTCTGAGTCCTCGTCCATTAGCTTTTGTTACGGTTCAGGTTTGGGAATAGGAATAGCATCTTTTGAAGGAATTTTCCTTTTGAGAACATGAGTCCTCTTAGGATACTTTCTCGTACTCTCAGTGCTCGTAATACTTCCAGCACTGCCTCTCCTTGTCTTCCTGACAGGTGTCCCAGAAGATTTTCCATCAATAAATCCCACTTTGCCTGCTTCCACTGCAACTAGATATCGTTTGTATGAATAAAGTTCTTTGATAGCATCAGTGAGAACACAATCTGGTAACACCACACCTTGTTTCTTTGTCGTTGAGTCCTTAAATCTAACAGAGTTGAGAGTGGGCTCAAGCAACTCGGAGTGATGTTTGGGGTCTTCAAGTCTTTGGGAAATATCTAGATTGGTTTCAAGAATCCTTTTGATCAACAATTTTGTGTATCTGATATAAGGGATCTTGGAGCCAGGCCTTTTAAGGTAAGTCATCATGTCGTCCTAGATAACAGCTGCAAATTCAATGTGTTTCAAGTTGACCATGCCCCAAAATATTTGAAGTTCCATTAGCTTAGGATGCTCATAGCCACTATCACGTCCGGAAACGGATTTAGCAATCATAATGTACAGTGTTCTCCATGGTTGAGGAATATTCTTGAGATCAATTAAGGAATGTTTTGTGATAACTCCAGTAGCCTCATCATAGCCGATATCGACCATGAATTGAAGAACGACCTCTTCGGTAGGAGTAGCAGAGAATTCAGTAGGCTCAATGGTTGGAAGAAGAAGAACAACTCTTAAATCAGCAGGAGTGATGGTGACTTGTTTGTTGTTCAGCGTCACCGTCACAACACTTTGACCTTTGACCTTTTGAATTGTGTGCCAGAATTGATGAAGGTAGATCTCTGGTATAGTAGCTGAATTTGTGAGCATGTTCTTGTAAGGGTGAGTCTTCAGAATGTCCACTGCAATCTGGCAAGAAGACTCAGAACATGTGATGTTGTCAAAGTCGACTCTGAGGTTGTTCTTTCCAATCTTCATTGTGTAACCATTGAGAAAGATGTCTTCAATAGTGTGAACATTTGGTGCATCCATATTTTCCATTTAAACGTCCATATCGTGATCTGAAAGAAATTTCGCCAAACGAACCAACATATCGAAAGACATTAGGTTAGTCAAAAGTTAATTTTATTGTCTATTTATTGAATATGATATGTTAACGAATGTTACGTGTCCAATGTCACTTGTTAATCCAATAGTCCAAAGACGTCATGATAAGTTTCGTGAGTTTATTAATTTTGAGTTTTAAAGTCCAAGTTTTCACTTATTTTTACAACTTATTAAACATTTAAGCTTATAGTGACACTTTGGTTTTGTGACATTATGATTTATTTATTTACAAGTTTGCACGCGTAACAATTCACAATTTTGGTTAAAATTAGGCTTAGGCGTAGGATTTGCAAGCTTATGCGTAAATTGTAGAGGTTATACGCGTAAGCATAAGCTTATGCGTAGGATCTTGACTTACGCGTAAGAAATGTTACGCGTAGGAAAAGAGGGCCTTATGCATAGAGCTTACGCGTAAGCGTATATGGGAGCTTAAGCGTAAGGCTTACTCGTAAGAGTGAACCTTATGCGTAGAAGCTCAATTAACCTTGATTCTGAATTTTCACGCGTAATAATTCTGAAATAAATTAATCACAACACATTCATTAACATCATATTCAATCCTTTTCTGTCACACATAAAGTCTTAATCAATACAGTTTACGCGTAGGAACTGCTTACGCGTAAAACTTAAACCCTAAACATTCAAGAATTACGTATAAGGAATCTAGCCATTGGAAATGCACCAAATCATTTCTGGGATATCTAAGAGGGCATATGAGTTATCTTAAACAAGTTTTAACATCAAAATCTTCATGAATCAAGAAAACCTAATTCATATGAACATGAACCCTAAATCTTAATTTTCACAAAATTGATGTTTTTGGGTATGTATCAAGCATGGTTTTGGTCAATTAAACATGTTAAGAACATAACACACCCATCTTTTTAACCAGAAACATTCACATATGAAAACACCCAATTCTACGCTTAAACCCTTATCCTTAAAACATCATTAAATCGTTTTCTGGGTGAGTTTTGATGATAGAAATGGTTTAAGGGTGATCATTTAAACATTTTAACACAACCATTTTAATAGTAAACACCCAAACATGATTATGTGTTCATACGCTTATGCGTATAACACAAATTCATGCCTAGAGTAAAATCTAGCCATTGGATCATGAAACAAATCAAAACCATTGTTTAGATAATCATTTAGAACATTTAAACACTTACGAATTCGAAGATTAAAGCACGGATTTGTGGGTTGAATCTTATGCGTGGATTAGGTAGTTGAGGATAATAAATGTAGTGTAATAAGTGTTTTGAATTTTTTTTGGTGAAGGGTTTAGTTAAAGATAAGTTTCAGCTTTTAACAACATTGGTCCCTCCACCTCAACCATTTTCATCCACAGCCCATAAGTTCCACTTAGGTTACGTTATGAAGTATAGTTTTGGAATGACGACACTCCCCCTTGACTTAAGAAATAATGAAATTTTATAAATTTGAGTCCGGGGAGTGTCAGTAAACCAGAAATGTGACCACCATTATCAAAGAAACAACCGGGATGAGGTAACATGCAAGTACAAGGTTTTATGAAACCGAAAAATATTTACTTTCTCCCCCTCAACACTTGACCAAGAAAAATACTGACATTTGAAAGAGTAAAGTGTTGACGGAAGATTTGTACTTGCCATGTTGAAAGAAATTTGGATAGAAGAATATTTTTGAATTTTATCAGATTTTATATTTTTGTATCTTTTTTTGAAAAATATTTACAAGAGATGTTTTGGTGTTTGACTGGTTTAAGAATGTTTTAAAAGTTCATCCAGTTCTTCTTGAGTCAAACACCGCATACGAATCCGGTGGACCAACTCATTAAACCTAGCAGGAGCTCAGGCTTTGGTGAGAAGGTCTGCCAATTGGTATTCAGTACCCACAAAGTATAATTCAACGGTACCCTTTTCCAGGTGCTCCTTGATGAAATGATATTGATGATCGATGTGCTTTGATTTTGAATGTTGAACAGAGTTGCACGAGATCGCAATAGCAGTTCGATTGTCGCAGTACATCGGGATTATGTCAAATACGTAACCATAGTCTTTGAGTTGTGTTCTCATCCAAATGACTTGAGCACAACACGCCGACATGGCTACATATTCTGCTTCTGTTGAGGACAGCGATGTACAATCCTGATTCTTCGATTGCCATGACAATATTTTATCACCAAGATATTCTAATGCTCCTGAAGTACTTTTCCGTGAATCTAAGCATCCTGCGTGATCGGCCCTGATAAGGCTATTAGCTCAAAACCAGAATCCTTCGGATACCAGATCCCCAAGTTAATGGTTCCCTTGATGTATCTGAGGATTCTTTTAGCCTTAGAGAGGTGAGTTTCAGTTGGTCTCGATTGATAACGGGAGCAAAGATATACAGCAAAGACAATATCAGGCCTGCTGGCTATTAGATACATGAGAGACCCAATGATACTACGGTATTTGGTAGGGTTAACCTATTTCCCATGCAAATCAGCGTCCAGTTTCTTGGTATGTGCCATTGGTGTGGCATAGGTGTCACAGTTTTGCATTCCATTTTTGTTCAAAATTTCAAGGGCATATTTGGACTGACTCAAGAAAATACCACGGGGTGATTGATGAACTTGCAATCCTAGAAAGAATGTAAGTTCACCCATCATTGACATTTCAAAATGTTTTTTCATAAGTTTTGAAAAAGCGTTTGAGTACTTAAGATGTGTTGACCCAAAAATGATGTCATCCACATAGATTTGAACGATTAAAATGTGAGCCCCGTGATATTGTATGAATAGTGTAGGGTCGACCGAAGCTTTGGTGAAATTATTGGCAATGACGAAGGATGATAACTTATCATACCACGCCCGAGGAGCTTGTTTGAGTCCGTAGAGAGCCTTGTTCAGTTTGTAAACGTGGTTCGGGAACTATGGATCAACGAATCCTTCTGGCTAGCTGACATAAACCGTTTCTTTCAGTTTTCCATTGAGAAAAGCCGTTTTGACGTCCATTTGATAAATGGTGATGTTCATGTGAGCCGCAAACGTCGGGAAAATCTGTACAGCCTCAAGACGAGCAACCGGAGAAAAAGATTCTTCAAAGTCAATAACCTCTTCCTTTCTATAACCCTTAGCCACCAGACGTGACTTATTTCTGATTACGGTTCCTTCAGCATCCAATTTGTTTTTCCAAATCCATTTGAGACCAATGACATAGACCCCTGTTGGTCTTTCAACCAATTCCCATACTTCAAGACGTTTAAACTAACTGAGTTCTTTTTGCATGGATTCAATCCAGTTGTCTTTTGTCATTGCATCTTTAATGTTTTTAGTTTCAGATTGGCAGACAGTGAGTGCATAAATGAAATGATCACCGTCTATGTGAAGACGTTGTCTCATTACGACTGGTTGATTCGGGTTACCAAGAATGTTCTCAATAGGATGGTCTTTTGTCCAACGATGTGTGGAAGGTTGATGTTGATATACATTATGCAGATTGGGAGGATTCAAATGGCTTGTAGATGATTCCGCAACATCAGGTGCAACAGTTTCATTAGTAAACGGGTTGAATAACGCATTTGGATCATAATCTGTAGGTGGGGGTACTTCATTGTTCAGAACATCATCAGCTGGTTCAGCGTCGTTGGATGCGGTTTGTTCAACTGTTGTTGTAGAATCAACTGGTGGTGCTTCTTCAATAGTAGTTGTTGTAGCAAGTGTATCAGGTATTGGATTTTGATCAGGTTGAGCAGCGGAAACATTGGATACACCTGGTGCAAGTTCATGAATATCATCACTAAAAAGAGGAGCAAATAGCTGTTCCATTTTACGTCGAGTTAGTTGTAAACTAGGTTCAGCTGATGATGGGGTTTGAGGGAAGTTTAAACGGTTATGACCGGGTTCCAAGCTGTTATGCTGAGAAACCATTTCTGTAAGCTCATCGAAATTGACATGAATCGTTTCCATAATCTCCCATGTACGTAGATTCCAGATCCGGTAACCCTTGGAGTTTTCACAATATCCTACAAATACTCCAATGTCAGCTTTGGCTTTGAGCTTACCAAAGTCATCACGATCATTATTCGGATAACAAAGGGATCCAAATACATGAAGGTGTTTGAGATTCGGTTTACGGTTGTGGATAAGCTCATAAGGTGTTTTGTTGTGGCGCTTGGTAATCATTGAGCGATTCTGAGTGTAGCATGCAGTTGACACGGCTTCAGCCCACAAGTAATCTGGAAGTTTAGCATTAATTAACATTGTTCTTGCAGCTTCCACTAACGTACGGTTTCGTCTTTCAACAAATCCGTTTTGTTCTGGTGTACGTGCAATAGATGTTTGATGCTCAATTCCCACTTTCTCATAAAATGCACGAAGAGTTTGATTCACAAATTCAGTTCCTTTGTCTGTTCTGATTTGTCTGACTATGTTCCGGAGCTGAACTTGAATTTTCGTGAGAAAGGTGATGATCATCTGTGGAGCTTGATCTTTACTTCGAAGAAAATAAACCCAAGTCCATCTTGAGTAGTCATCTACAATTACCAAGATGTAGCGTTTGCCATTCGCGCATCGGGCCACACAAATCCATGTGAAGAAGATGAAGCACATGCTGCGAGCTGTGTTCCACCTTTGAAGGAAAGTGAGCACGAGTGCTTTTCCCTTGTTCACAAGCTGAGCAGAGGTGATCTTTAGAATATCGAAATCTTGGGAGACCTTCAACAAGTTTGTATCGAGCAAGGTTGGTTATGGTTTGAAAGTTTAAATGTGAGAGACGATGGTGCCATAGCCAAGATTTTGTAGATGTTGCCTTTAAAAGTAGACAGATGGGAGATGAAGCAATCCTGTCTTACATTGAGATTGTGTAAAGACTTGAAATGCGGGTGCTCTCATAAGATCGTTTCCTTGTAGATCACGAATGAAACAAGTTTTCTCCCAAAAAGCAACTTCCAAATCTCCATCACAGAACTGACCAACTGAGAAGAGATTGTGACCGAGGCCTTCCACATAATAAACCATGCTAATTTCGATGTTGCCATTGATGTAATCTTTGTAGCCCATGATAGATGCAAAGTGATCATTCCCGAATCTGACAGTGCCAATGAACTTTGCAACAAAGTTTGATAACAGTTTGAGATTGCCTGTCATGTGTCGGGAACATCCGCTATCAACAATCCAAAGGATGATCTGTAACACCTGCATTACACACAGAAGACACAGATGGAATAGAAGTATATGTGGAACCCGAAGAGTTAGAGGGTTTCGAAGCAGTTATAGTAGAAACACACATATCAATGATTTTAGGTATCCATTTAAATCCAAGTGTATTATGTAACCATTTCTGCCATCTCCAACTAGTCTTAGCTTTGGTCTTAGTGAATGCACTAGGTGATAAGTTCTTCCAAGGAGGTGGAGGGGGTTCTATGGGTACATCAATGATCGTAGTTGGAACATTAGATGGTGGTTTACCTAGCACAGACTTAGAAGCATTAGTGGGCCTAAAGGTATTCTGTTTTCTATTATTCCGCTTACGATTCTAGATAGTATTGGCAACACATTTATCTTGACAACCGGAAAACATGCTTTTATGACAACCAACACAAGAGGATTCAAATAAAACATTAAGAGTAGTTAAAGATTCAGCATTCGTTACATCACTTTTTCCAATACATTTTTCAGACGCAATATCTAAAGTGGGTGCAACTTGAGTTTTATTCAAAGTCCTAGGGTATTCTTCTACTTCAGCATTCTTTATTGTTCTTTTCTTACGGCGCAACTTCCTATTCTTCCTTATATTGCTCCTAGGCTGTGAAGTGCGAGCGTTGGGAAAAGAGACAACTACTCATGTTTCAGTAGAGGGAAGCACATTAGTTTCTTGTGGTTTGTCATTAGATGTTCTAGAGGCATTTTGAATCTGTGTAGGTGCAGTTACTACAGTGTTACTATCCTTATCTTGCTTAAGTTTCACCAACTCTGCTTTTAGATCATGGATTTTGTGTAACAAATCAAGATTTTTAGAACGAGTGAGTCCATCTCGTCGTAAAACATCTTTGGTGTATGCAAGATGATCATCAAGGTCTTTATCCGCTTTAGTACGAGTCTTTTTGAGTAAATAAAATATGACACCATAATCCTTTTTAACTTTTGAAAGTTCTTGTTCATATTTTGAAATTTGACACTTCAAAGACGCGTTTTGATCATCCAGTTGCTCAAGTTTTGGATTAAGAGTTTTTTTGTGCAACTGGTTGATTTTGTTTTGCAAAGCGAGCTCTCGATTTTGACAATCTTTTTGACACCATTGAAGACGACGTTTTGAATTTGAAAGCTCGTTTAATAGTCGTTCATTTTCAACTTTTAAAGACTTGATTTGTGACACAGAATCAGTATTCTCAACGTTTTTAACATAATCAATAGAATCAGCAGAGATATAATCAATTGCATATGCAACAGAATGTAATAACACCACATTATGGATATCAGCATAGATAACATCTTCCAAGAGTCGATCAACATCTTTTCGTAACATTTTCTTTTTACCTTTTGTATTTGAAATAGATGTTTCTGTTTTCTCGAAAACTCTTTTCATCAGTCCAAGCTCCTTATGAAATTCCCTTTCCCAATACAATGCACAATTTTTCAAGTTTTGAACATGGGGTAAAATAATTTTCTGAAAAATATCTCTTTGTTCTCGCGCCTGAGGCGATTGAAAATGTTCCACTTTTATTTCAGAATGAAATTCAATATCACGTTCTAAAAGTTTGATTTTACTTCACTGAGTGAAGGTAAAGGACCATTAATTTGTGCAGAATTGGGTTGGGGACCAACATTAGAAGACTCATACATAGGTGTGATAACCCAAGGTGTGTACGACGAAAGTGACGGCTTTGGAATAGTTAAATGGTTTGTTATAAACAAAATTTTCTAATTTTGATCGACTCTCGTCTTCTGCATCTAATTCCTCTTGATGATTATATTCAACAACACTCATAATGGGATCATCAATTCTATGTTTTGCACTGTAAACTTCAGGATTTGGTTTGAATGCTCTATTTGAAAACTTAGGTTTGTAATCAGCAAGATTCGGTCCATATCCATTCGGATTTGGTTTGAATGTAAACTTTTGAATCGTTGTGATTGATTCACCATGTTTATAAACAACATTTTGAAACTCTTTGATTTTGTTTTGTAAGTCGACAATTTCTTCAAGATAGTCATCTATTCGTTTCGTGGAATGATTTTTGTACTCAGAGAACTGTTTTTGACAAGTTAACAACTCAGCCTTGGCTTTTTTAGTTTCCAAAGTAAGAGCGTTAAGTTTTTGTTTATGATCATATTTCAGTTGTTCTATTTGAGACAACAAATCATTCTTGGATGCGGCTAGATCACGTATCTGTCGTTCTAATGATTTTTCGTTTTGGTAAGATTTAGCAAAAGCGACTTCAAAACCTTGTTCACGTTTTTCTTGAGTTTTAAAAACGTTGAGTTTCCTTTTTAAGCATTCAATATCCCTGGTTAACAATGCATTTTTGTTTTTTAATTGCTGATTGAGTTTACAACATTGTTCCATTGGGGATCGTTGGTCATTAAGTAAGAGTATAATATCTGGATTAGGCAAAGGCTCAGCGTGTTCAACGTGAGTCTCAACATGATCATTATTCAGATCCTCAAGTATAACCACGGAGTCAACTTGATTATCAATGGTAACCAGGAGGTCATCTTGATAGTCAAATGTAACTACTGGATCTAGTTAAGAATCATCAGAATGAGATGTGGATGACTCATGTTGAACATTCGGAGCCTCGTCAGATTCAGATGTTGGCTGAGATATAAGATCAATGATGAATATGGTTTCATCGGGTACCTGAGACAAGCCGTCAGTGTCATACACTGGGCCTGTGTCACTCATGTGGAGTTCGTGCATGTTTGCCATCAACATAACTGTTGCATTAGCCTGCAAGTCCTCCATATCATCATCAGAATCTGCATTTGCCATGAAGCTCTGTTCCTTATTGGTAAGAGTTCCACCAGCTTCATCCTTAAGAGCCAAGAGTAAAGCCTCCTTGTGATAAGTGCTACCTCTTGTCCTCGGCTTTGGGCATGCATTAGCCAGATGACCCTTCTCATTACAGTTATAACAACGAAGACTATTAATCCCATTCTGAGCATTTCCCTATTCAACCACTTGAGCCCTTTGTTGTTGTGGAGCACCCATGTTATTCCTTCCCATTGGATTAAACCTTGACCACGCCCATCTGACGAACATTACCACGATCTCAACTTCAACACGCCCATTGTTAACAATGTACCGATTTCGTGTGTTTGATGAGGTACGAATGCGATTGTTGGATTTGTTTGAATATCGGCCGAAGGCTCTAGCAATCATGACAAACCCTTGTTGCAATGCATCGAAAGCTTCAGTATCCTCATTAGATTCATTGTAAAGTGCTTGATCAGTGTTATTGTTGTATAGAACCAAATGAGTTTCTTGAGATTGGTGTTGTGACTGATCATATGGTGTAATTGTTGTAGTTGGTTGAGCAGCGGGTTGTGGAGGATTTGTGAACACATTTTGTAAAGTCGGGAATTGAGGATAACAAGCTTGAGCCCACAAAGCTAATTGTTGACTATCCGGAAGTGAAGGTGAAACCGGGAGTCCACGGATAACCCTTTCTTTGTCAACTTCTTTTTGGTGGGGCTTCAAATAGTCGTACAGCAATCCATATGTAGCATAATGAAGATTATTCACTTGACGGATGAAAATGACATACTTTTCCCAATCAGGACCAAGACTACTCAGGAACTTATTGTTGACTGCAATTCTTGGCATAATGATGTTATGTTTTTCCAAGTCATTGATGATGTCTGAGAATCGATGATGATATGACTCTAATGTCTCTCCTGGTTCAATCATGAAGTTTTCATAAGCCAAGTACATTTTTGATTCCATGTCTTCTTGATTGAGTTCAGTGCCTTCCATGAGAAGATGAATGTGTTCCCACATTGTTTTAGCAGTATTTTGAGCATCAACACTTCGAAGGATCGGATTGGGTAATCCCCAAAGGATGTATTGCATTGCTAGTTCATCGGCTTCAAAATGTAGAAGTTCATCGCGGTGAGGTCATAAGACTTGCAATGTTGGTGACGTCACCTCTTGGTGGATTGGCATTTGGATCTCCGGTGTAACGACAGAAGAGGCATCCTGAAATGGACCTTCCAAGATGACCTTCTTTAAGAACTTTCCATGTGGCTTCTTTAGATCACAAAACCTAAAGAACCTAATCACCCATTGATCGTAGTTTCCTGGAGTGAGCATTGGAGGTCTATCAAGTGATCCAACCTCATGAATGGATTGTTGGCTACTTAAAGCTTCACACATCTTTGCAAACCAAGACGGTTCCTTCATAGTATTCCTGGATGGATGTTGATTGTTAAAGTTTGTGTAAGGTTGTACTTGAAGACTAGGTGCTGGTTGAATCATTTGTGGTTGAATTGCTCCTTGAGGAAATTGATGTTGTAGTTGATAGAGTTGTTGTTGTTGTTGTTGATTGATTTGTTGTTGTACTTGTTGAGGATACACATGAGGGAAGTAGTTAGAGTATGGTGGTTGAGACATCTTGAAACTTGTGTTGTAAAATGGATCTTTGTAGTCGAATGAAACGTTGTTGATGAAGTATCCTTAGGCGTAGAAATTAAGCGTAGGCAAGGAAAGACCTTAGGCGTAAAACACCAACTTACGCGTAAGAGGTTAGCTTACGCGTAGGATTAGCTACGCGTAGGGTTAATGAAACCTTAGGTTATGTGTAAACTAAAGACTTAGAAGTAAGAAACTTATGCGTAATATTTCCTTAGGCGTAAGATTTTTTACTCGTAAGCTTTTATGCTTACGCTGCGAAAACAAGGGTTTTATCCCAAAAATCCTTTACACTTTTCCAGTGTAGAAGATATCCAAAGTCGAAGTGTTTTCAGGCTTATCCAAGCAAGAAAACACTGAGTAAACCAAGAACACTGAAGATCAAACCTTGAAGAACTTACGCGTAAACTTAGAACAGATTTTTGTGATGAAACATCTTCAATATCACCAAAATAACACAAAAGTGTGAAACTTGATGATCCTAAAATTTGATACACCTTACGCCAGAGAACAGACCACACGATTAAAATCATGCTTAAAAACAATGAAATACACGTAAAGTTTGAAACTTTTTGCCAAAAAATTAAACTTTATCACCTCATAACCTTTAAAGTACAAGAATCTTGAATTTGAAAGTGAAAAAATCAAAGCTTTTCGCGTATGAAAGTTTGTATACCGAGAGTTACGCGTAAAACAAAATCGTTTCACCCAACTATTTGGCGATTGATACCACTGTTAGGTTCCCATTTATGTAACACAAGCATCAATATAAGAAGTAGAGATGAAGTAAGGATCGGTTGAACACTTGACACACACACACGAATGTATAAGAAAGGTTATACGTAAATGTGAAATGATAAAATGAACTACCAACCTTCAGGTGAAGATTTACAAGATTATTTATAGGAGGGAACTAGGGAACACACCAAGTTCCCATCCTTTCCTTATTGGGCTTGGCATAGGCTCATGGGCTTTCTACATAAGCCTAGCCTAGATTACTAACATAAAAGCTAACTATTACGTATTAATTACTAACACTTGAATTATAGTTTAGGAGTGATTCCAACACATCTATTACAATATATAATCCATTTTTGGCTAACAAAGATAGATAATGTAATCCCGTCAATGTCGTTCCATTTACGTGTTAGGAGCGATTCCAACAATCTTCCCCCAATGGGACGACATAAGGGATTACTTACAACATTTCCTACAAGTATAAAAAACACATAAAGAAAGGTCTTCATAAGTTCTTCAAATGCTGAGGATGATGAAAGTCCGCTCTTTGTCTTCTTCTTGTACCTCGACTTGAGAATTGTTTTCTTCACTTGTAGGCAAATGATGTAATATGCATAAATTGGGTTAACTTCCCCACACCATGCCTTGATGTCTTTAGTTCCAGAGTACTCTTTTGGCTAAGTCAATCACTCTTCCCCCAAACCCACAACCTTCTTAAAGTATTCGAAACTTCGATGTAGTAGACATTTCTTCTAACTTTGAAATTTTGAGTACTCACGAATTTGTAGATGAGCAAAGAAAACCACAAGGTAAATCTGCCTCATTGAGGAAAATCGCTTGTGGGTAAACATGAAAGAAATCAACAAGATCTTCATGCGATGTAGATGCTTCACAACAAACAAACCACGAAAGACGAAATGAAACGACTTCTCCTAAATGTTTTGGTCTATCGGAAAATAATTACCTGTGAGTATGCAATTGCTCGATAAAATGACCATGTGTGAGGCATCACAACCCCCTATTTAGGTAATCTCGTGACATCGATAACCGGAAAGTGAGACGATAACACCAAAGAAGAAATTTGAACCACGTGATCGCCTCATTTCTTCCCCTAATCAAGAAATTCATGAAGGAAATTGGTTTTCAAAAAGTCGTGAAAGGGTAACCTCAGCATAACTCTTTTTCCCCGATGTTTTCAATGAATCAGAATCATACAACACGTATGTTGGTGATGAATTGGAGACATCGAAACCATGTTGTGGAAAACTAGAAGGTGGGTTGAATAGTTTTACCGATTAAAACTTTGTTTTAAACTATTTAGATCGACTTATGTCAATCTATTTAAATGGTTGTGTTGGATGTTGATAAATACATGTAAATATGTAAGGCAAAGGTAAAGAGTAAGAAACACAAAACCATCACCACGAGTGTTTATAGTGGTTCTGCTACAAGGACATTTTCCTGCTCTACTCCACTCCCGAGTCACCTACTCGAGTTCAGAAGCACTACACGGCACAAACTCCTTTTTATGGCGAGAAGCCTTCACAACATCACCTACTATTTTTCCTAAGATAAGGATTAACCGAAGTTCTTCAACGAGGTAGAACCAAACCTATCACAACGTTGCCTACACTTTATCCGGTACAAGGCTAGATACCGAGTTCCATTACAAAGGAGGAACTACTACCCAACACTACACAACACCTATCCCAAATATATCATGAAGGATATCAATATCCTTGGACACAACCTATCTATATTAGTACATCGATGCACTATATCGATTGTACACCCTTGGCATCTTTCACTAATGCCCTTGACATGATCTTTTGACACCTTTCACTATTGCCTTCATCATGGACTCCTTGGCACCCTTTACTAATGCCTAGACATGGACCTTGCACCTTCAAAATGCCTTCGACTTGACCTTTTGGCATCTTCACTAATGCCTTCAAAGACAACACTCTAGAGAGGAGGAAAGGACTATCAATAAGAGAATTTCAAGAGAGTCTTGATGATGACGAAGCTTGGCAACTCATGGACTTGAGCTTGATTGACTTCAAAAGGTGGTGATCTCGCCTTTAAGAGGAACCTAGAGAATCACAAAAAAAAAATACAAACTACATAGAAAGATCCTTTGGATATGAGGTTAGAGAGTTTATAATACTAGGAGAAAGTATGTGTAGAAGTAGTTGTTTACAGTGAAGAAATGACTCACTATTTATAGACAAAATTTCACTACTGTCCCACGGATCCCTTACATGAGGAATCCATCCATTGTATTTCTGGGGATCCGTAGGACGCTCCTCCTAAATGGGTTATGGGTTATGGGTCATGGATCATGGGTCATGGGTTGTGGACTTTGGATCATGGGTATCCAAATAGATACAATGTATCTAGAAGATGCAATGCATCTAGTCAATGGGTCATGGGTTAACTCCATGGGTTATGGATAGTACCCATTATGACTTATGCATGATGTCATGCAATGGGTCATGGGTTATGGATCATGCTCCATATGTATGGGTCATGGACTTTAAGCTTTACCCAACATTCAATGTATTTAGTCAATGGGTTAAATACTTAGAATTCTTGATGTGCTATTTCATCCTGCTTTTAATATTTATAAAACTTAGATAACTTAGGATTAACACATACCAATCCGCAGAACCCGACCGATGTAGTAAAGCCTTAAACTGAAAGTATCGCCCCAAGAGAGTCAGACCTTGAAAGAACTAAGATGATTAGAAATGATATTTATAATATATTGGTGTGATAAGATTGTGATAATTCTTCGACATGTTATTATTCCATACACATGACACCCTAAATTTAGTGGTAAAGAGATAGATAAACGTTTTAACGAAGAACACAAATATGAATTGATTCAAGAATATAAAGGTTCAATATAGTGGTTAATTATAACCCTCACTTTTGGTCAATTCATCATGGCCTATGGTTCTTAGATTCCTCACCAAGATGAACAGTCAAATTGTGAATCATTCTAAGAACCTAATAGCAGCCATTAAGGGCCAAATCTACTAGATCTAGTCTCAGGGAAACCCTATGTAAGTTAGGAACTTTAGATTTCCCTAACCTCTTAAATGCCTCCACTTGATAGGTGATCATTGGTCGGCCGCATACGAAGAGTGGTTGTACTATGGCTTAATTCCTTCCGGCATTAATCTATCGTGACTCCGGGTCACTTGGTCATATCTCCTAGCCCTTTAGATACTAACAAGCTTTATAATATTACGTAAGACTAGCGATCTATGATAAGACTAGTAAATGTCTATAAAGAATTAAAGGGAAGATCAACAACACAAATGCAAACTTCAATTAATATCATGAATTCAGAGTATAAGTCCTAGAAAAATATAAAAGGAATTCAAACTCGAATACAACAAAAATCGTAGATTTAGAACTTCACAGTATTCATTGCCTCCTAAGCCATGCTTCTTCTATCGTGTTTGATCTCCTCAAACCCTAGAAGGTTTGGGAAAAGAGAGAGGATTAAAATGGTGAAATCTTTGACTATTTATAGGTCTATACTAGTTACTAAGATAACATTTATTAAGTAGTTA
>OU343216.1:47496351-47530541 GCA_910596185.1 Chrysanthemum makinoi | reverse complement strand
CGCTCCCGAACCGTCAAGTTTTCTCACACAAACCGGCCACTTGTGAATGGCCGACCGTAAGGAACTTAAAACGGTTCGGAAACAAATGCAATGAAGATCTGGAGAGTATAGTGTTTCCCCAGGTCGTTATGTCCCAACGAGCCGTGCGAGAATAATCAAACGTTTAGTGATCGAGAAGATTTGAACGGATAAGGAGATATGATTGATTATACTAAAAGAGAAAGTATATAAACTACATGGGCTTAAATGCAAATTAAAGAGAATTAAAAAGATAAAAAATATTAAATAAACGCTATCACTATTAGCAAAATGATGTTTTTGATTTTATGTTTTTATAAAACTTAATTTAAAAACTACGCGACGTACAAAAGAAAAATGTGAAACTAAAGCAGTATTTATCCTAAAAATATGAAAATGATATTTTTACAAACCTAATGATAAAATAAAATTTATAGAAAAAGAAAATTATTTTTATAACTATTTAACTAATTATTATTAATTAAAAACTATTTTTACTTATTAATTAATATCCTAAAATACAAGAAAATATGAAACAAATCTAGAAAAATAAAATTATGACTTGGAAAAATCTAAAATAACAAAATAGAATTTTCAAAACTATTTTTGTATTTTTCTGATTATTTTTCTATTTTATAGGAATTAAAAACTATTTAAAACTACTTAAATTGCTTAAAAATACAAATTTAACTAAGAAAAATCTAAAAAAAATATTTTTTTGTCTTTTTATATTTATCTTAACCTAATAAAAATGAAAAATTATTGTTTTGAAACTTTTCTTAATTAATTGTATTAAATGCTAATTAAAAAGTACTAAAAATTGATTAAAATGCAGAAAAATAGCAACCTGACTTGGAAAAATATGAAAAATTCAAGAAAAGTCTAAAATATTATTGAGAATCTAGGAAAAATGGAAAAACAGGTGGTTGTGTGTGGAATTATGCAACTGTTATGAAAACTGCTTATAAATAAGCACTCCAAATAAGCAAATGAGCACCAAAAGTCACCAACTGATTACAAAAGCTATATTATGCTATATATACTCAAAATGAACTAAAAAAAACTATCCTAAACCACAGAATTTCAAACTACAAAGATATGGAAGATTTGAGCTTATAAGCTAAAAGCAGTTTTGGGTGCTACTTGGAGATTAAGCACAAGCTTCCTAATAAGCTAAAACTACAAAACAGAAGTGGGAACCTGCACTAGACCTGGGTGGCTATCTACAAGCCAAAGATGAGACCTAGATAAGCTCAACTGAGCTTGTGGCGCCCTGCAGATTCTCACAGACTCAGAGTCAGCTTGCCAGGTGTTTGCCCATTTGCATTTGCCAAGCCAGTTTGGGTCTTATAAAAATTTGACAAAAATATATAAAATTCACAATGATAAACTAGACCAAAGTATAACTTTTAAAACCACAAGTTTCATTTGATTTGGCCCAGAACTAGCTCATGAAAATTCCCTCTAGTTTGGGCTCAAAACAGGTTTTCAAGTTTGACTTTGAAAGCGAGATGAAATGTTTGACTTAAATGAGATTTGAACTCAATTTGTGGCCATTTGACCTCAGTTAATGATGAATTGAACTTGCAATAAATACTCATGAACTAAAAATCATAACTGAGCTTTGAAATGTTAAAACGAAAAATAAGCAATCATGGTCAGAACAGATGAGAATGGATTTTGACTTTGATAGCTTGCTGGTCTATATGCAAAGGCAGACATCTAGAATACAAATGATTCAATCCGCAACGACTCTTGAACACTTTCAGTTCATATGACCCAAACACCATTTTAAGTACTGATTTGCAATGAAAATTTAACCAACTGCTAAACTATCTTTTGCAGACACTTAAGCTAACTCTAACTAACCTAATAACATATTAATCAACAAATAAAAACTACTCTACACCACAAATACAGATTATGCAACAAACTTGAAAATCACTTACATGTGGTCCATCCACAAGTGGATTGCCAAAGTACGAGTTCCACTACCCTATTCTAATCCATGAAACAACCCAATATCAATCCAAATCCAAGTTCGTGATCACCCTTTCCATTTCCAAGATCAAATGAACCTGGTTTGACTTTTATTGACCAAAAGCCAAAATTGCTTAAAATTGAATTGTGAGCTTATAAAAAGCTATAAGAAGCTTCAATTAACTTGTTTGAGCTCAAAAATAAAATACTAGAAGCTTGTACAAGAGAATTCAAACCTAAATGTGCACAAGATAAACATGAAACTTGAGACTTATATGAAAACTTGGATTGATAATCAAAAGCACATTACAAGGATGTTTTAACTTAAATGTGATACATAGAACTTGAAATTACAACATTTTGCGTTAAACTAAGATATTTATTTAAAAAACGACATTAAGAAAAATTATAAAACTAACTACTACTCTTCTACTTGCATTTCTTCTCTCTTTTATACCCAACTCTGCTTTTTTTCTCTCTCTGAGCTAATCCCACCTCTCTCCAGGACCATTGGATGGCTTCAAGTAATATTGGCCATAGATTTGGTTTTTGGTGGGAAAGATGTCTTTTGACAGTTGGGGTTGAGTGAGGGAGTTGAAGGTGCATTAAATGCCTTTTGGAGTGTTAGGAGAGGTGGAGGGAACAAGGTGGGTGGAAAAAGGAGCTGGAGGAGGGGGGTTGAGTGTAAGCAGGCATTTGCAGAGATAGTTGGTGAAGAAGAGTGTTTGGCGGGCAAAAGGGTGGTTTGACTTATTTGTTTGACTGGTGTAATATTATAAGGCAAGGGGTCCAAATTGTTATTGACAGGGGTCATAAGGTGTATGGCAGGTCCAAAAAGGTGTTAAAGGTTTTAATAAAACAAGGACCTATTGTGTAAATTCTGAAAATGCAAGGACCACATCTGCCAATTCTGCAAAGTTGCTCCAAGGGACTAAAAGTGACAAGTTTCCATAATACAAGGACCAAACTTGACATTTTCAATTTTCCAAGGACTATTTTTGCCAAATTTGAAACTTGGAGGACCAAACTTGTAATTTCTCAAAACTTTTGATATTTTTCACCAAAGGACTAATTGTGACAACTTATGATTTAAAAAGGACCTTTGGTGATTTTTCTTTTAAATTAAGTGCTCAGGGACTATTTCTGATAACTTTTGAAACTTGGGGGCCAAATTGTGGCGCCAATTATGCAAACTTAGCTCATTTTTCATCTGATTTTGAACATTTTGCATCTAAAACATATAAAATGCAATTTTGGAATATTTTCAGTGTTTTGATGCATTTCTCGAAAGCATTTTCAAACGTTTTGCAGTCGTTATTGACCAAAAATGATGAGTATTTACACACTCATCAATCCCCATACTAAACTATTGCTAGTCCCTAGCAATCTTTTGAAAAAACTTAATGGATTTGAATCTCTTTACCAAAAGCCATTACTTCTCGAGTAGCCAAATGTTTTAGTTCAAGTAAGAACCATGGTACACCGATAACCATGTGATTTTGAGCAAACCACCAGCTTCCTATGGATTTGATTTGTCTCTTACCGAAGCCGTTTGCTCTGAGACTAGCCAACTCTTAGATAAATTATCAATATTATCTTTGGTGAGTCGATTACCAATTATGGTTTTTCCAATGCCTTTACCACAAGCCATAAACTTGCGGGCTAGCCAACTCTTCACTAATTAAAGATATGGTGAGTCGAATACCATACAATTTTGGGCAAATTGCAAGCGTCGGCCAACGGATTTGAGATATCTTTACCAAGAGTTTGCTTCTGGATTAGCCAATCCTTTGTTTATTAGACATGGCGTTGATAACATATAAGCTGAGTAAGTCAGAACACTTACTCCAAAAAAAAATTTTTGGCCAAAAATGGAGGAATTAGGTGGTATAATTATATGATAAAATTCGTGAGAATTCCCCCCCTACACTTAGAAATGAATATTGCCCTCAATATTCAAAGTACCGGGCGTGATGCAAACAAAGAACGAAAAGGAAATACTACGGCCATTATTTAGAAAGGTTTTTGAAACTTATATATATACACAACATGGGCAAATTTCCCCCCACACTAGGTGGTAGAAAGATAGAAAGAAGTCAGAAATATGGGTGAAAACCCATATGGCATGCTATCGCTTTTTATTCCGAGTCGCTAGCTTGACTCGATCCCCTATTCATTTGTTCATGGGGAAGTAAGTGGAAGAGACAATCTCCATCTGACTTTCATTCAAGATGTTTGGATAAACATTGAAGTACGGAAAGTTCCACACGCGATGAGATATACATAGAACCGGCTCAAAAATGATAAATGAAAATGTCGGGATCAAAGATAGTGTCCTCACTCCCGAACGAGTGAAGAAGAGAGGAAGTCACCAGGTAGGTGAAGAAAAGAAGGAAAATCATGATGATGATCATGATAAGATCTTCTTCCTCAGATCAAGTGCGTTGCACTCGTTTGGATTTTATCGGTTGGCGCTTTGGAAAAGCATCTCGAGGGAGGGTTGGAAAATTTGTCATAGAAATACAAACTCTCTGTTTGAAAACTTTTCCCCGATCATGATTTTTGCCATCCAAGCAATCATACTCCTGCGGAGTCATGATATGAGTGAGTTCACCGGCGAACTCTTCATGAAGAGAATCATTCACATGATGTGAATTTGTGAACTCTTGTTCCATTGTGGGCTCATCACTATCCTCAATCTGAGTATCAAAGAGTGGATTCTCAGAAATTAAAGTGAATTCAGAGTTGAATTCAAATAGAGGATTAGTGAAATTTGTTTTGAATGTTTCAGGAACAGAGTGATTAACATTCTCTATTGGACTGTTGGGATAAGAAGTGAGTGAACGATCATTATAAAGGAGACTTTCAATCTCTCCTAGATCGGCTTCAAAATCAAAGAGACCATCATCACTTCCTGATGAAAGTGGATTGATGTGAGTGAGTTCATCGGTGAACTCCTCAAGAAGATGATTGATGAGTGTGTAAATACTCATCATTTTTGGTTAAATCTGAACTGCAAAGCGTTTAAAATGCTCGAATGCATCAAAATACTGAAAATATTCCAAAATTGCATTTTATATGTTTCAGATGCAAAATTTTTAAAATCAGATGAAAAATGAGCAAAGTTTGCATAATTGGCAGTTTCAGTCCCCCAAGTTTCTAAAATCGTCAAAAATAGTCCCTGAGTCAAAATTTCAAAGAAAAATCACCAAAGGTCCTTTTTAAATCATAACTTGTCAAAATTAGTCCTTTGGTGAAAAATATCAAAAGTTTGAGAAAATTACAAGTTTGGTCCTTCAACTTTGAAAATTGGCAAAAATGGCCCCTGGAAAATTGCAAAATGGCAAGTTTGGTCCTTATACTTTCTGAGAGTGTCACTTTTGGTCCCTTGAAACATCTTTGTGAATTTGCTGACCTTGGTCCTTGCATTTTCAGAATTTACAAAGAAGGTCCTTGTCATTTAATCCCTTGTCAAATCCAATTTGGACCTTGCCACAAACCTTTGGACCCTTACCCTTTTTGGACCCCCTTTATTACTAATACCCTGGTCAATCCCTGTGGTCAAACAAACACCTTCGCGCCTTTTCCTCCTTTCTTCTCCACTTGTCTCTGCAAACTCCTGCTACACACAACCAAACCTCACCTTATCTCTTCCCTTGTCCCCCCTCCAAACACTACATCCAAGAAGCTTTGATTACTCCTCTCCCCATCACACTCAACACCCACCAGCTGTCAAATAAACCTTTCCCGCCAAATTGACATTTTGGCCAAATCTCACAAAAGTCACCCTATAGCTCTGGAATCAGGTGGGATCCACTCAGAAAAGAAAGAGAAAGAAGATGGGTATAAAAGGAGGAAGAAAGAAGGAAGCAAGAGTAGTAGTTAGATTTATAAAATTTTCTTAATGTCGTTTTTTAAGCTTAACATGTATTAACTAGTTCTCATTTGTATTTTTCAGTTTATTTGTATCAAACAAAGGCATTCAAGTGATTTGCAACTCTGTTTAAGTTTTAATTCAAGTTAATATCCATTTTCATCTTTTATGATAACTGTTGAAATTTCAAATCTCAAATCCCTGTGTCAAAGATGTTAGAAGCTTATTTATAAGCTTAAACAAGCTTATGATAGCTTATTAAAGCTTCCTATAAGCTCATATTACAATTTTAAGCAAGTTGTCCCATGGTCAATGAAAGTCAAACTTGGACTTTATTTGAAATGGAAGCTGATGTGGGGTGTTGCAGTGGTGATAATGGGTTAAATTTGGTAGGTTAGAGTAGGATTTGGGGTTTGTTTTAGCCTGCAATCAGCTGGATCAGTTGTGAGTAGCTTTCTCAGTTTCATTTTTTTTAAGTCATATTGCAGCTTTTGCTTGTCTCTATATCTGTGGTCTCAATTGTTTTCTATGTGTTTATATAGTTGTAATATGATCATATAAACTCATTTTAATCAAAGGTACTAACTGGTTCAGTGTTTGTTCTAAGTTAAATTTGCTTTGACAGTTTTAAATAGTGTTTGGTTAATTTGCTAAATCTGTATTAGAGGTCCTAAGAGGTAGGATATTGTTGTTTCATACTTGTTTAGTCCTAATTGACTCATTTGAGTCAAGTTCTTGTGCCTGCATATGTCCATAGTCAAAATTGCATGCCTTGTCTTAACACGTGCAAACGTTGAGATTTTTGAAAACAAAGTCTTATTTTGTGTTTGAATTTCATAGAGCTAGCTTTCGATCTTATTTCATCATTATACATCAATTGCAGTCCATAAATTAGCTTCAAATTCCATCTTGGTCAACTTTCCATGATTGCTTCAAAAGGTCAAAATGGCAAAACTTTTTTGGCCAATCTAAGATGATTTTTCATGGCTTCATTTCTGAACCATTTTCAATGAAATTTGTGGTTTTAAATAGTCCTACTGGTCTAGTTACTTATCTACATTTTAGTGTATTTTTGTGAATTTGGTAGAAGCTTCATTCCGCTTATCAATATGGACATTTCCCTGTTAACCGGACTCAATCATGAAAGCGAGGTTTGTAGCAGGGTTTTGCAGCTATGTACAGAGCTCCCCGAGCTCCTCAAAGTCTGAGCTTTGGTTTAAAATGGTCTTACCCAGGTCCTCTAGAGGTTCCAATTTGTAGTTTCCCTTTTCAGCTTAATTTAGTGCTTATAATCTAGCTGCAAAATGCCCCCTCACAACTGAATTTAACCATAAGCTCATTTAAGCAAATCTGTTGAGCTTGTTGTTTCAGAGGTTAGGACTTGTTGAAACTTGTTTCATTCTAGTTCTCTTAGCTTATTGTAGTTTCCATATCTGTTGGGTAGCTTTTGGTGCCCATTTGCTTATTCAAGTGCTTATTTTATAAGCACTTTGATCATCAGTTTCATATTCTTGCACTTAACCCCATGTTTTTCCATTTTTCATAGCTTCCTAATATTATTTTAGAGTTTCCCTGAAATTTTCAGATTTTTCTAAGGTGTTTAGCTATTTTTCTTAATTTAAATTAGTTTTTAAGCATTTTTAATTAGCTTTAAATACAAATAATTAAGAAAAGCTTCAAAAAAATAATTTTTCATTTTTATTAAGTTAAGATAAATATAAAAAGTAAAAAAGTAATTTTCCATATTTTTCATAGTTTATTTTGTAATTTTTAGTAATTTAATTAGTTTTTAATAGTTTAAAATTCATAAAAAATAGAAAAAATAATCAGAAAAATACAAAAACAGTTTTGAAAATTCTATTTTGATATTTTAGACTTTTCCAATTCATAATTTTATTTTTCTAGCCTTATTTCCTAATATCTTGCATTTTAGGTTATTTTTAAATAGTTAAAAAATAGTTTTTAATTAATAATAATTAATTAAATAGTCATAAAAATAATTTTCCTTTTCTATAAATTTTCTTTTATCATTAGGATTGTAAAAATGTATTTTTCATATTTTTAGGACTTTTATTTCTTAAAATTCACTTTTTATTTTGTACGTTTACGTAATATTTATTTAAACGTAAGTTTTTAGTTTTAAGTTTTAAACGTTCATCATTTTAAATATAGTGATAGCGTTTATTTAGTAGATTTTATCTTTTTGATTTCCTCTAATTTGCATTTAAGCCCTTGTAGTTTATGTCATTTTCTTTAGTTATAATCATTCTCAATCCCTTTTCCGTTCAAATCTCTCGATCACTATACGTTTGATAATCCATTGCATAGCTCACATGGGACATAACGACCAGGAAACACTATACTCCCTGCGGATCTTCATTGCATTCGTCTCGAGCCGTTTTAAGCTTGTTACGGTCATAGCCATTCACAAGTGGCGGGCTTGTGTGATAAAGCATTGACTGTCGAGCGCATCAAATTTTGGCGGGAGCCGTCTTGCCGATTATCTTACGTCTAGCGGATTAGTGATTTGGATATTCACTCTTTTGTTTATACCATCTGTATGTTTATATTTTCTTTTAAAATCAAAACCCAAAAGATTTTCATTCTTTGTTTTACATCATGTTTTTCCAAAATACCAAAAATATTCCTCTTTACCCTCTTACCCTTTTTGATTCTTTATCCCTTTACCCTCTATCCATTTGATTCTAACTTCTTCTATTCTGATGGAATCATCGATTCCTTGTGTCGGTCGTGGAGAACCGCTTTGGTTTGCTTAGAATGGTCGTGGTGTAATAAGTCGCGCGTAACGATGCGGTAATGACATTCATAACGGAAGTTGTTTGTTTTGCGGTTCGAGGAATTCATGTTCTTATGATCGAATTTTTCAATGAGCCGAAAAATTTCTCCGACTACCCACCCCAACCCCAAAATTTTTCGTTCAATCGGCAGTATTGCTATGGTTGTGGGGATCCGTTAGTTGATTTTCGATGTCAACGATGTTCTTGCGAGAGGTGTGGAAATGATCTTACGGATGGAGTTTGTTCGTTTTGTGCCTGCTGAAAACTCATGCACTTATCCGAACTTTTCCAATTATCCTCAAAACGATTTTAGCCACCCTCCTCAATATTCATTTGAGCAAGAACCGTGCTATCAAAGTTTTAATGACACATCGTTTCAGAATGTACCGAATTGTTCTTGCACAAATTGTGGAGGTCCTCTTCAATGTCAACCGTGGAATCAAAATTACTATACTCCGGTTTTGACAATTTCCAACCTCCACAGCACCATACGGTTCAAACTCCACCTGAGCCGTTGTCTCAAGAAATCTCCCATGATTTTGAAACCGCAATGAAAACACTTGAGGATATGATGATTAACTTTAAGAATCAAGTGAGTGGTGAAAAACCATGGGAGAATTGCTAGCCGAAGAGCGAGAGGCCCGCCAATCCAAGGAAGAATTATTAGCCCTAGAGCATGCAGCTCTAAGGCGTTCCCAATTTCTTAAGGCAACTCTATATGATGATGACGAGGAGGGTTTTTATCCTTTTAGAAATAATATTTCTCAACCTCCTCGGTCTTGATATCCCCAGTTGAGATTCCATCTCAAACAACTGCTATCACACCTGATATTCCCACTCACTCTCTGAACATGGGGACGAGCATCTTGACACTGTTCTGAAAAGGAATCGGACGACTTCATAAAGTCTAGTGTTGAGAACCTTGTCCCAATCCCGAGAGAGTCACATGGAATTTCTGATCATATGTGTGATTCTTCTTCCCTCTTGAGTGTTCCAATGATCATTTGGAAACTTGTCTCCCGATTTTAGCTTACGATTGTGCTTCCTTTGGAAACATCGAGTACGTTGAGGCATCACTTCCACAACGATGTCGATCCCTTCTTGAGGAGTTCTCCGATGAACTCACTCACATCAATCCACTCTTTGATTTCGGTCGAGCCGAGAGAGACTGAAAGTCTCAGCGCGATAATGATCGCTCACTCACTTCTTATCCCAACAGTTCAATAGAGAATGTTGATCACTTTGTTCCCGAAACATTCAAAGCTACTTTCACCTATCCTCTATTTGAATTGACTCTCAATTCACCAATTTCTGAGAATCCACTCTTTGATACTCGATCGGGATAGTGATGAGCCCACAATGGAACAAGAATTCACAAATTCACATCATGTGAATGATTCTCTTCTCTTCGAGGAGTTCTCCGGTGAACTCACTCATATCATATCTCCGCTGGAGTATGATTGCTTGGATGGCAAAATCATGACGGGGAGAGAATCTCAATTTGCATAGTTATGACAAATCTTCCCACCCTCCCAACCGAGATGCCTTCCAACCCTAAGAGCTCAACCAACAAAATCCAAACGAGTGCAACTGCACTTGATCTTGAGGAAGAAGATCTTATCATGATCGTCATCATGATTTTCCTTCTTTTCTTCACCTACCTGGTGACTTCCTCTCTTCTTCACTCGCTCGGGAGGAGGACACTATCTTTGACCCCGGCATTTTCAGTTATCATTTGTGAGCCGGGTCTTTCTATGTATATCTCATCGGTGTGGAACTTTCGCGTACTTCAATGTTTATACAAACATCTTGAATGAAAGTCCGATGGAGATTATTTCTTCCACTTGCTTCCCCATGAACAAATTAATTCGGGGTCGAGTCAAGCTAGCGACTCGGTAATCAAAAACGATAGCTTACGCCATGCTATGGGTTTTCACCCATATTTCTGACTTCTTTCTATTTTCTACCACCCTAGTGTGGGGGGATTGCCCACATGTTTAAAAAAAAAAAAAAAAAAAAAAATCTTCTTTCTAAATAATGGCCGTAGTATTTCCCTTTTACGTTTCGTTTCGCATAACCGCTGCGGTACTTTGAATATTGAGGGCAATATTCATTTCTAAGTGTGGGGATTCTGAATTTTATCATGTAATTATCCGCCTAATTCCCCGTTTTGGCCAATTTTTTTTGGAGTAAGTGTTCTACACTTACTCAATTGGTTATCAACCGCCGTATAAGACAAAAGGATTGGCTAATCCAAGAGCAAACGGCTCTTGGTAAAGATATCTCAAATCCGTTGACGGCTTGCAATTTGCCCAAAATTGTATGGTATTCAACTCACCATATCCTAAAAGTGAAGAGTTGGCTAGCCCGCAAGTTTATGGCTTGTGGTAAAGGCAGTTGGAAAACCATAATTGTAATCAGCTCATTTCCAAAGATAATTCGATAATTTATCTAAGAGTTGGCTAGTCCGTAAGGGTACGACTTCCGTAAAGACAAAATCAAATTCGTTGAAAGTCGGTGGTTTGCTCAAAATCACATGGTTATCGGTGTACCATAGTTCTTACTTTAACTGAAACATTTGGCTATCTTTCCGAAGTAATGGCTTTTGGTAAAGAGATTCAAATCCATTATGTTTTTCTCAAAAGATTGCTAGGGACTAGCAATAGTTCAGTGTGGGGATTGATGGTGTGTAAATACCCATCATTTTTGGTTAAATCTGAATCAAGCAAAACGCTTAAAATGCTCGAAATGCATCAAAATACTGAAAATATTCCAAAATTGCATTTTATATGTTTCAGATGCAAAATGTTTAAAATCAGATGAAAAATGAGCAAAGTTTGCATAATTGGCGCTTTTGTGAGTCCCCAAGTTTCTAAAATCACAAAATAGTCCCCGAGTCAAAATTTCAAAAGAAAATCACCAAAGGTCCTTTTTAAATCATAACTTGTCAAAATTAGTCCTTTGGTGAAAAATATCAAAAGTTTGAGAAAATTACAAGTTTGGTCCTCCAAGTTTGAAAATTGGCAAAATGGCCCCGAAAATTGCAAAATGGAAAGTTTGGTCCTTATACTTTTGAGAGTGTCACTTTGGTCCCTTGAAACATCTTTGTGAATTTGTGCCTTGGTCCTTGCATTTTGGGAATTTACAAAGAAGGTCCTTGTCATTTAATCCCTTGTCAAATCCAATTTGGACCCTTGCCACTTAAACCTTTGGACCCTTACTCTTTTTGGACCCCCCCTTTATTACTAATACCCTGGTCAATCCCTGTGGTCAAACAAACACCTTCGCGCCTTTTCCTCCTTTCTTCTCCACTTGTCTCTGCAAACTCCTGCTACACACAACCAAACCTCACCTTATCTCTTCCCTTGTCCCCCCAAACAGGCCTACATCCAAGAAGCTTTGATTACTCCTCTCCCATCACACTCAACACCCACCACTGTCAAATAAACCTTTCCGCCAAATTGACATTTTGGCCAAATCTCACAAAAGTCATCCTATAGCTCGGGAATCAGTGGGATCCACTTAAAAGAAAGAGAGAAGATGGGTATAAAAGGAGGAAGCTAAAGGAAGAAGGAAAAAGTAGTAGTTAGATTTATAAAATTTTCTTAATGTCGTTTTTTAAGCTTAACATGTATTAACTAGTTCTCATTTGTATTTTTCAGTTTATTTGTATCAAACAAAGGCATTCAAGTGATTTGCAACTCTGTTTAAGTTTTAATTCAAGTTAATATCCATTTTCATCTTTTATGATAACTGTTGAAATTTCAAATCTCAAATCCCTGTGTCAAAGATGTTAGAAGCTTATTTATAAGAAAGCAAGCAAGCTTATGATAGCTTATTAAAGCTTCCTATAAGCTCATATTACAATTTTAAGCAAGTTGTCCCATGGTCAATGAAAGTCAAACTTGGACTTTATTTGAAATGGAAGCTGATGTGGGGTGTTGCAGTGGTGATAATGGGTTAGATTTGGTAGGTTAGAGTAGGATTTGGGGTTTGTTTTAGCCTGCAATCAATTTGGATCGGGCCAGTAGTGAGTAGCTTTCGAGTTTCATTTTTTAAGTCATATTGCAGCTTTTGCTTGTCTCTATATCTGTGGTCTCAATTGTTTTCTATGTGTTTATATAGTTGTAATATGATCATATAAACTCATTTTAATCAAAGGTACTAACTGGTTCAGTGTTTGTTCTAAGTTAAATTTGCTTGACAGTTTTTAAATAGTGTTTGGTTAATTTGCTAAATTGTATTAGAGGTCCGACAGAGGTAGGATATTGTTGTTTCATACTTGTTTAGTCCTAATTGACTCATTTGAGTCAAGTTCTTGTGCCTGCATATGTCCATAGTCAAAATTGCATGCCTACTGTCTTAACTCTGTTGAGATTTTTGAAAAACAAAGTCTTATTTTGTGTTTGAATTTCATAGAGCTAGCTGTTTTCAGTCTTATTTCATCATTATACATCAATTGCAGTCCATAAATTAGCTTCAAATTCCATCTTGGTCAACTTTCCATGATTGCTTCAAAAAGTCAAAATGGCAAAACTCAGTTTTGGCCAATCTAAGATGATTTTTCATGGCTTCATTTCTGAACCATTTTCAATGAAATTTGTGGTTTTAAATAGTCCTACTGGTCTAGTTACTTATCTACATTTTAGTGTATTTTTGTGAATTTGGTAGAAGCTTCATTCTGGCTTATCAATATGGCACCATTTCCCCTGCAGTAACTCTGAAAGTCGAGTTTGCTGTGGGTTTTCAGTGCTCAGGAGCTCCATGTAGCTCCCGAGCTCCTCAAAGTCTGAGCTTTGGTTTGCATGGTCTTACCCAGGTCCTCTAGAGGTTCCAATTTGTAGTTTCCTCAAATTCACTTAATTTAGTGCTTATAATCTAGCTGCAAAATGCCCCCTCACAACTGAATTTAACCATAAGCTCATTTAAGCAAATCTGTTGAGCTTGTTGTTTCAGAGGTTAGGACTTGTTGAAACTTGTTCCATTCTATTTCTCTTAGCTTATTGTAGTTTCCATATCTGTTGGGTAGCTTTTGGTGCCCATTTGCTTATTCAAGTGCTTATTTTATAAGCACTTTGATCATCAGTTTCATATTCTTGCACTTAACCCCATGTTTTTCCATTTTTTTTCAGCATAGCTTCCTAATATTATTTTAGAGTTTCCCTGAAATTTTCAGATTTTTCTAAGGTGTTTAGCTATTTTTCTTAAATTAGTTTTAAGCATTTTTAATTAGCTTTAAATACAAATAATTAAGAAAAGCTTCAAAAAAATAATTTTTCATTTTTATTAAGTTAAGATAAATATAAAAAGTAAAAAAAAGTAATTTTCCATATTTTTCATAGTTTATTTTGTAATTTTTAGCAATTTAATTAGTTTTTAATAGTTTAAAATTCATAAAAAATAGAAAAATAATCAAAAAATACAAAACGTTTTGAAAAATTCTATTTTGATATTTTAGACTTTTCCAATTCATAATTTTATTTTTCTAGCCTTATTTCCTAATATCTTGCATTTTAGGTTATTTTAAATAGTTAAAAATAGTTTTTAATTAATAATAATTAATTAAATAGTCATAAAAATAATTTTCCTTTTCTATAAATTTTCTTTTATCATTAGGATTGTAAAAATGTATTTTTCATATTTTTAGGACTTTTATTTCTTAGTTTCACTTTTTATTTTGTATGCTTACGTATTATTTATTTAAACGTAAGTTTTAGTTTTAAGTTTTAAACGTTCATCATTTTAAATATAGTGATAGCGTTTATTTAGTAGATTTTATCTTTTTGATTTCCTCTAATTTGCATTTAAGCCCTTGTAGTTTATGTCATTTTCTTTAGTTATAATCATTCTCAATCTCTTTTTCCGTTCAAATCTCTCGATCACTAAACGTTTGATAATCCATTGCACAACTCGCTGGGACATAACGACCCGGGGAACACTATACTCCCCAGATCTTCATTGCATCTGCCTCGAGCCGCTTTAAGCTTGTTACGTCCGCCATTCACAAGTGGCGTGCTTGTGTGATAAAGCTTGACTGCTCTGGAGCGCATCAAATTTTTCGGCGCTACCCGGAGTCAGGCTTGATTATCTTACGTCTAGCGTGATTAGTGATTTGATATTCACTCTTTGTTTATACCATCTGTATGTTTATATTTTCTTTTAAAAATCAAAAACCCAAAAAGATTTTCATTCTTTGTTTTTACATCATGTTTTTCAAAAATACCAAAAATATTCCTCTTTACCCTCTTACCCTTTTGATTCTTTATCCCTTTACCCTCTATCCATTTGATTCTAACTTCTTCTATTCTGATGGAATCATCGATTCCTTGTGTCGGTTGTGGAGAACCGCTTTTCGGTTCACCGTGTCGTTGGTGTACGTGTGAACGATGCGGTAATGACATTCATAACGGAAGTTGTTTGTTTTGCGGTTCGAGGAATTCATGTTCTTATGATCAAAAATTTTTCAATGAGCCGAAAAATTTCTCCGACTACCCACCCCAACCCCAAAATTTTTCGTTCAATCAGCAGTATTGCTATGGTTGTGGGGATCCGTTAGTTGATTTTCGATGTCAACGATGTTCTTGTGAGAGGTGTGGAAATGATCTTACGGATGGATTTTGTTCTTTTGTGCTCTTGGGGCTGAAAACTCATGCACTTATCCGAACTTTTCCAATTATCCTCAAAACGATTTTAGCCACCCTCCTCAATATTCATTTGAGCAAGAACCGTACTATCAAAGTTTTAATGACACATCGTTTCAGAATGTACCGAATTGTTCTTGCACAAATTGTGGAGGTCCTCTTCAATGTCAACCGTGGAATCAAAATTACTATACTTCCGGTTTTGACGATTTCCAACCTCCACAAAGACCATACGGTTCAAACTCCACCTGAGCCGTTGTCTCAAGAAATCTCCCATGATTTTGAAACCGCAATGAAAACACTTGAGGATATGATGATTAACTTTAAGAATCAAGTGAGTGGTGAGAAAACCATTGGAGAATTGCTAGCCGAAGAGCGAGAGGCCCGCCAATCTAGGGAAGAATTATTAGCCCTAGAGCATGCAGCTCTAAAGCGTTCCCAATTTCTTAAGGCAACTCTATATGATGATGACGAGGAGGGTTTTTATCCTTTTAGAAATAATATTCTCAACCTCTCGCCATTGATATCCCAGCTTGAGATTCCATCTCAAACAACTGCTATCACACCCGATATTCCCACTCACTCTCGAACATGGGGACGAGCATCTTGACACTGCTCCTCGAAAAGGAATCGGACGACTTCATAAAGTCTAGTGTTGAGAACCTTGTCCCAATCCCGAGAGAGTCACAGGGAATTTCTGATCATATGTGTGATTCTTCTTTCCCTCTTGAGTGTTCAAATGATCATTTGGAAACTTTCTCCGATTTTAGCGATGATTGTGCTTCCTTTGGAAACATCGAGTACGTTGAGGCATCACTTCACAACTGATCTCGATCCCCTTCGAGGAGTTCTCCGATGAACTCACTCACATCAATCCACTCTTTGATTTCGTCGATCCTCGAGAGAGACGAAAGTCTCACTGATAATGATCGCTCACTCACTTCTTATCCCAAATCCAATAGAGAATGTTGATCACTTTGTTCCCTAAACATTCAAAGCTACTTTCACCAATCCTCTATTTGAATTCGACTCAATTCACTTCATTTCTCGAGAATCCACTCTTGATACTCGATCGAGGATAGTGATGAGCCCACAATGGAACAAGAATTCACAAATTCACATCATGTGAATGATTCTCTTCACGAGGAGTTCTCCGGTGAACTCACTCATATCATATCTCTACTGGAGTATGATTGCTTGATGGCAAAATCATGATCGGGAGAGAATCTCAATTTGCATAGTTATGACAAATCTTCCCACCCTTCCAACCGAGATGCCTTCCAACCCTAAGAGCTCAACCAACAAAATCCAAACGAGTGCAACTGCACTTGATCTTGAGGAAGAAGATCTTATCATGATCGTCATCATGATTTTCCTTCTTTTCTTCACCTACCGGGTGACTTCCTCTCTTCTTCACTCGTTCGGGAGTGAGGACACTATCTTTGACCCTGGCATTTTCAGTTATCATTTGTGAGCCGGGTCTTTCTATGTATATCTCATCGGTGTGGAACTTTCGCGTACTTCAATGTTTATACAAACATCTTGAATGAAAGTCCGATGGAGATTATTTCTTCCACTTGCTTCCCCATGAACAAATTAATTCGGGGTCGAGTCAAGCTAGCGACTGAATCAAAAAGAGCACGCCATATGGGTTTTCACCCATATTTCTTACTTCTTTCTATTTTCTACCACCCTAGTGTGGGGGGGTTGCCCACATGTTTAAAAAAAATCTTCTTTCTAAATAATGGCCGTAGTATTTCCCTTTTACGTTCTTTGTTTCGGCATAACCGCGGTACTTTGAATATTGAGGGCAATATTCATTTCTAAGTGTGGGGGGGAGTTCTCACGAATTTTATCATGTAATTATCCTACTAATTCCGCTTTTGGCCAAAATTTTTTGGAGTAAGTGTTCTACACTTACTCAATTGGTTATCAACCGCCATGTTCAAAGACAAAAGGATTGGCTAATCCAAGAGCAAACGGCTCTTGGTAAAGATATCTCAAATCCGTTGACGGCTTGCAATTTGCCCAAAATTGTATGGTATTCAACTCACCATATCCTAAAAGTGAAGAGTTGGCTAGCCCGCAAGTTTATGGCTTGTGGTAAAGGCAAGTGGAAAATCCATAATTGGTAATCACTCACCAAAGATAATTGATAATTTATCTAAGAGTTGGCTAGTCCGTATGGTACGCTTCGTAAAGACAAAATCAAACCGTTGAAAGTGGTGGTTTGCTCAAAATCACATGGTTATCTCGGTGTACCATAGTTCTTACTTGAATGAAACATTTGGCTACCTGAAGTAATGGCTTTTGTAAAGAGATTCAAATCCATTATGTTTTTTTTTCAAAAGATTGCTAGGGACTAGCAATAGTTTAGTGTGGGGGATTGATGAGTGTCCAAATACTCATCATTTTGTTAATCTGAATCGCAAAACGCTTAAAAATGCTCGAAATGCATCAAAATACTGAAAATATTCCAAAATTGCATTTTATATGTTTCAGATGCAAAATGTTTAAAATCAGATGAAAAATGAGCTATGTTTGCATAATTGGCGCTTCAGCCCCCAAGTTTCTAAAATCGTCAAAAATAGTCCCTGAGTCAAAATTTCAAAAGAAAAATCACCAAAGGTCCTTTTTAAATCATAACTTGTCAAAATTAGTCCTTTGGTGAAAAATATCAAAAGTTTGAGAAAATTACAAGTTTGGTCCTCCAAGTTTGAAAATTGGCAAAATCCCTGAAAATTGCAAAATGGCAAGTTTGGTCCTTATACTTTTTGAGAGTGTCACTTTTGGTCCCTTGAAACATCTTTGTGAATTTGGCAGCCTTGGTCCTTGCATTTTCGAATTTACAGAAGGTCCTTGTCATTTAATCCTTGTAAATCCAATTTGGACCCTTGCCACTTAAACCTTTGACCCTTACTCTTTTGGACCCCCTTATTACTACTAATACTGGTCAATCCCTGTGGTCAAACAAACACCTTCGCGCCTTTTCCTCCTTTCTTCTCCACTTGTCTCTGCAAACTCCTGCTACACACAACCAAACCTCACCTTATCTCTTCCCTTGTCCCCCCTCCAAACACTACATCCAAGAAGCTTTGATTACTCCTCTCCCCATCACACTCAACACCCACCAGCTGTCAAATAAACCTTTCCCGCCAAATTGACATTTTGGCCAAATCTCACAAAAGTCACCCTATAGCCTGAATCGTGGGATCCACTCAGAAAAGAAAGAGAAAGAAGATGGGTATAAAAGGAGGAAGAAAGAAGGAAGCAAGAGTAGTAGTTAGATTTATAAAATTTTCTTAATGTCGTTTTTTAAGCTTAACATGTATTAACTAGTTCTCATTTGTATTTTTCAGTTTATTTGTATCAAACAAAGGCATTCAAGTGATTTGCAACTCTGTTTAAGTTTTAATTCAAGTTAATATCCATTTTCATCTTTTATGATAACTGTTGAAATTTCAAATCTCAAATCTCATGTCAAAGATGTTAGAAGCTTATTTATAAGCTTAAACAAGCTTATGATAGCTTATTAAAGCTTCCTATAAGCTCATATTACAATTTTAAGCAAGTTGTCCCATGGTCAATGAAAGTCAAACTTGGACTTTATTTGAAATGGAAGCTGATGTGGGGTGTTGCAGTGGTGATAATGGGTTAGATTTGGTAGGTTAGAGTAGGATTAGGGGTTTGTTTTAGCCTCTCAATCATGGATCATTGTGAGTAGCTTTCTCAGTTTCATTTTTTTTAAGTCATATTGCAGCTTTTGCTTGTCTCTATATCCTGGTCTCAATTGTTTTCTATGTGTTTATATAGTTGTAATATGATCATATAAACTCATTTTAATCAAAGGTACTAACTGTTCGCTTGTTTGTTCTAAGTTAAATTTGCTTGATGTTTTTAAATAGTGTTTGGTTAATTTGCTAAATCTGTATTAGAGGTCTGATCAGAGGTAGGTTATTGTTGTTTCATACTTGTTTAGTCCTAATTGACTCATTTGAGTCAAGTTCTTGTGCCTGCATATGTCCATAGTCAAAATTGCATGCCTACTGTCTTAACTGTGCAACTGTTGAGATTTTTGAAAAACAAAGTCTTATTTTGTGTTTGAATTTCATAAAGCTAGCTGTTTTCAGTCTTATTTCATCATTATACATCAATTGCAGTCCATAAATTAGCTTCAAATTCCATCTTGGTCAACTTTCCATGATTGCTTCAAAAAGTCAAAATGGCAAAACTCAGTTTTGGCCAATCTAAGATGATTTTTCATGGCTTCATTTCTGAACCATTTTCAATGAAATTTGTGGTTTTAAATAGTCCTACTGGTCTAGTTACTTATCTACATTTTAGTGTATTTTTGTGAATTTGGTAGAAGCTTCATTCTGGCTTATCAATATGGCACCATTTCCCCTGTGCAACTGACTCAGTGAAAGCTGAGTTTGCACAGGGGTTTTGCAGGCTTGTACAGAGCTCCCCTGAGCTCCTCAAAGTCTGAGCTTTGGTTTGCATGGTCTTACCCAGGTCCTCTAGAGGTTCCAATTTGTAGTTTCCCTTTTCAGCTTAATTTAGTGCTTATAATCTAGCTGCAAAATGCCCCCTCACAACTGAATTTAACCATAAGCTCATTTAAGCAAATCTGTTGAGCTTGTTGTTTCAGAGGTTAGGACTTGTTGAAACTTGTTCCATTCTAGTTCTCTTAGCTTATTGTAGTTTCCATATCTGTTGGGTAGCTTTTGGTGCCCATTTGCTTATTCAAGTGCTTATTTTATAAGCACTTTGATCATCAGTTTCATATTCTTGCACTTAACCCCATGTTTTTCCATTTTTCATAGCTTCCTAATATTATTTTAGAGTTTCCCTGAAATTTTCAGATTTTTCTAAGGTGTTTAGCTATTTTTCTTAATTTAAATTAGTTTTTAAGCATTTTTAATTAGCTTTAAATACAAATAATTAAGAAAAGCTTCAAAAAAATAATTTTTCATTTTTATTAAGTTAAGATAAATATAAAAAGTAAAAAAAGTAATTTTCCATATTTTTCATAGTTTATTTTGTAATTTTTAGCAATTTAATTAGTTTTTAATAGTTTAAAATTCATAAAAAATAGAAAAAATAATCAGAAAAATACAAAAACAGTTTTGAAAATTCTATTTTGATATTTTAGACTTTTCCAATTCATAATTTTATTTTTCTAGCCTTATTTCCTAATATCTTGCATTTTAGGTTATTTTAAATAGTTAAAAATAGTTTTTAATTAATAATAATTAATTAAATAGTCATAAAAATAATTTTCCTTTTCTATAAATTTTCTTTTATCATTAGGATTGTAAAAATGTATTTTTCATATTTTTAGGACTTTTATTTCTTAAAATTCACTTTTTATTTTGTACGTTTACGTAATATTTATTTAAACGTAAGTTTTTAGTTTTAAGTTTTAAACGTTCATCATTTTAAATATAGTGATAGCGTTTATTTAGTAGATTTTATCTTTTTGATTTCCTCTAATTTGCATTTAAGCCCTTGTAGTTTATGTCATTTTCTTTAGTTATAATCATTCTCAATCCCTTTTTCCGTTCAAATCTCTCGATCACTATACGTTTGATAATCCATTGCATAGCTCGCTGGGACATAACGACCCGGGGAAACACTATACTCCCTAGATCTTCATTGCATTCTTCCTCGAGCTTTAAGCTTGTTACGGTCCGCCATTCACAAGTGCAGGCTTGTGTGATAAAGCTTGACTGCTCGAGCGTCAATGATCGCATCGACAGTGGAAGCGATGCCTCAACATACTCGATGTTTCCATAAGAAGCACAATCGCCGCTAAAATCGAGAAAGTTTCAAAATGATCTTTTGAACACTCAAGAGGGAAGAAGAATCACACATATGATCGAAGTTCCCGGACTCTTCGGATTGGGACAAGTTCTCATCACTAGACTTTATGAATTCGTCCGATTCCTTTCGTGAACAAAGTCAAGATGCTCGTCCCCCATGTTCAGAGAGTGAGTGGGAATATCGGGTGTGATAACAACAGACTGAGGGAGTTGAGAAATATTATCTTTAAAAGGATAAAACCTCTCTCATCATATATAGAGCCTTTAAGAAATTGGAACGCCTTTAGCGCATGCTCTAGGACTAATAATTCTTCCCTAGATTTTGCGAGCCTCTCGCCTTTCTCGCTAGCAATTCTCCCATGGTTTTTCACCACTCACTTGATTCTAAGGTTTTGAATTATATCATCAAGTTTTTCATTGCGTTTCAAAATCTTGGGAAATTTCTTTAGGCAACGGCCGTGGGTTTGAACCGTATGGTGCTGTGGAGGTTGGAAATTGTCAAAACCGGAAGTATAGTAATTTTGATTCCACGGTTGACATTGAAAATTATCGTGAGGATCTCCACAATTCTCACAACAAGAAAATGTTGAGCTGGATTGGTGAATCATATGGATATTGGTCATAAACAGTTTCCGAGCATCACCGAAAACTGTTCATAGACAAACGCGGTTTCCGATTGACACTTAAATCCTTGGTGAGGACCTCCACAAAATTCAAGCAGCTTATATGGAGATAAGTCGGGCTGTGGTGGGTAATTGAAAAGTTTGAGGGTCGCTAAATGAGTTCGGATTAGGATCATAATCAAATGAATTCCTCGAACCACAAACAAACAACTCCCGTTATGAATATCATTACCACATCTGTACACACGCATAACCAACGCAGTGGTGAACCAAAAGAGGCTCACCACAACCGACACAAGGAATAAACGATTCCATGAGAATAGAAGAAATCAAATGGATAGAGGGTAAAGGGATAAAGAATCAAAAAAGGTAAGAGGGTAAAGAGGAATATTTTTGGTATTTTTGAAAAACATGATGTAAAGACAAAGAATGAAAATCTTTTGGGTTTTGATTTTTATAAGAAAATATAAATACATATAGATGGTATGAACAAGGAGTGAATATCCAAATCACTAATCTGCTAAACGTAAGATAATTAGCACAGCTCCCCGGCAGCGGCGCCAAAAATTTGATCCGCTCCCGAACCGTCAAGTTTTCTCACACAAACCGGCCACTTGTGAATGGCCGACCGTAAGGAACTTAAAACGGTTCGGAAACAAATGCAATGAAGATCTGGAGAGTATAGTGTTTCCCTAGGTCGTTATGTCCCAACGAGCCGTGCGAGAATAATCAAACGTTTAGTGATCGAGAAGATTTGAACGGATAAGGAGATATGATTGATTATACTAAAAGAGAAAGTATATAAACTACATGGGCTTAAATGCAAATTAAAGAGAATTAAAAAGATAAAAAATATTAAATAAACGCTATCACTATTAGCAAAATGATGTTTTTGATTTTTCTTTTATAAAACTTACATTAAAAACTACGTGACGTACAAAAGAAAAATGTGAAACTAAAGCAGTATTTATCCTAAAAATATGAAAATGATATTTTTACAAGCCTAATGATAAAAGAAAATTTATAGAAAAAGAAAATTATTTTTATAACTATTTAACTAATTATTATTCATTAAAAACTATTTTTACTTATTAATTAATAGCCTAAAATACAAGAAAATATGAAACAAATCTAGAAAAATAAAATTATGACTTGGAAAAATCTAAAATAACAAAATAGAATTTTCAAAACTATTTTTGTATTTTTCTGATTATTTTTCTATTTTCTAGGAATTAAAAACTATTTAAAACTACTTAAATTGCTTAAAAATACAAATTTAACTAAGAAAAATCTAAAAAAAATATTTTTTTTGTCTTTTTATATTTATCTTAACCTAATAAAAATGAAAAATTATTGTTTTGAAACTTTTCTTAATTAATTGTATTAAATGCTAATTAAAAAGTACTAAAAATTGATTAAAATGCAGAAAAATAGCAACCTGACTTGGAAAAATATGAAAAATTCAATAAAAGTCTAAAATATTATTGAGAATCTAGGAAAAATGGAAAAACAGGTGGTTGTGTGTGGAATTATGCACTGTTATGAAAATGCTTATAAATAAGCACTCCAAATAAGCAAATGAGCACCAAAAGTCACCAACTGATTACAAAAGCTATATTATGCTATATATACTCAAAATGAACTAAAAAAAACTATCCTAAACCACAGAATTTCAAACTACAAAGATATGGAAGATTTGAGCTTATAAGCTTGCGTTTTGGGTGCTTCTTTGGAGATTAAGCATAAGCTTCCAAATAAGCTGAAACTACAAAACAGAAGTGGGAACCTGCACTAGACCTGGGTGGCTATCTACAAGCCAAAGATGAGACCTAGATAAGCTCAACCGAGCTTGTGGTAGCTCCTCGCAGACCTCGTGACTGACTCAACTTTCATGAGTCAGTTGCACAGGCGCTTTATGCCCATTTTAAGCCATTGGGTCTTATAAAAATTTGACAAAAATATATAAAATTCACAATGATAAACTAGACCATATAACTTTTAAAACCACAAGTTTCATTTGATTTGGCCCAGAACTGAGCTCATGAAAATTCCCTCTAGTTGGGCTCAAACAAAGTTTTCAAGTTTTGACTTTGAAAGTGAAATGTTTTGACTTAAATGAGATTTGAACTCAATTTGTGGACTGATCTTGACATTAAATGATGAAATATAACTAATGCAATCTAACTCTATGTAATTAAAACACAAAATGAGCTTTTGAATGTTAAAAACCCCAACAGTAGCTTGACACAGATGAGAATGGATTTTGACTTTGATAGCTTGCAGCAATATGAAGCAGATATGAATACAAATGAGCTACACAATCCTAAAGCAACAAGGCTTAACTACTGAACACACCTATAACACAGTTTAAGCATATGACCCAAACACCATTTTAAGTACTGATTTGCAATGAAAATTGAACCAACTGCTAAACTATCTTTTGCAGACACTTAAGCTAACTCTAACTAACCTAATAACATATTAATCAACAAATAAAAACTACTCTACACCACAAATACAGATTATGCAACAAACTTGAAAATCACTTACATGTGGTCCTATCCACAAAGTGCCAAAGCAACACGTGTTCCACTACCCTATTCTAATCCATGAAACAACCCAATATCAATCCAAATCCAAGTTCTGCATCACCCTTTTCCATTTCCAAGATCAAATGAACCCAGTTTGACTTTTATTGACCAAAAGCCAAAATTGCTTAAAATTGAATTGTGAGCTTATAAAAAGCTATAAGAAGCTTCAATTAACTTGTTTGAGCTCAAAAATAAAATACTAGAAGCTTGTACAAGAGAATTCAAACCAAATGTGCAAAGTAAACATGAAACTTGAGACTTATATGAAAACTTGGATTGATAATCAAAAGCACATTACAAGGATGTTTTAACTTAAATGTGATACATAGAACTTGAAATTACAACATTTTATGTTAAACTAAGATATTTATTTAAAAAACGACATTAAGAAAAATTATAAAACTAACTACTACTCTTCTACTTGCATTTCTTCTCTCTTTTATACCCAACTCTGCTTTTTTTCTCTCTCTGAGCTAATCCCACCTCTCTCCAGGACCATTGGATGGCTTCAAGTAATATTGGCCATAGATTTGGTTTTTGGTGGGAAAGATGTCTTTTGACAGTTGGGGTTGAGTGAGGGAGTTGAAGGTGCATTAAATGCCTTTTGGAGTGTTAGGAGAGGTGGAGGGAACAAGGTGGGTGGAAAAAGGAGCTGGAGGAGGGGGGTTGAGTGTAAGCAGGCATTTGCAGAGATAGTTGGTGAAGAAGAGTGTTTGGCGGGCAAAAGGGTGGTTTGACTTATTTGTTTGACTGGTGTAATATTATAAGGCAAGGGGTCCAAATTGTTATTGACAGGGGTCATAAGGTGTATGGCAGGTCCAAAAAGGTGTTAAAGGTTTTAATAAAACAAGGACCTATTGTGTAAATTCTGAAAATGCAAGGACCACATCTGCCAATTCTGCAAAGTTGCTCCAAGGGACTAAAAGTGACAAGTTTCCATAATACAAGGACCAAACTTGACATTTTCAATTTTCCAAGGACTATTTTTGCCAAATTTGAAACTTGGAGGACCAAACTTGTAATTTCTCAAAACTTTTGATATTTTTCACCAAAGGACTAATTTTGACAACTTATGATTTAAAAAGGACCTTTGGTGATTTTTCTTTTAAATTAAGTGCTCAGGGACTATTTCTGTCAACTTTTGAAACTTGGGGACTAAACCGCCAATTATGCAAACTTAGCTCATTTTCATCTGATTTTGAACATTTTGCATCTGAAACATATAAAATGCAATTTTGGAATATTTTCAGTATTTTGATGCATTTCTGAGCATTTTCAAACGTTTTGCAGTTCAGATTGACCCAAAAATGATGAGTATTTACACACTCATCACCGCTCGTGAAAAGCTCGGGATGGGATCAGTAAAAAGCTCGAACGAGCTGAGCCTAAATGAGCTCGAGCCTAAGTTGCAGCTCGTTTATTCGAGCTCGAGCTCGAGCTTTACATACAAAGCTCGTTTGGGCTAGCGAGCGTAAACGAGCCCTAAACAACATTATGATATTTTTTGTATTAAACATATATATGAGCCGAGCTAGAGCTTATTAACGAGCTCAACAAAGATATATTGCGAGCCGAGCTCGAGCTCGAGCCAAGCTTCAACTTTTCTTTTCCAAATTGTGTAAATGAGCCGAGCCCGAGCTTATATAACATACCACGAGCCGAGCTCGAGCTCTGGCAGGCTCGGGCTCGGCTCGTTTTCACCCCTAACCACCACCATCATTATCCCATCATCTTGTCACCACACTTTATTAACAAACACAAAACAATTCCCAAATCTCATCTTCATCCACTATACTAAAAAACATAAACTCCATTAAACACCAAATTTTCATTATCCACCTTCATACCCACAACACCAACACCCAAATTCATACAAAATCAAAACCCGCAAACTCAATTAATCTATATTTTAGAGGTGGCAAAGTCTGACTATATGCAAAAAAGTTGGGCTGCTATGGCCAAATTTTCAAAATTGGGGGAGGGGCTTTGGGCAAGATGGATCGAATAATGAGTCTAACCAGACAAAATAATAGTATGCTTATTAATAGCGGGTGTAATTGGCGGTAGACTCCAACTAGTTCACTTGTATGGTATAATCATCATAATGGTTCTCTCTCTCTCTCTCTCTCTCTCTCTCTCTCTCTCTCTCTCTCTCTCTCTCTCTCTCTCTCTTTCCCCCAGTAATAGTTTATGTTTTAATTGCGTTTAACCCTAAACACATATTGGCCATGCATACCAAACCACGAATTACAGATCTCCTAACAAGTATAACCTAATTTAACTCGTATAAAGGGTGTTCATAGGATACTTACTTGATCCTACTGTAGCGTAAGCTTCTAGACCAGTATACGTGCATGTAATCAACTATTTTTTTCTTTTGCTTCTTGGATCGATCGAACTAGAGTTTCACGGGGAGAATCACAGTTTAGATTGTGTCAAGATCCATTGGTACTGTTCATGTAGTGCTAGGGCTACGAACTTATGCAAGTTGGAGAGTACAGACATTGGTAACAATCGACTGGAAGTCGGTTGTGTCGTCTTAGGGTTTCGACACTTGGGAACTGGTCAACGAAAATGGAGATGGGAGGAGAGGGGATGGAGTTTTAGGGTTATGGAGGATTAAGTGATTACTAGTTTTGGGGTAAAGGCTTAACCATGGTAAATTTATTACTCCAAAAAATAGTAAGTACAACGAATAAGGGTGAATCCCAAATTTCAGCCTAAAACTAGGCGAAAACAAATGCACTATTTCACAAAAAGATGTAGATTGGCGGGAACACCCTGACCCCGGGTGCCTTTTGGCACCAGCTATTGTCCACCCCAAAAGGAAAACAAATGCACTAACTGTGCTTCAAACCTAACATATCATAAGAATGACATGCTACACTTATGAGACATACTACAAACGCTATATAAGTTGACCACGAAGACTAATATAAAAAGCATTTGCGAACTGTATTAAGGCTTAAGTCAAACTGGGATCATCAAAGTCATCATCATCGTACGAGTATTCATCATAAGAATCCTTCCATTGTTCATACAAACTTTTTTTTTAGGGATACAAAGACATTCCTAATCCAACTAGAACATTCTAGTAATTATCCATTAAGCAATACAAGTTTGACAATGTGTCATACTCCCCCTCATAAGGGTCGGACGAATATACCACAACTTTAAAGGTTGTGGTTTTGCCTTTTATGCTTAAATATATTTATCCAAGATAAATGAAATAACCCTGGATAATTACCAATTTATCTCTCTATGAGAATATTACCATCGGAGACATGTCACTTGTGGTAGGGTCCACGTAATATTCTATGTTTGTCTTTTTGTTCGGAGCCTAAGTCCTTTTGGAGGTTGAAACTCTTTGGAGGGTAAGGCTCTATGAGGTAGGCTCCTTGTGTATTGGCGGAATTCCTTATCGTTGTCTAGTAGGTTTTATGTCAATGATCACGTCGAGCACTATATGTGTATTGCTCGGAGGCCAGGCTCCGACCATAGCTAGATACACCATCACTGACAAATGATAAAGTGTACATTACCCCACCGTTGATATATAATTCAGTCTAAACGCCAAAACATGCACTTCGGAACTTTAATCAACTACCTCCTCCAATAATCAACTATTCAATTGTTTCAAACGTTATATGCATTACTTCTAGGCATTTTCGTTGTAATGGTTACGATTTTTCAACCACGATGGGTACGGAATTATGTATTAGTATCAATTCTATGTTTGTGATTTGGTTAGATTATTTTTTAATACTAGAATAATAACTGCTGCTACTTTACCTTCTTCATCACTAGTTTGTATCCAATAAATCATGAACAAAAACACAAAAAAGTAAAGCAAAAGGACATAAGGTCATCACTTGAATAACATACGTGACATTTTCATTCAACATATATAGTAAAAGAACAAGGAGAAAAATATGACTATGGAACGTAAGCAACTATGCAAGTTAAGAGATTGAGAACTGGAGTTGATTTATAAGGTTGTCAGGTTGTGGATAACTAGATAATGAATAAGGGCTCTCTCCTCCCTTTCTTTTGTGGGCCAAATATAGAAAGTTATGATTGGTCTCAAACCCAAAAGCCAGAAACATACTCAACATACTCGGTCTGCCTCCCTCTTACTCGTGCTTTAAAAAATGAGGGTATCCAAAAACATTTAGCAATACCCTTGGAGGGGTAGGTGTGGTAATAGTTTTCCTGAAAAGAAAATTACTACTCCGTAAAAAGTGAAAACTGATTGGAGGTGTTTGGGATTACGTATTATTAACCTGTACATATGGCTTAATGGCATGCCGCATGTGGTTAATCACTTTCTAATAGCAGACGCAAATAAGCCAACAGAACATAAATTATGCAATCCAAAAACACTTTCAAACTTGTATAGATGCCAAGACACACTTTTTGGTGCAAAGGTGAAAAATATATCGACTTCCAAAGAATAGTACATCATAAGGATAAAAGACTAAAATTTGGACATTTCCAAATCTGATACAAAGCAAAATACAAACTACCCGATATCAGATAAAGATACAAGGAAATCTGACAAAGCTAAACTAGCAGACCAAAACAGAGCATCCAAATCCGAGCATATGACTACACTGCACTTAACAAGCCTTATCCTTCCCAGACACATTCAACAATCAGATAAATCGATTCACCTTTTGATTGCACCTACCATCTAACTACATTTCCTCAACATCTTCCCACCAAGACCATTCAACCCGCACCCACAATGGCCAAAGTAGGAAGGGAGAGAGGCATCGTTACGAACCCATAACCAATGCCAATACACACTTAAACTATGCAATTCCAAAATCACTTTCTAACTTGTACATAAGCTAATAATTTAGCACGTAAACTATCCAATCCCAAAAGCAAGCAACAACTATAAAACTAGACATAATGAGGGGCTCAAAAGTCACAAACCCACCGCGATTGGAGTGGGAGATAGAGACTTGCCACCTCGGCTAAGAACACTAATCACATGTGCAGCAACTGAAAACAGTAATTTTCCGAGGATTGTTAACCTGTAATCAAAAGAATATACCGAGTATGAAAAGATGGTCTGTGTAAGGGATATATAGGAAGGAATACATAATGTTTTGAGGAAAAAAAATCCAGAAAGATTATGTACCCGCGTTTGATCAAGAATCCAGCTGACCAAAAGTCAAAAATTAATCCATTTTCACAGATAGGCTGATCCTGTCACTGTCTGAGATTGCGAGATCCAAATCAACATCAGAATAAATAGATATCCATTCATCTTTGTCGTCAAGATATATTAGAGTAAACTTCTTATTCTCTAACTTGAACCATTGTGCCACTTTTTTTTTAATCACTTCCAACAATCCCGGTGAAATAGGGAAGTGGAAGCCTTTCACATCCTCTTCACAAGTTACCTCCACTGTAACTGATGGTACTGGTACAGAGTCTATTCTAAATTTTTTCAAAGGGCTGCTTGTTTCTTCATCATCAGTAAAGGTACTAGCAGCACACCTTTTCCCCGTACTCAGATTGGTGGTCGACCCTTGGTCTGAAATATCTGTCATAGTTGACTCTGAATCTGATAAAACTGCATAAAAAGATAAGTTGTTAGCCATCGGATTTTATTATTTATTTTTGAATAATTTTAGGTTCAATTTTACCTGAGAAATCCATAGGTGATGTGTCACCGAGTTCAAATCCAGAATGGACATCAAATTTCTGTTTTAATGTTTGCACCAAATGCCGTACATAATTAATGTCTTCCATACCGAACGGAAGAAAAAACTCTAAGACATAGTCATCATCGCCTTCACCACTATGCAAAAAAATTGTAAAGCAGCCAGTTAACTTGTAAATGCGTGCATAGTGAACCAAAGGGTACTCTTCTTCATTAAGTTTGGTTACATCTCTACAAAAACATGAACCACGGGATAACGCCTTGCCAACTAAGCTACGGAACTTATCCAAGTGTCGCTCTTTACATGCTTCCATGAATTTCCACACACCCAAATCTCGAACATGAAACGGCAGACCGGCTGTGGACATGCAGACTTTCCCGATGCATTTGGTGTCAAAGCTACTGCAACTCTCTTTTAAATCTTTGTCATGGGAAACATAACTAGTAAATCTGGAAACAGCCCATGTTTGAGCAAGAGGCAAACTATGGATGTCACACACATTTTTCAGAATACCCAAGATTTTATCCATCTCAATTTGCCTGGGAACCTGTATAAAAAAGATACGACCCACATAAGGAATCCAAAGCAAAAGAAGGTTCAGATGCAAAAAGAAAAAGAAGGCTAATATATTATATTTAGCAATGGAATGTTAGATAATAAATCAGCAAGACCCAACTCACATTCAAAACAGGACCATTAAATACTTGTGGGCATGCCAGATTTTGTGTCTGCAAGATAACAACAATTTAGAGATGAGCAGCAATAAAAGATGATGCAAAGTAGAATACAACAAAGCATAATCAATAATTGAAAAATTGTAATCAAATTTAAGAGGTAAGACGGAAACCTTTAGGACACCATGAATTTGTTTAACCTCATAAGCACAAGTTGTATACTTGGAACCCATCAAGACCTCAATCACACCAGCACATAATCCTGTAGTACAATCGAAGACTGGTAAAGCCAAATACCCATGCAGATTGCAACGAAAAGCACACCCTTGTTGTGGAAAATCTTTTGGATTGTAATTAGTTACATCAGAAGTCCATTCTGGTAATCCTCGCTTAAATACTCGAGCAGGAGGACTAACAACTTCTTCATAATGCTTATCCACGAAAAATGCATTCTGCTTAGAGTCTCTTCTATAGGAATAGAGTTCTTCAGAGGGTACACCAAGACCAAATTGCTGATCTAAAGTTGTAAGTTGTTGGCGTTTCCCAACATCACAAGGTGAGCAAAACTGAACCAGAACATGCTCCTCAAGGAAGGTTAAGAGCTTTAATGCAGCTCTTATCTTCTCACTTATTCTCTGATGACGTGGGACAAAAGCTTCAGCTTTCGGCTCGAAACCTGTGGTTATGACAGCCCAAATCAGAAGCACACAAAAAAATCTAGCAGAAATAGCTTTTATTCCTAGGGAGTTCAGTTTATATCTAAACAAGTTAGAAATGAAACAAGGAAATAAGACATACCGGTGGTTATGGATTGAGGCAAATCAGATTGATAGAGTCCATCCTGGGATTCTTCATTTCGAGACACCCAAAGCTTTGTCAGGTATCTTGACTCACCAAAACCTGGAACTGGCTGTTCTAAAAAGATCTTGCAGTCTGTCATTTGATCCCTTGACAAAACAGAATGTGCACCTGATGATTTGTCTCTATCTGTGGAATCAGCAGTGAACTGAAATTACCCAAACAGGTACGGAGTAATAATTATCAAATGAATTAAAGACTAGATGCTTTATTGGTTTCATCTTTGAATAGAAGATACTATATAATAAGTGTGAACGAATAAATCAAATGACAGAAGACGAGTGTTGTAGCTCTCCAAAATCATATAGATCAAGAAGACTATTTGATGAAAGTGTGATCACAAAATGCAATAATTGTTATTAACTAATCAAAAACTATACATAGCCAAATACAGCAGCGAAAACTTTTCAAGCCAAGCTCAAGCATTACTCGAAACCTATTCAAGCCAAGCTCAAGCCTGGATGATTAAAGCTTGACAAGCTATCAAGTCAAGCTCAAGCCTACTATTTTTGTTTCAAGCCAAGCTCAAGCCTTGTGGAGCTCGAGCTCGGCTTGACTCGATTACACCCCAATCTAAAAAACGATAGTAATAAAAGTTTCATCATTTCATAATCTCAAAACGAAGAATTTGTATAACCAAGTAAAAAATCATAAAAATAAAAAATGCAATAGATGAAGTATTTGAGTAATAGAAGATAAAATACTAACCAACTTAGATCAAGACCATGAACATAACAGTTAATTTGTTTGTCTGATCTTTTTTGGTAGGAGTCTGTGTGTTTAAAGGGTTTATTTATATATGAATCAACTGAATAAAAACAAAAAGAAATGTCCACTTTTGTGGCCCCTGAGGACCACAAGAAAACGTGTAAAGTGATATAGGTGATGTAATGTTAAAAGATCGGAGATTCAGTGGTGTAATGTTAAGAGGTCGTGCAACATCAAAATCATGTTTGGTAACAAGCATGCGAAAATGTTTATGAGCAACAAGCGATGCGATTTTAAATAATACGGTTTACAACACTTTAACCAAAGATTGAATGTTGTGTTACTACTCTAATTTAAAATGCTTTTTGAAAAAGCATTTCAGAATTACTCTAAGCATTTCGTTTTTGAAATTACATATATCATGATTTGGTCTTTAAGTACTAGTAAGTAGTAACACTTTAAGAAATCTTTACTTTGTGGGTATTTATTTGCAGACATGCATTCAATAGAGTTTATGCATTAGTTAATTACTTGTACATTATTGATATACTTCTTTGTTAGCTTGTATATGTTTAAAGGGATTATGAACTAGCCCTAAGCAAGACTTGGCAAGGTTAAGGACCCACAAAAACACAAAAATAATTTAAAAACTCAAGGACCCACACTTTTTCAATAAAAAAAAAAATATTTTTTCGCATTTTCAGCATTCTAACCAAATTTCAAGACTTGTTAGACAATCCCATGTTTAAAAAAGAAAAAAGAAAAAAACTAGAGTGAGAAAATCATTTTTCTTACTTAATACTGTAATCTGTGATGAGGTTTTGCTAATTATGGAGTAACTTTATGACATGCGAATTGTCATTTGTCATCCACAAATAGGACCCAGTGACCCACTTATTAAATACTCGTAACTAGTAATGTATATAGCGTTGTGCGTACGCACAGCCCCACAAGGTTTATATTTTGAGAAAATTACTGTAGTACCCATATTAAATACGGTGTGTCTTCACATACCCACGTTTCTTCTCAATATCAAAACTACCTATCCACGTCGTGCATTTGTTTCATCAATATATACACGCATACTAATGCTGCGTATCGGGCCAGAATGCCTTAGAATTATATTTTTTACCATGTCGCAAATCATTGTACACGGAAAATTGCTTTTTATTATCGTTGTTCACAACTACCTACTTAATTACATAAAGACTAATATACAATTTGGTTACTAATTTTAAGACACCTATACGAATAAAGAAAACTAAATGTAGGCGTATGATTAAGAAAATACACGGCATGTGCAGTTATTAAAGCATGTGGGTTATAGTGACGAAAATACACGACATGCATACTTGGATTGGATAATCTTTATTTTCAAAATTTAAAAACTTACAAAAAATACCCTTTTAACTTTCGAATAATTATAACTCTTATATAACAAACTTTATTTGTCAAATATTTAGCAATATTCAGAAATTGCTTAATTAAAAAATAATGGAAGTAAAGTTGTTCTCCAATTACTAACAAAACGAAATTTCAATATCGATACGCTTTTAACGCATCGCACGACATTTTATAAAAAAATGCTGAAGTTTCTGATATACATTTTAAAAAAACTTTTGAAAGTATTTAGAATCTTGTATTTTGAAAAATAAAAATACTTACAAAATTACTTCCTAACTGTTGATATTAACTTTATATAACAACTTTATTTGTCAAATATTTTAATAGTCTTGTTAGCTCAGAACCAAAATATCGTTATTAAGTAGCTAAATTACGCAACAAAGTTTTCTAGCAAATGTTCTGTAATTAGTTAGCTCTTCGTAATCCATATTTTTTCCATTAATCTAATTTGCTAGACATTTGTTAAATATTTGATAAATAAAGTTTGTTATATAAAAAGTTGTAAATATCAAAAGTTA
>OU343216.1:47426016-47496251 GCA_910596185.1 Chrysanthemum makinoi | reverse complement strand
TGAGGGATACTGATATAAGGATTTAAAGCATACACTTTTAGGGGTCATTTAAACCCAATAAGCTAACTTTTGTATCCATTACTGCTTAATTTCATTTCCACTTCTTTTTAGGTCTCTTGAAGGCAAAATGCTTGGAATGATGCTATTTGAACGAAAAATAATAATGAAGAAAATGGCTAAAGAGATCAAGATCAAGACACTCTGCTAACTGGAAGTTACAGGCAATCGCGCGACAAGCGGCGCCGCGTCCTGCTATTATTGTGACGGCTCATGGCAATTTGCTATTTTGCACGGCGTCGAGGCTTTGAAGAGTAGGGCGTCACGAAGAATTTTCATCCCAGCGCCCTAGATCTAGACTTGAGCGACGTCAAAGGCGAAGAGGCGGACGGCGTCACAACCACAACGTGACGTCGTCCCAAAGTTGACTTAGCCAAGACGAAACTCTAATGGCGGCGATCTGACGGGGTCACAATTAAAAGGTGATGTCGTCGCAGTTGTTACTCTATATATAGAATTCAAATTTTCATACTTTTAGGGAGGTAGACTTGTGGAGTAAAAACCTAAAACGATTGTAGTCCGTCTGAAGTATTTTTAATGTTCTAATACCTATTTTACATCGAGATAAGTTATTTATTCCCTTGATTTCATTATGTCTTCAATTTAATGTGTGTACGCTTGCATGTTTAACATGTCCGGCTAATTTACTTGTGTGTTTGCTTAGATCTATGAAACCTAGTTATTAAATATTGATTGGTTGTCTCTTATCTTAATTGTAATTGGCTTAAGAGTGCTTAAAGTCATCGTTGTGTTTTTAATGCTTGATTAATCTTTATTGAACATTAGTTTATAGTTACTAGTGGAATTGTAGGCTAAAAATCCAAAGAAAACCTTAGTGTTAAGTTTATGAATCCTAGAGATTTCGTAGTCATTAACCTTACGTAGCTTCAAAGAGTTAGGGATAAAATCACACCCTACAACCTTAGAAAACACAACGCGTTAAGAATAAGGACATGACAATTCAACCATCAATAAAAGATAACTAGGGAGTAATAGTATCTAGGTAGACACATCTTTAATCATCATACGAGCATACTTCAATAGACATAGACTACCCTTTAGATTAGCTAATTAGATAAGTAGAATAATCGGTAGAAGTACCACCCCCCAAATCCAATACCTCGAGATCGTACCTTTTATTTTATAAAAAAATATAAAAAAGATAAAAAATAATCTTCCTCAACCCCAACCTTAGCGTAGTAATTTCTCACTAGCATTCCTATTCCCCTAGAGAACGATATCATTCCCCGAGGCTTACCCTAATACCTACATTAGGTTCATGCCTTTGCTGGTGGTTGAAAAACTTGCTTTCGAAGAAAAGGAAGTTTCCTTTGACCACAGGCAGCGTTGTCATAAAGATCTAACTAGCTATTCTATTCCTCCGCGATGGCAAAAACTTGATCGCGAAGGCACGTTCGGGGTCAAGGAAACTTCCTTTTCTCAAGCAAGTTTTTAACCCTCTAGGCGTGATGAACCTAATCGTTTTAGTGTAATATGGGGAAAAGTCTCGGATTGATTTCGTTCTCTAGGGGAATAGGAATGCTAGTAAAATATATATATGACGAGAAGGTGAGGTTGAAGATGATTTTTTTTTTTTTTTTTTTTTTTTTAATCTTTATGGTTTTGAAAGCTATGGGCAAAATCTCGGGGAATTGGTTTGGGTGGTACTAGAACTCTTTCTACTAATTATCTAATTTAACTACTTACTACGGATAGCTATGTTTAATGAGGTGGTGTATGTGATTAAGAATGTGTTCACTTAGATCTGTACTCCCAGTTATCTCTTTATTGGTTGTTTGAGTTGTCAGCCCTATCTTAGCGCGTGTATTCCTAAAAATCGTAGGGTGTGCGTATCCCTAGTTCTATGAGGTTATCTCTAGTATATGATACGACGACTAACTAAACTATTATCCCAGGTACACCATATCATCATTAAGCATACTCAAGCATTAAATACAACGAAGCCTAATCAGCAAATTAAGCCTATGTAATTAAGAAACCTAACAATAATCAATAACTAGGTTTCATAGATCTAAGCAAACACACAAGTAATTTAGCTAGACATGATATACAAGCAAGCATACACAATCAATCGAACATGGGGTAGACATAATGATAAATTGGATTAACAAACTTATCTTGATGTGTAAAATAGGGTATGGGACCCTAGAATAATGTCCAAGTCGGACTACAACTGAGTTAGGATTTGCCCTCCAAAATTCTACCTCTTAAAATACAAAAAAATAGAATTCTATATATAGATTTACAATCGCGACGGCGTCGCCTTTTGCATCAATCGCTCATTAGGGTTTGTTTGGGCCAAGTCATCGATGGGACGGTCACTTGAGGTTTGCCGTCGGTCTTTTGAGACATCGTCTTGGTTCTAGATCTAGGCGTCACAGGTGAAAGCGGTGAACTTAATATTTAAAGCCATTCGGTTTTGGAACCGGATTTTCACGGCGTCGCATGTTTTGATCAAGTATTCATAGACGGCGTCATCAGCTTTGGATGGACGCCTTGATTCGGAGTCTTGAGTGGATCTTCTTGACTGCCATATTCTTCATGTTTTTGCTCCTTTTCGATCCAAATGTGCTTCATTTCATTTTGCTTCAAAAGACCTAAAAAGTGAAAAGAAACAAAATTAGCGATAACGGATATAAAATGTGTCAAAATAGGGCTTAAATGACCCCCTAAAAGCGTACGTTTTAAACCATTATCACAGGCCAAGATTAGAGGTGCAACTAAACCGGTTTTGAAAACCGGTTTCAAACAACGGTTTTCAAAACCGGTTTCGGTTTTTTCGAATGGTTTTTTCGGTTTTAAATGTTCGGAATCGGTTTTTTACTGGTTCGGTTTTTTTCGGTTTTAAATGTTTGGATCCGTTTTTTTATCGGTTTTTTACCGGTTCAGTTTTTTTTGGAATTTTACTAAAAACTTCGAACATTTATTTAATAAACATGTTAAATATAAAACATTTAATACTAATACATTTCGAATATAATCATAACTTTTATTTAAACAATACAATTGTACAACTAAAACTATATAAATACTAATACATTTCAAATGCAACGGTAACTTTTATTTAAACAATACAATTATACAACTAAAAATATATATATACAATACATTTCGAATACAATCAAAAGTTTTATTTAAACAATACAATTATACAACTAAAACTATATAAATACTAATACATTTCGAATACAATCATAACTTTTATTTAAACAATACAATTATAGAACTAAAAATATATAAATACAAATACATTTTAGAACTTGATGGCCATCACCCAAAAACATATTAGTGTACTCAAGTATATCGAGCTTCGGCATTGCCATCACCCGTTTATACTCAAGAAATTAAATCCTCCCAAACTTCTTCTACATCTATGTCTTTAACATCAAATGCTTCAAATTCACCTTCATCTAATTCGGTAGTCGGAGGTGATATCCCTATCTCAACTTCTTCATTTGCTATAGTTTCTTCAACTTCTCCTTCAATCGAACCTTCCAACGATCTTACATTTTGTATCCTCTACTGTTCAAATAATCTTTCAAACATACATACTTCCACGGATTCGGTTAGTCTTGACCTTTCCGATATAATTCTACCGCTAGTAGAAAAGGCCGATTCGGAAGCTACCTTCGAAGCATGGACCACTAATAAGTCACGAGCCATAGCGGATAAAATTGGAAATTGGATTTCCCTTTCTTTTCACCAAGCCAAAATGTCAAAGTCTGCAAACTCTTTGGGACTTAAAGTTGTTAAAAAGTTTGTAGCCATATATTGTCTCAACTGGCTTGTTGTTGGGGCCGATGTTAGTTGGCGCTTTGTAGTGTCTTCACGTAAACTATTATAAAGGTTTATGTTAATGTCTCTTGTTATTCAAGGCGATCCGACCGTTGGGTCAAGAATTGGGTTTTGTTGTTGACCATATTTTGTTGCATAAATTGCGAATAATTTTTTAAAATAATCGTTAAATTTAAAAATTTGAGATTCTAAATAGTTGGGATCTTCACCGTCTAACCCAAAGGATATGTCTAAATTTTCCGCTATTCTTGTTATTAAAAGTTTTCACGAACATTTAAACATGGATTAAGTTGGTGGAACAAGTAAAAAGCAAAACCAAAATATTTTTTTAAATTTCTTTCTTATTTAAATTTAACCATTTTCTAAACATTTGAGTAGGTGAGTCTTTAATTCGTCTAATTTTTCCGCATAAATTTGATTTAAAACTAATGAGACTAGTTGGGCATAAACACACGATAGTATAGTTGTTGCCTCTTTAAAACTTGTAAAAAATAGTCAAAGCATTTAGTCGATCTGGTCATCTATCGAAGTCGAGGTTTTATCATAATTCATTAAAAGCATTTAAAGTATTACGTACGTAATATATTTTCAAACAAAATGCAAGTAGAATTTCACCTAGTACTATTATCAAAGCAAGGTCCTAGGGGTTCTTCACCACATTGTTTACGAAAACGTCTATAGTTTAATTGTCGTTCATTGCTCGCACTATATATAGTTGTTAACATACCCCTAAATCTCATATGTAAACTATCACATATTTTTAATGCCGCTTGCACGGATAAATTTATAACATGAACAACACAGTGAGAATGGCAAGCATCTAAAATGGGTTTATCGTAATTTTAACAATTCCATAGCTCTAGTATTATTGGATGCATTATCTAGTGAAATCGTAAAAACTTTATCATCTAAATTATATTCAGTTAAAGTGTCATGTAAATTTTTTCTTAAATTAGATCCCGTATGATGATAACCAAATAGTTTAAAAGCAATTGTCCATTTCATTAATAACCAAGATTCGGATTAAACCAATGAGCCGTAGGCGAGATAGATTTTTGTACCAATGTGGTGCGGTCCAAACATCCGTAGTTATAGAAACACCACATTTATATTCACGAAACCCATCAATAATATCTTTTTAGCGTTTTCCATAATTTAAAAGCATCACTTCTAAGTTTGATACGACTTACTTGTTTATACCGGGGTGTAGCCTCTTTTGATGATCTCCGTAAGCTTGGCGTTGTCGAAGTGGTTGAATGGAAGCGTATGTTGAATGACCACGGCAAATCTCTTTGGCGCATCATTATCATATATATAAAAACTTGACCATCCGCACCAATAGTACCTTCCGACGTTTGGCAAACCGCGGTACATTTGTTTAAATGACCCCTTAGTGTAGACTTAGCCGCGGAAGCATAAAGCCCTTTCTTGCAACACGCTTTTTCGTCCATCAACCAAATCCATATTTGACCAAATATCGCCTTTTCGTGAAGTTGGTTTAACAAGAGCGACATCATCATTTGTGTATTGTTTTCGTGACCGGGAAGATCCAAAGGAGGGATTAGTGGAAGCTTGTGATTGTGATTGTGAGTTTTCCATTATAAAGAAATTAGAGATATTAAAGAGAGATTTGAGAGTTTTTGATGTGTTTTCAACCTCAACCGAATACACATATTTATACTACAAGTTCATGGCTCAAAAACCTCAAAAAAAAGTTTTTGAATGCAACGGTAACTTTGACTAATGTATCGACCGGTTTTGAAAACCGGTTAAAACTAGTTTTTTTCCAGTTTTGGAATCCAACGGTAATATTGACAATTGTGTTGACCGGTTTTTCCGGTTTTTGAATCCAACGGCTAGTTCGGCCCAAAATATATATATATAAAAACTAAAAAAAAACGGTTTTAACCAGTTTTTTTAAAAAACTGGTTAAACCGGTTATAGAACCGGTAAAAACCGGTCGAAAGATAACCTAAAACCGGTAAAACCGGTTCGGTTTTTGAAAATCGATTTAGGTTTTGAAAAAACCGGTTTTTTCAAAAACCGGTTTCGGTTTTATTGACCGGTTTTTTAAAAAGCCGGTTTTCCCGTGCACCTCTAGCTAGGGGTGTTCATCGGTTCGGTTATCGGTTTGTTCGGTTAATTTTTTCGGGTAACGAGAAGGCGGAACGAATTCAAATTAACTAAACCCGAACCGAAAACCGAACCCAATAACCGAACCGAATAACCCGAATTACCTAAATTTAATAATTTATTCATTTATTTATATATATTTTTTGAATTTTTTTTTTCAAGCTTAAAATATATATATATATATATATATATATATATATATATATATATATATATATATATATATATATATATATATATATATTAAAAAAGAGTTTTAATATATTTTTTTAATATAAATATATAAATATATATATATATTTATTTATTTAATTTTGGTTTTCGGTTCGATTTTCGGTTTGATACTAAAATATAGCGAACCGAAACCGAACTTTTATTTCGGTTCGGTTCGGTTTTGGCAATTTCGGTTCGGTTAAGAGTTCGGTTCGGTTATTTTCGGTTCGGTTCGGTTTCGATTTTCAGTTTATTCGGATATTACCCAACCCATGAACACCCCTACCTCTAGCCAAGATACACTGTATGTTTTTACCCTTCTCTTGGGCCAAACCAACTTTGCAGCCCAAAAACAAAGCCCAACTAAAAAGATGTTTTGTTATTAAAGATTCTGGAAATACTCCTTGTGTAATGATATAACAATCGAATAATGAAGATCGGTCCAACATGCTTGCAAACTTTATAAGTTGCCCCGCCAACATGGTTGCAAACATTTTAAGTTGCCCTTGTGTATTGATATAACAATCGAATAAAGAAGATCGGTCCAACATGGTTGTAAACTTTATAAGTTGCCTTACCAAGATGGTACGCAAACTTCAAAAGTTTCCCTGCCAAAAAGGCTGCAAACTTTAAAAGTTGCCCCGCTGACGGAAGCATAACAAAGACAACAATAAAGAGAATAGCAACATTTCTTGTATTCCACCAATGAATACCAAACCATTCTCGCAATACACCCAAGTGAACCGAATCGTCACCAGATTGATCCCCACATATCACATCCCCGGTAATATAACACACGCAAAAGTATACCTCCATTCATTAATCTCATAAAAAACTACAATGCCGCTCATCTAGCATTGATTAATTCAACATCTTTTGTGTTAATAGCACAAAACGTAACGAATTTTCACATTTACGTTACTGTCACTGCATCCATAAACATAAAACCTACAATAGGCTAAAATAACTGAAAAAAAGTGACATGAGTCATAAACCTTTTAGCTAAAAGTTGCATTTTATGTTATAATCACAATAACATACACATACATAAACCTTTTAGCTAAAAGTTGTGTAGTTTTATTATCACACAACGCATTTCACTTAGACCGGATGGCAAGGGATCCGTGAGAGGCTCACCTTGCATCCCCACTCACGAGTGACTCCATGCCCAAGCTTACTACTCACGAGTGAGTCACACATACCAAGGTATATTAAGGTGAGTAACTCACCTAGTTGATTTGCGTGAAGTGAAGTATTTGTTTGTGTAAAAAAAAATTAAGGTGAGTGGGAGTGAGTGATTTGTCAACAAAAAAGTGAGTGGGGGTGAGTAGAAGTGAGGGGAGAGAGAAAGTTGATGTGACGCTAAGGTGTAAGGTGAGTGAACACTACCCTTGCCTTCCAGTCTTATCTTCATTTCACATCAACAACAACAAAAAAATAAATAAAATAAAATAAAATAAAAAAGTAACCACAACGGAAATATTAATCAGAAATTTACATGATCAAAAATTTAAAAGCCCCCATTTTTTTAATTTTGACTAATAAATTGTAGATTTAAGATCATTTGAGAACAAAAACTTCTTTACATACTAAGGGATCTCCACCTTCCATTTTTATTAGATCTAATGGATGAAATTAATCTCAACAATTAAAAAACTCACTTTCATCCTTTTTTCAAATATAAATATCTTTCAAACCGTTAATCGTCAAGCGAAAAAAAATATACCATTACGACGAACATTTAATTATCTTTCTATAGATAGGTCCTTTGATATACTTTCGACAATAAAAAATTGTGTTTTTCACGTCTTTTTCAAGTTTTTTTTGTTTTTTTACGTTACTGAAATTTGCATAAAAATCATATATGATTTAACACTAATTTGAATACCACATGTGATATTAGTGTTAAATCATATATGATATGTATATCATATGTGATTTATCATATATGATTTAACACTAGTATCACATATGATATTACATGTCATATGTGATTTAACACGAATATCACATGTGATCTTCAAATTAGTGTTAAATCATATATGATAGTTCATTCAAATTTCAGTTTCGAAAAAAACGAAAAAAAAAGACAAAAAACGTGAAAAACAATTTTTTTTATTTTTTCGAAAGTATATCAAAGTGCCGTCTATAGAAAGATAATTAAATGCTCGTCGCGATGGTGTAATTATTTTTGCTTAACAATTAACGGTTTAAGAGATATTTAAATTATAAAAAATATGTGAAATAATAAAATGCTTAATATCACTGACTGGACAACAAGTTCGAGTCAAAGGAAAAACTTCCTTTTCTTCGAGCAAGTTTTTCAACCACCTAGACATTGAACTAATCGGTTGTAGTGTAGTATTAGGGTAAGCCTGGGAATGATATCATTCTCTGGGGAATAGGAATGCTAGTGTGAAATTACTACGCTAAGGTTGGGGTTGAGGAAGATTATTTTTTATCTTTTTTATATATTTTTTGAAAATTGAAATTAGAATCTCGGTATTGGATTTGGGGTGGTATTTCTACCGATTACTCTACTATTATCTATTCTAATTAACTAAGCTAAGGGTAGTCTATGTCTAATTGATGTGTGCTCGTATGATGATTAAAGATGTGTTTACCTAGATGCTATTACTCCCTAGTTATCTCCAATTGATGGTTGAATTGTCACGTCCTTATTCTTTACGCGTTGTGTCTCGTAGGGTATGTTTTCTTCCCTAACTCTTTGAGACTACCTTAAGGTTATTGCCTACAAAATCTCTAGAATTCATAAACTAACTCTAAGGTTATCTTTGCATTTTTAGCCTACAACAACTCTAGGCGATTATTAACTAATGTTCACAAAGATTACTCAAGCATTAAAAACACAACGATGGCCTATTGCAATCCTAGGACAATTACAATTAAGATAAGAGACAACCAATCAATATTCAATACATAGGTTTCATAGATCTAAGCAAACACATAAGTAAATTAGCCGGACATGGTGAACATGCAAGCATACACACATACAATTGAAGACATAATTGAATCAATGAAGTAAATTATTTATCTTGTTGTAAAATAGGGTATGAGAACCCTAAGATACTGCCCAAGCGACGAAATTCGGTTTTAGGTTTTACTCCACAAAACTACCTCCCTAAAAGTCCGAACCTATATATAGAGTTACAACTTCGCGACGGCGTCACTCTTTAAATGTGGCGCCGTGGGATCACCATAGGGTTTCGTCTTGACCACGTCAAATTTGTGACGGTGTCACCTTGTGGTTGTGACGCCGCCGACTTCATCTTCTGACCCGTCTGAATCTGGATCTAGGCCGTCTTGGAGGAAAATCTTTGCGAAACCCTACTCTTCAAAGCCTGACGCCGTCAGGTTAAAATTAGTAAATTCGCTATTGAGCCGTCACAATTTTGGAGCATGTTGCGATGGTGTGGCTTCCTGCTTTGGTACGCCGCTCACCTTCAATTCAGCAGCTTGAATGTCTTGATCTTGACTTTGGCCATTGTCTTCATATATTCACGCCTTTTCGTCCGAATAAGTGTCATTCCAGCAATTTGCCTTCAAGAGACCTAAAAATGAAAAGGCGAAATTAAGCATGAAGATAAAATAAGTGCGATTAAGGGCTTAAATGACCCCTTAAAAGTGTACGCTTTAAATCCTTATCAAATATCCCTACACTTGATATTTGCTTGTCCTCAAGCAAATGTGCTTTTAGCCAATTAATTTATAAGTTAGGGGTCATGAAGCATTGATTTAGAACAATTCATAACAAGTATAAGCCCCGCAAAAGTCATAACAAGCACGAAAATTACATACTAGCACCTCACAAATGGTGTTTGGATACACTCATCTCTCGGGTGTATATGAAATATATCAAGTTGGAAATGGAAGATAAACTCTCATTAACCGGTCCTAGTACATAGATTATAGGCTTGAGACTAGATCAAACCTCCATCGCTTTGGCGTAAGCACCTAGGAAAAGCTATCCAAGAGGTCTTTTAAAGGGTTGTAACGTTAGGCTTACGGTAGGGAAACAAAGGGTTTGGTTGGATAGGCAATTTAGTGGTGGCAAGTCAAAAATCTTTATGTTACAAGCATGAGAAGAATGGCGTTGCTAAGCCAAGACTCGACACTCTAAACTCTAGATAACTATGAAACAAACAAACATAAATTTAAAGATAGATGTAGGATGGTAGCCCTTTTTTTTTTTTTTTTTAACACTCAATTTTTTTCGATTTTTTTTTCATACACTTTTACTCTACCATCCTCTACGATAACATCAAAATAATAAGGATTTATAGGCACATCCCTACACATGAGTTTTATTACTCTAACAAACAAACATAAATTTAAAGATAGATGTAGGATGGTAGCCCGTATGTTTTTTTTTTTTTTTAACACTCAATTTTTTTCGATTTTTTTTTCATACACTTTTACTCTACCATCCTCTACGATAACATCAAAATAATAAGGATTTATAGGCACATCCCTACACATGAGTTTTATTACTCTAACACTAATTTGACCCGAATTGAAAAGATCAAAACACTTGGAGTACATTATTACGTAAATAAAGGGAATTTGAATTTAACGTTCCTTCCCCGTCACTTCATAAAATTTAACTTTTCACATGAGTCCCAATCATCCCAAAACTATATACAAAGGATATGACTCGACTTAGCAACTTATGCAAATAACTAGATAATTGAACTAAGGGTTTAGTATGATAACAATAATGCACTAAAAGTGAGTGCATACAAGGTAGGCAAATGCGATTTGGGTGTACAATTGTGGGTTGATTGTAAACAATGCTCTTCATTGATATTCCGGAAAACCGAAACATCACGAGAACCGCGAAAAGGATAGGCTCTGAGGGGTTAACTAGGGGTATCGTGTACTAAAGATGAGTACAAAGCAAGGGTGTGAGGGAATTACTCAACCGATGTCGAAGAAGTAATTATTATACGTGTATCAAACAAGGTTATCCTTATGCCTCTTATCATTTAGTTATTCCTAACTACACAAGTGTAGTCTCACTAGCGATCTCGGGATGCATCACAAAACAAGTTCTAGAATCTATTATACTACCGGTTCACACTCTAAGCATTAAAGTTGAATGCTTTAATTCCTACAAATCTAAGGGCGATCCTCACATTTTTTTGGTGGAATTTGAGTGGTAAAGGGTTTTGTGCTAGTCATATAATTTCCTATCCATGAGACGCTTTATTAAGACTAATGGCCCACTCCTACATGTCATGAAAAATTTTAAATTTGGTGCCAAAATTACCCTAACCGATATTTCTCATGGTTTATTACACAAATGAAATTGGGCAAGGCAAATAGTCAAGGATAAGTATAGTTTCAAAGTTCCTGTTTTATTTTCCCTCCCTACACTTAAACTGAACATTGTCCCCAATGTTCCTCGAAAGTATCAAAGTTATCATAATGGAAGATATTAAAAAACCAAAGAAACTAATACTCCCCTGATTAGCTCGGTATGATTCGTGTGAAGTAGTGGTTAAATTCTTCTCCAAGAAGAATGTATGCGTGAAAAGCTCCATCCAATCTTATGTATCTTCTTCTTGATAAACCAAACCTGCACACTTTAAGAAAACAAACGAAATCTTCATGTAAAATTAGCGGTAACAATATATATATGACTCTACTAAACTAGGATATAATGCTTGTGGAATGGATGTTTACAGGTTTTTTGGAAAATTAAGACCAGAAAAATTCCAAAAATTTATAAGTAGCACAGAAAACGAGAGAAAAAGATAAGCTGTTTCTGCTCCTCCGGCGCCATCAGGTTATCGTGGCTGATGCGATTTTGGAAAAATTATGGAAAATTTATATCTTTAGAATCTGGAAAAATTCCCTACAAAACATCCATTATGACTCGATACAAGCATTTGACTCTAACAAACACAAATGTATATCTTTTCAACAATCGTAATTCTCATGTTCACGTTCTTTTTGAAAACGTGTGTAATCTTCCGTACACTTATCCCTTTTGTAAAATACATTTATATGTAATTAAAATGAGGTTAAAGACAAAATAAAGCATTTTCACAAATTCAAACATGAGAATAAACAATCAATAACGACACACAAACAAACAAACAATTAAGCATGGGTTGCCTCCATGAAGCTTTCTTTATTTATGAGTCTTGTAGCTAGACTTCAAGTCGTGCCCTACGTTCCCTTTATTTTAGAGACCCATTCGATTTCCTTAACTCTTCTCTCATCACGAATATATTCAGGGCCTAACTCTAGACAAGCAGTGTAGTAAACCTTGTTCTCCCAATCTACTTCAGAGGCTGGAATGTTTTCTACATCTAGATCATCAATACACTCAAACTTCTTATTTTTGTAGGGCATTATATATTTAACATACTCGGTTTTGTTTGAGAACTTGGCTATTCCTTCCTCTTGATCATAAACCATCTTCGATTCCTCAATAAATGGTCTCCTGAGTATGACATCTCCTAAAAACCCATCAATGATGCCCTGAACATTTTCCAAGATCATGAAATCACACCTATATGTGAAGTTACCTACAAATACATGCAATCCTTTGGCCCTACCAATATAGCTACTCACTTTTCTGGGGTGAAAGGGGTCCCTCATAGGTCCTAACTTCTCGCTCATGATCCAATTGTAGTAGAGCCTAGACATTATGTTCAGGGGTTCCTTATAGTCAATGTAAGTGTGATCCCTATATAAGTATCCAATCATGCACGGTATCTTAATGTTTTTAGGGTCACCACTTTTTAGGCAAGTCTCGAAAGGTGGTTGCGGGAAGTTAACTACGTTATAGTGATAGGCGGTTTCCTTTCCATTAGGGTATGAATCGAAATACTCCCTAAGTTCCTCCTCCTTAAATCCTTCCATAACTTCTAATACCTTATAATCTCCTTCTTCTAACTCATCATCTTAATCACTTGAGGTTTAATTACTATCTAAAGTACGAGTGGATTCTCTAAGGGCTTCCTCAAGTGCACTTTCAATTATCCTATTCAATTTCTTAAGCTCTCCAATTTCACTAGCAATACGAGCTCGGAGTTGGTTGGCAAAAGTTGGATCAAGTGGTAGGTTGTTGTTTGGTGGGTTATCACCTTCCATAATGAAAAGTGACGGGATTACGAACAAAGGTCACGAAGAAGGGGGATAGACTACGAGAAGCTAAAAATGGGAAAAACTTGATAGGAATAAGCAAGGGAACCCTAAATGAGATTGACTCTAACTAGCTATTCTATTCCCAGTAGCGTAAAAACTTGATCACGCTAGCGTTCGAGGTCAAAGGAAACTTCCTTTTCTTTGAGCAAGTTTTCAACCACCTATCAGTGAACCTAATCGTTGTAGTGTAGTATTAGGGTATGCCTCGGGATTGATATTGTTCTCTAGGGGAATAGGAATGCTAGTGAGAAATTTCTACGTTAAGGTTGGGGTTGAGGAAGATTATTTTTTATCTTTTTTATATTTTTTTAGAAAATTGAAACGAATCTAAATTGTTATTGATTTTTGGGTGGTATTTCTACCGATTACTCTACTATTATCTATTCTAATTAACTAAGCTAAGGGGCAGTCTATGTCTAATGATGTGTGCGTGTGATGATTAAATGTGTTTACCTAGATGCTATTACTCTCCAGTTATCTCCTATTGATGGTTGAATTGTCACGTCCTTATTCTTAGCGGCGTTGTGTCTTCCAAATTAGGGTATACTTTCTTCCTAACTCTGAGACTACCTTAAGGTTATTTCCTACAAAATCTCTAGGATTCATAAACTAACTCTAAGCTTATCTTTGGATTTTTAGCGCAACAACTCTGAAGATTATAAACTAATGTTTACAAAGATTACTCAAGCATTATTAAACACAACGATGGCCTATTGCAATCCTAGGCCAATTACAATTAAGATAAAAGACAACCAATCAATATTCAATACCTAGGTTTCATAGATCTAAGCAAACACATAAGTAAATTAGCCGGACATGGTGAACATGCAAGCATACACACATACAATTGAAGACATAATTGAATCAATCAATTAAATTACTTATCTTGTTGTAAAATAGGGTATGAGAACCCTAAGATACTTGAAGACATCCAAAATTGGGTTTTAGGTTTTACTCCACAAAACTACCTCCTAAAAGCAAAAACAAATTCTAAATTCTATATAGAGTTACAACTGCGACGTTACTCTTTAAATGTGGCCTTCGTCGGATCGCCGCCATTAGGGTTTCGTCTTGACCACGTCAACTTTGTGACGGCATCACCTTGTGGTTGTGACGCCGTCGATTTCATCTTCTGAAGCCGTCTGAATCTGGATCTAGGCCGTCTTGGAGAAAAATCTTTGCGACACCCTACTTCTTGGCGGCGCCGTCGGTTAAAATTAACAAATTAAACTCTTGAGCGTCACAATTTTGGAGCATGTTGCGACGGCGTCGCCCTTTGACTGTGACACCGTCACCTTCAATTCAAGCAACTTGAATGTCTTGATCTTGAATTTGGCCATTTTCTTCATATATTCACGCCTTTTCGTCCGAACAAGTGTCATTCCAGCAACTTGCCTTCAAGAGACCTAAAAAGTGAAAAGGAGCGAAATTAAGCAGATGTGAGATATATAAAAGTGGTCGATTAAGGGCTTAAATGACCCCTCAAAAGTGTACATTTTAAATCCTTATCAAATATCCCTACATTTGATATTTGCTTGTCCTCAAGCAAATGTACTTTTGGCCAATTAATTTATAAGTTAGGGGTCATGAAGCATTGGTTTAGAACAATTCATAACAAGTATAAGCCCCGTAAAAGTCATAACAAGCACGGAAATTACATACTAGCACCTCACAAGTGGTGTTTGGATACTCATATCTATCGGATGTATATGAAATATATCAAGTTGGAAATGGAAGATAAACACTCATTAACCGGTCCTAGTACATAGATTACCATAGGCTTAAGACTAGATCAAACCTCAATCGCTTTGGCGTAAGCACCTAGGAAAAGCTATCCAAGAGGTCTTTTAAAGGGTTGTAACGTCAGGCTTACGGTAGGGAAACAAAGGGTTTGGTTGGATAGGCGATTTAGTGGTGGCAAGTCAAAATCTTTATGTTACAAGCATGAGAAGAATTGCGTTGCTAAGCCAAGACTCGACACTCTAAACTCTAGATAACTTTGAAACAAACAAACATAAATTTAAAGATAGATGTAGGATGGTAGCCCCCCCCCCCCTTCTTTTTTTTAACACTATTTTTTTCGATTTTTTTTTCTTGATACACTTTTACTCTACCATCCTCTACGATAACATTAAAATAATAAGGATTTATAGGCACATCCCTACACTTGAGTTTTTATTACTCTAACACTAATTTGACCCCGAATTGAAAAGATCAAAACACTTGGAGTACATTATTACATAAATAAAGGGAATTTGAATTTAACGTTCCTTCCCGTCACTTCATAAAATTTAAGTTTTCCCATGAGTCCCAATCGTCCCAAAATTGTATACAAAGGATATGACTCGACTTAGCAACTTATGCAAGTAACTAGTTAATTGAACTAAGAGTTTAGTATGATAACAATAATGCACTAAAAGTGAGTGCAAACAAGGTAGGCTAAGGCGATTTGGTTGTACAATTGGGGGTGGATTGTAAACAATGCTCTTCATTGATATCCAGAAAACCGAAACATCACGAGAACCGTAAAAAGGATAGGCTCTGAGAGGTTAACTAGGGGTATCGTGTACTAAAGATGAGTACAATGCAAGGGTGTGGGGGAATTACTCAACCGATGTGGAAGAAGTAATTATTATACGGGTATCAAACAAGGGTTATCCTAATGCCTCTTATCATTTATTTATTCCTAACTACACAAGTGTAGTCTCACTAGCGATCTCGGGATGCATCACAAAACAAGTTCAAGAATCTATTATACTACCGGTACACTCTCGAAGCATTAAAGTTGAATTCTTGAATTTCTACAAATCTAAGGGCGATCCTCACATTTTTGTGGTGGAATTTGAGTGGTAAAGGGTTTTGTGCTAGTCATATAATTTTCTATCCATGAAACGCTTTATTAAGACTAATGGCCCACTCCTACATGTCATGAAAAATTTTAAATTTGGTGCCAAAATTACCTTAACCGATATTTCTCATGGTTTATTACACAAATGAAATTGGACAAGGCAAATAGTCAAGGATAAGTATAGTTCAAAGTTCCCGTTTTATTTTCCCTCCCTACACTTAAACTGAATATTGTCCCCAATGTTCCCCGAAAGTATTAAAGTTATGATAATGGAAGGTATTAAAAAATGAAATAAACTAATACTCCTCTGATTAGCTCGGTAGGATCTGTATGAAGTAGTGGTTAAATTCTTCTCCAAGAAGAATGGATGCGTGAAAAGCTCCATCTAATCTTATGTATCTTCTTCTTGATAAATAAAACCTGCACACTTTAAGAAAACAAACGAAACATTCGCGTAAAATCGGCGATAACAATATATATATGACTCTACTAAACTAGGATATAATGCTTGAATGGATGTTTCAGGTTTGGAAAATTAAGACTGAGAAATTCCAAAATTTATAAGTAGCGAAGCGAGAGAAAAAGATAAGTTGTTTTGCTCCTCCTCGACGCGTCAGTTATCTGACAGGCGAGTACGATTTTCTGGAAAAAATATGGAAAATTTATATCTTTAGAATCTGAAAATATTTTCTGCAAAACATCCATTATGGCTCGATACAAGCATTTGACTCTAACGAACACACACGTATATCTTTTCAACAATCGTAATTCTCAAGTTCACGTTCTTTTTGAAAACGTGTGTAATCTTCCCTACACTTATACCTTTTGTAAAATCCCTTTATATGTAATTAAGACGAGTTTAAAGACAAAATAAAGCATTTTCACAAATTCAAACATGAGAATAAACAATCAATAAAAAGATATACGACACACAAACAAGCAAACAATTAAGCATGGGTTGCCTCCCACGAAGCGCTTTTCTTTATTTATGAGTCTTGTAGCTAGACTCGAAGTCGTGCCCCTACGTTCCCTTTATTTTAGAGGCCCATTCGATTTCCTTAACTCTTCTCTCATCACGAATATATTTAGGGCCTAACTCTAGACAAGCAGTGTAGTAAACCTTGTTCTCCCAATCTACTTCAGAGGCTGGAATGTTGTCTACATCTAGATCATCAATACACTCAAACTTCTTATTTTTGTAGGGCATTATATATTTAACATACTCGGTTTCGTTTGAGAACATGGCTATTCCTTCCTCTTGATCATAAACCATCTTAGATTCCTCAATAAATGGTCTCCTAAGTATGACATCTCCTAAAAACCCATCAATGATGCCCTTAACATTTTCCAAGATCATGAAATCACACTATATGTGAAGTTACCTAAACATGCAATCCTTTGGCCACTAATATAAGTTACTCACTTTCTAGGGTGAAAGGGGTCCCTCATAGGTCCTAACTGGCTCATGATCCAATTGTAGTAGAGTCTAGACATTATGTTCATGGGTTCCTTATAGTCAATGTAAGTGTGATCCCTATATAAGTATCCAATCATGCACATCTTAATGTTTTAGGGTCACTACTTTTTGCAAGGCTCGAAGGTGGTTAGGAAGTTAACTACGTTATAGTGATAGGTTTCCTTCCCATTAGGGTATGAATCGAAAATACTCCCTAAGTTTTTCCTCCTCCTTACATCCTTCCATAACTTCTAATACCTTATAATCTCCTTCTTCTAACTCATCATCTTAATCACTTGAGGTTGAATTACTATCTAAATGCAGTGGATTCCCTAAGGGCTTCCTCAAGTGCACTTTCAATTATCCTATTCAATTTCTTAAGCTCTCCAATTTCACTAGCATCTGAGCTCGGAGTTGGTTGGAAAAAGTTGGATCAAGTGGTAGGTTGTTGTTTGGTGGGTTATCACCTGCCATAATGAAAAGTGATGGGACAAGGTCACGAAGGGGGATAGACTACGAGGAAGCTAAAAATGGGAAAAAGCTTACTTGATATCAAGCAAGGGAACCTAAACGAGATAGACTCCTAACTAGCTATTCTATCCCCGGCCAAAAACTTGATCTGTGTTAGAGGTCCAAAGGAAACTTCCTTTTCTTAGTTCAACCACCTAGGTAGTGAACCTAATCGATTGTAGACTTGTATTAGGGTAAGCCTCGGATTGATATGGATTCTCTAAGGTAATAGGAATGCTAGTGAGAAATTACTACGCTGGGTTGGGGTTGAGAAGATTATTTTTTATCTTTTTTATATTTTTTAGAAAATTGAAATTAGAATCTGGGTATTGAATTTGGGGGTGGTATTTCTACCGATTACTCTACTATTATCTATTCTAATTAACTAATCTAAGGGGTAGTCTATGTAATGATGTGTACTGTATGATGATTAAAGATGTGTTTACCTAGATGCTATTGCTCCCTAGTTATCTCCTATTGATGGTTGAATTGTCACGTCCTTATTCTTAACGCTTTGTGTCTTCTAAGGTCTTTTCTTCTAACTCTTTGAGACTACCTTAAGGTTATTGCCTACAAAATCTCTAGGATTCATAAATTAACTCTAAGGTTATCTTTGGATTTTAGCCTACAACAACTCTAGGCGATTATAAACTAATGTTCACAAAGATTACTCAAGAATTAAAAACATAACGATGGCCTATTGCAATGTGGGTTACAATTAAGATAAAAGACAACCAATCAATATTCAATATCTAGGTTTCATAGATCTAAGCAAACATAAATGTAGCGGGACATGGTGAACATGCAAGCATACACAATTGAAGACATAATTGAATCAATGAAGTAAATTACTTATCTTGTTGTAAAATGGGTATGAGAACCTAAATCTGCCCCGACGACAAAATTGGGTTTTAGGTTTTACTCACAAACTACCTCCCTAAAGTAGAAAATTGAATTCTATATATATAGTTACAAGCGCGGCGCCGTAAATCTTTTGTGGCCGTCATCATGATATAGTTCGTCTTGACCATGTCAACTTTGTGGCGACATTGTTGTGAGCCGTAGGCTTCATTATCATGGCCCGTGCGGTCGGATCTAGGCCGCCCGGGAAAAATCTTTGTGACGCCTACTTTCAAAGGTTGGCAATCGGGTTAAAATTAGCAAATTCGCCTTGAGCCGTCCACAATTTTGGAGCATGTTGCGGCGGCGTCCTGCTGGCCAGCGGCGCCGTCACCTTCAATTCAAAGAGCTTGAATGTCTTGATCTTGACTTTGGCCATTTTCTTCATATATTCACGCCTTTTCGTCCGAATAAGTGTCATTCCAGCATTTTGCCTTCAAGAGACCTAAAAAGTGAAAAAGAGCGAAATTAAGCAGTAACGGATATAAAAGTGGTCGATTAAGGGCTTAAATGACCCCTCAAAAGTGTACCTTTTAAATCCTTATCACAGCTATTGATTTCTTTTTAGATGGATGATGAAGATGAGTCCCTTGGTATGTAAGAAAAGTTTGATATGTAAAATAACTCTCCTCTATGAAAAAATTAAGTAAAGAAAAGTATTAACATCAACCCAAATGCGAAAATTACATTAAAAAAAAGGGAGAATTGCATATATACCTACTAAAACTCAAAAATTTGCATATTTTCCCATAATACAAGTTTTTTAGTGCATGAGCATGATTTACAATGCAACTTAAGCATGTTTTGGGTATATATGCAAATATGCAAGTTTTAATGGATATATATACAATTGCCCAAAAAAACCACCATAAACCCATTTGCATCAGCTTCAAATGAAGAGTTAGCAAAAATAATAAGGGTATTAATATGGAAATTTAACCATTTTTATAAGAGTAAAGATCATGTACATACCAAACATTTTTTTTACATATTAAGGGATCAATCTCAACCCTCCATCTTTATTTGATCTATTGTATGAGATTACTCCAAACAATTTAATAAACCCACTTTCATTTTTTTTTTCCCAAATATTAATATCTTTCAAACTGTTGTCGTTAAGCGGAAAAAAAAATATACCATTACGATGAGCATTTAATTATCCTTTTATAGATAGGACACTTTGATACACTTTCTGTTAGTGCAAATATTACGATATTTAATCTATACAGTTTCGTTTGTTTTGTTGATGACAAACATGTAACTTGTAATACATAACGTAAAATGTATAAGTTACTTGTAATTATATTTTGTCTCAACATACTTTCAACACCTCGACGACTCGAAGTCCTTGTATGCTACAACACGTTCCTACATGTTTGTTATGTTCGTTATGATCAAACCCCTAACAAACCATTAAACATGTTTAGTTAAATAGTTTATATAAAACTAAAACCAGTTTTTTAAAACACTTAAGTAATTTTGGTTACTTACATTTTATAAAATACATAAACAAAAGTAAATGTTTTGGGTAAATACCATGATCCGTAACCCATGCCCATGACCCATGATTCATAACCCATGACCCATTGCATGACATCATGTATGAAATCATGTTGTATAAAACCCATGACCTATGACCCAAAGTCCATGACCCATGGTTCATAACCCATAACCCAAGACCCGGATTCCATAACCCAAAATCCATATTTCATCCAGATAGCCGGATCCCATGGATCACAGGGTTATAAGGATCTCCGAAGGGATCCTTGGGGCGCTAATCATTTTGGATTTTTTCCCTATAAATAGCAAACCACTTCTCACCATATTTTCACACCTTCACACATACTTTTTCTCCACCATTTCTAACATATTTAGATCATTAGGAAACATGTAAACTACCCTCATCTCATATGATCATAATGCTTCTAACTTTCATTTGTTGTAAACATACTCCCGAAGTGATCCTCCAAAGCAAGCCTAGAGATCTTGCATCCTTACCTACTGAAGTGATCACCCATCACAAGCATACAAGCACATGAAGATCTTTTACAACAAGCTTGGTAAACTTGTCATCTTCATTAATGGAAGACTAACTACATCATGCTTTGTGTTCTTGATGTTTGGTTTAGGATTTCATATCCATTAGACACATTGTCTTGGATATTGTCTAGTATCATATTCTTGTATCTATAACTAGATTAGATGGTTTATTTGTTTGTGCCTTAAAACACAAGGTTTGTTATGTTGGGCGCAACATAACGATTATCATAGATGTCTATTGTGTTGGTCGGGTAATGGTTCCTCCTTTGTAATGGAACGGTATCTAGCCTTTAACGGATAAAGTGTGGCGTTGTGATAGGTTTGGTTCTACGTGGAAGAACCGGTATCTAACTGTCGAAGAATAAAGTGTAAGGCGACGTTGTGATAGGTTTGGTTCTACCGTGGAAGAACTTGTCCAACCTTGTACCGAATAAAGTGTGTATAGCGTTATAAGGTTTTTCTCCGCGAGAATGGAGTTTGTTGATCTAGTGAAGTAACTCTCAGTGTGGGTACAGGGAGTGGAGTAGAGGCGAAGAGGAGCTTGGCCGAAACCTATAAATCCCCGTGTTGGTTTGTGTATCCTTTTACTTATCGCTTTACTTTTATTCTTGATTTATATTGTTGATTGTCTATGTGGTTGATGTTTATGTTTGTGATGCATACTTGGTCTTTCATATAGTCATAAACTATATTTAACACTTACATATTAATGAGAACGACAGCAATAATGGTGAAACTTGATTTATAATGAACCATTAATTTTGCAGAATCTTATGTGATATTAAGGGTTGGCACTACATGAAATATCGTTAAATATCCTCCGTCGATCATTAGCAAATGTAATGGTTTATACTATATTTGATACAAAAGTTTTAAGTTTGAAAGCATTATTCCCCTCTGTTTTCACTTTTAGACAAAAAAGATTTTTAGGTGTTTTTTTTTTTCTTTGAAATTTGCATAAAAAAATCACATGTATTAAACACTAATTTGAATATCACATATGTATATCATATGTGATTTAATACTAATATCACATGTGATATTCAAATTAGTGTTTAATCACATGTGATTTTTTCATGCAAATTTTAGTTAAAAAAAATAAAAAAAACGATTTTTTTTTTTCGAAAGTATCAAAGTGCCCGTCTATAAAAAGATAATTATTAAAATGCTTTTTAATCTCAGCCATTGATTTCTTTTTAGATGAAGGGTGAGATAATTCCTTTGGTATGTAAGAAAATTTATTATGTAAAATAACTCTCCTCATTAACAAAAGCTCCAAACTATTTAAAAAAACTCTGATTACAAAATTCAATTTTATATATGTATAAGCTGTAAAATTGTTAAACTTGAAAGATATAAGAGTTCACTTCGCACAAAGAAGTTCTTAAAATCTCTACCGTAGGTGCCTGGCTTCACCCACTAAATGGTCCAAAGCTTGACATTTTTCCTCTTTTCTAAAAAGTGGAGATCTTGGTTTCTACGAGGTGAAAAGGAGAATAACAGGTCATTGTGTTCGTCATCGAGATGAAGGTAGGTAATGTCCGTCATTGATGATGATGACGTGTGTGTGTTCTTGTGAAGGGGAAGAACAATAAGAAGATTTCTATGACTAATAATCCAAATATATGAAAGGACTATTATGTCCTACAACTAAAAACAAAAGAATACAGTAAATAACAGAGTTGATAAAAATTAAATAACAGAAAAGGACTCACAATGATATGAAAACTTGAAAAAATTACTCACGGTGATAAACCAGCCAAGTTTGACTCACCATGATGATTTTCGGGAACCTTAGGGACAAAGATTTTTAGAAAAGAAAAAGTATTACTAATGAGGTGAGGCTGATGAAGGCAGCCTCTTAGGGCGAAAAGTAGTGAGGTCTTGGGTTGAACTCTTGGGAAAAAAATAATCCACCATCCACGAGAGGTTCACCTAAGACACTCAAATTTCTCAAAATGGTATGAGATTGATGTTTATGATGTCGAATCTGACTGCGTATACTAAAAAACCCCATAATTATTAATGTTTTTTCTTTCGTACTTTTTGCAAAATGACAAATTTATCCTTGAATAATTAATTAATCTCCTTTAAAGTATATATTATTAGGGAATTGATACTTACACAACATTTTTTTATACATGCACCATAATTTATGCATTACAACTATCAACTCCATTAATATTAAGTTCAATCAAAAGTTACATGATAAATTCAATTAAACTTCTTTATCTATTTTTATTAGTTGACAATTAAATTGAGGTACAAAAAAAAATGTGAACTATCATTTAAAACGGAGGGAGTAACGTTACTCCCAATCCACTCATTTTGTCACGACTCAAACTATTTTGACCCAGCCCAAAAAATTACCCCCTATTACCCCGCCTATTAGTCTATTTGATAAACCAAATATGATACATTAATTTAATCTTGATAAACTAAAGATGATATATTTTGTTCATTAATTTGACATTTGAATAATAAAAAATTATCTTGATTCATATGGCTTTTAGTTGATGGATATTTTTTTAATCATATGCGATAACTTAAAGCCAAAAAAAAAAAAAAGTTTTATGTCGAAATTAAGTTGAACATGGCCATGTTGTTCCATCAGCTACTAAACCAAGCCAGCTACCATTGATGGTCGGGTGAGCGAGGAAAAGTGGTTGAATCCAGACACCCATTTGATTAAGCTTATCACCGTTGTAACAAATATCAACTTCGTTTGGATAAATGAGTTGTTGACGAGAGTTGCCAAGGACTTTACCAAGTGTACAACCGCAAACTTCAACCTGCGAGTGTTCATGAAGATTTAGAGGATCACTCTTATACTTGATCTTATTATACTTGATGGTTTCACTAAATGGATCCTTGACGTAACAAAAGGGCAACTTGTGCGCGTCCTCGCGAGGGTAAGGGTTCACTTTGTTATCTTTGACAGAAAATGTAAGCACCTTCGGCCAATAATCATCCACGTAGTAAAAAGTTCGACTCTTGTGATCGAATGCTGCATATGTCACAATAGAACACTTGTCTGTACAAAGACGAATGCTTTTAGGTACCTTGTGGCGAGTCCAGGCACTTTCGCCTTTTGAAATCACTATTACTTCATCTGGAGTCATAATGGAGACGATGCAGTGAGGGGAGATAGGTAGGCTTGAAAACGCGGCTGCATGGCGTGTAAATTGCTTGCATGGGAGATGAGGAAGAACAATCTTGGCTCGAGAAAAGGGTGAAAAGAAGAAGATGGATCCTCTTCTTTTTAGAACAAGGAGCCATCCTTGATATGATGCAAAAAATTGAATCTGAGCTCAGAAAAAGTCGACAATGTGCGCTTGGATCTCTTGTGGTTGTAGATCCTGCAACTGGAACTCAGAGGATGTCTGTGGATGAGCAGCCATGGTTGAGCATAAAATTGTGATGTAGCAGATGCATTGTATGAAGCACGTCGAAAATCTTTGCATGTACCCCGAAAACCTAAAAGCTCAATGATCCCTAATCGATTGGCAATAGATGATAGTATATCTGTCGGGAGATCAGCCCATGGCCTAACTCTAGTCTTCTTCATTCTTAATATTTCTTTTCTTTCTTTCTGTATATAATAAATGTGCCTGAAAATTAATTGTAATGACATATTTAATTAGATTAAAACAGTAAATAAAAAACTCATACCTTAAAACAATAAATCCTAAACCATGAAACAAATGTACCCAATAAACGATTGTAGTTTAGAAAATTTTAGCCATTCATCACGAACACTTACTCAAAATTCTATATAGGCTTGCCTCAATAATCAAGTAGAGTCAAAATAACACAATTCAAATGAACTTGATATTACGTAAACTAGTAACAAAAGTATATAATTCAGTAATATATAGGGATTACCATACAAAATCCAGTAACATTCAATCCCCTATTTTGACAACATTTAGGTATAAGCATGCTTGAAGGTATGCAATGCAGGTCGTTAATATGAAAAACATTATACATTTACCTTCTTAAATTTGTAACTGGCTTCCTTCATCCATCTTATAATGACATGAGAGGTCACGATATAGCGATGTATAAATACATAAAAGACCACATCTCCACCTCCATAAATCTTGGTTTCATGCCATAAATAAATTTGATACCTAATATAAACAGAACACATCACATAAATATTAGCTTAACTATGGGTTTGCTAACATGTATGACATTCAACATTTTTGGAATTGCCCATGATGGGTTGAATTAGTATGGGATTGTTCTTCATTGTTGGACCCACATCACACATTAGATTACTGAATTCAAACAGACTACATTAAACCCACAAGTGTAGTATGCAGTATGCACTATGTTTCGTTTTCAAAGACTGTTGGATGAGACGTGTAAGCTTTTATGTTATAACTGTAACATGTCAAAGGGGTACAAAGTCGCCCAGTCAGTTACACAAAAGTCTTTAAATGATTAAGCTAAAAAAGGAACAGTTCAGACATTCAGATGCATAAAAGTGTATTCAGTAGAGTCAGGTTAGCTAGATAAAATAGTCAATTTTATGTTTAAAGTTAAATGGGTTAAAGCATATATATATACCTGTCTTGAGGTTGTGCACCAGCAGCTTATGAGATCTCACCCCCTGGTTCTGTTACTTATCCTACACCTGCATTCCACCATAGTATTTCCAAATTAGAGTTAGTAAGAGATTCTTTTTATATACCTTATATTGATGTATATTGTTTATTGATGATTACTGATGATATGAGATTCTCTCCATATACCCGATTTTTCTGGTAATTTCTCACCCAAAGTATCAATCACACGATAGTGTATTGTAAAGATTAAGCTAAAAGTGGGAAGCTCCGAGCCCACCATAGGCAAACGGGTTACTCGAACAAAAGTGTATTAAATGGGTTGGAATGGGTTGACCCATAACACATATTGTAATATTGCATTGCAACACATTACACCAGATCGAGATTGCATCAAGCAACAAATTACTTCCAACACCAATTGTGATACTAAAAGTCAATACAATGTAGTTTAGAATGGCTATGTAAATTTATCAGTAGTTTGCAAACAATGGGCTAAAAGAAATTGGAATGTAAAGTAGAGACTTTTTCTTGCGTGGTTGTTATACGGAGTATGTTTTTTAATGATTTTTTATTTATTTAGATAGAAATATATGTATAAAAAGACAATTTTCCTACTTACGACCCATTTGCATGCTTAGCTCTATTTTAATATTACATGTGAAGATATGCATAAGCCTAAGTAATACATTCATATGAAATGAGTCAAACTTGTCACGTCTATTAGTTTTACCCAAAATATATATTACTTTAGTTCCATTAACGGAATGTAACCAAAAGCTGAGGTTGGCAAGTATATATTTTTCAAACTAAAAGTAGGCAAGAAATGCAAGTATTAACTTGTGGTTTAACTTCCACGATGTTCCACTCCTGACACATAGCTTTACATTATTACATTATATTGGACATATCGTTCAAGACTGTAATTGTGTCCAAAGACTGTAAAATTGATAATAATTTTACTCACTATAAGACCGAGACACTTGCATTATAAACCGTTTAGCCAGGGACGGACCTACTAAGTACTTGGGATGGGCCATGGCCTACCCTGAAATTTTACTCCCATATTAGTAATTCTCTCCATATATAGTAACTTGTAAGGTACCTATTCCACCAGCTTGTTCTTTTGCCCACCCCAAAGTAAAAGTAGTGGCCCGTCTAGATACAAATTAGGAGTTGAATGTGGCATTCTGGGGTTAAATTAAAAATTAAAATGAAGGAAGTTTGATCAACAATAAATGAACAAGATAATTATAACTTAATGAGCTACACCATTGTTCAATTGTTGATTTGTTTTACTGGTCATGAGTATAAAAGTTGTTGGTTATTACTGTTAGGGATCAATATTTTTACTACTTATAGTTTGAAGATTTTTTGGCCCACCCGACTAAGAAATCCTGGCTTCGTCACTGTGTTTAGCAGAAAAGCTTAGCCAGACACCTCCTTATTCTCGTAGTCTTTTCATATAAGCGGGTCCTTATAGGATAGGGTAAGTAAAGCATGTGCCTAGTAACTATAGTTTAGATTTCGTTTCAAGATATAGCAAGACCACATATGCAGAAAAGATGTTTTCGACCTAGTTCGAACATTTTCAGTAAAGAGTGTGTATGGTCAACTTAAATAAGGTTGATACCTTTACAGAGAAAAGTGACACATGAATACTCAAAAGAGGCTGCTACATAATTCAAACTTGTGAAGTGATGGAAATACCTCACAATTGTTATTCAAAACATCCGAAATGCAATTTGAGCGAGCCCTACCACATTCATAAAAACTCATCAACTTCAAATCATGAGTAGGTACCAACAGTAAAGATGGGCCTGGTCAAAAAGTTAATGGTGGTTAAAACGGGTATGGGTCAATTACAAATAAAACGATGGTTAAAATGGGTATGTGTTAATTACATAGTAAAATGATGACATATTTCAGTACGACAACCCCCCTCTAGATGTGTTCCGGTATGATTCTTTTTACGGTAATTCTGTTTCTCAAGTTTATGACGTGACATTCTAATATACCCTTTCGTTAAAAAGATAAAGGGGTGTATGGGATCTGCTTAGACCGTTGCTAATGGTTGCGTCGTGTGGCAACCATTGCTTAGACCATTGCTAATGGTTGATGAAATTCAATCTCCAAAACCTAATCAAAACCAAAACTTTAAAAGATGTAACCTTTAAACACTCAATACTAATCTATACCCAAAACCCACCAAAAAATTAAAAAATAATAATAATAAAAGTAAAAAAATAAGAAATTGTCCGAACCCTGTAATCAATTTTGTCACTTTAATCAAGAACCCTAAAGAAAAAATCAAGAATCATTAATCAAATGAATCGCAACTGAAAGATTAAGAACAAGAAAAAAAAGTACCTTGGATCGATAGTTTTCCAATTTTTAACAATAATTAAGAATACTTTTATTGTAATATACGCTTTTGATTCTCCATTTGCTTTGATTTGTGGTTGGATCCTGTTAGGGTAAGAGAAGAATGCTAAGAGAATAAGAGAAAAACCGATTTCTGGATAATCTCCCAGAGATGATGGGCTAGGTTAAATAAACTTAATCACAAATAACTAAGTTACATAAAACACCCTTAACAAAGGAAAAAAGCCATAAAGGTCTCTGACACCAAACAACCCAAACAAATAAAATAACAAAACACCAAATAAGGAAATAAACCCCATAGTTCGTATCAATACTCCCTCCTTAACCCACTTGTTGTCCACAAGAAGTGAGCAAAAATCAAAACGCAGACTTTAGCTCATCCAAGAATTCCCAGCCGCGCCGGTGTCGCCTTCTCCTTACCAAAACCTTCATTTGGCATGTTTCCCTCTTAACTAACTTGATCCAAGCTTTCAAAGAAGCGAGAACTTCGTGGAGATGGAATAATCTTGACGGTGGTCCCCGCTTCTTTTAATGATGACACATGAAGGCGGAGATGAATCGAGCCTCATCGTTAAATCCCCCCATATCGCATTACCGCTTTCCACTATCAAAAATGGACCAAAGTACTTAGGCTTAAGAATGCCTATGGACCCTCAATAATTTTGCATTTCGGGTTGAAGTTTGAGGTAGACCCGAACAAAGAACTTCAAAAAGCTCTCCGTGGTGTTTATCGTTATTTGCTTCATTGATTCAGCTTTTACAATGATTGTTTCAAAGCCTCATAGTTGCCTCCCTATCCCATCATTTCATCAACATCCGATCCGCCACGCCCTAGGAATATAAGAATATGCAATGGAGGACGGTTTTGAATAGAGCCTCAAAGGGAGTTTTGCCCAGAACAAATGTGGTGTTGCCACCATTCACCTTCCACCCACTACCCTTGACAGTTTCTCCATTACCATACATCTCAAATAACCTCAAATTAACAACTCGTTTGTTGTCCTAAGTGCGTGGATGGTAGGTTGTAGGTTTTAGGCAACCCCACTTGAAGCTTTAAAAACTCTTTCCAAAATGAGCTCAAGAATATCGGATCTCGATCAGAAATAATAGAATTGGGACATCCATGAAGCTTGTTTATCCAGGAACACCAGGCTACATCCTTTGGGAATGGGTGACCTAAAACCATAAAATACCCATACTGAGACCGATCGACTACCGCAAAATTGTATCTTTTTCCTTTGGTAGCCCCCGATAAAATCCATAGAAAGGTGTAAACATAGATGGGTTAAATCCGCGGGCTACATTCTCATGTTTAGCCCGCGCTGTCACATTCGCCTGACCCGACGCCGCCTTCAAATTCCCTTCCAAAAGAACAAGCCTTTACCTCGGTGGCATTCACTCCCGATGACCCCCATGCGATTCATGGCACAACTTGACAATCTCGCGAATCAACATTTTCCGACCACCATACGGTTTCATTTAGTTACCCACCTATTCCACAAACCGGTTCTCCCCATCTTTAAGTTTTACGTATCACATGTTGTACCAATGTCTTTATTTTGACTTTCTAAAATCGGATCCAAAAGGGGTTCTATTTGAGAAATGGCGGTGGTGAATATTGCGCTGAACCCGTGACAAGGCATCGGAACAACATTTTCTGCCCATACTCAATAACATAATCATACCCCATAAGCCGAAGCCATTTATGTTGCAACAGGTCGTCACCTTTTGAGTTAAAAGGTGTTTAAGGCTTTTGGGTCGAATAACAAACTGCCCGTGATGAGGAGTAATACCATTGCTTGTGCCAGCCATAATTGCTAACAACTCCTTCCCATAAACCGAAAGCATTCTGTTTGATAAGGCTCGACTAAAAATGGATGGCGTCATAAGAGCATTACCATTACCCCAACCCCGTAGGGTCTCAATGACAATTGTTTGGTCGGTTACGTAACACTATAATGAAGAAGAAGGCGCCCTTTGAGCCTTTCATCTTATCTTGCACCTCGGGGTTCTAATGAAATCGTCCTTTTTCAACAAATTTGTGATGGCTTTGCAATCATTCCAAATGACGAATAAACCATCGGTAATACCCATAACCCAAGAACCCTGAATGTTTAATTGTTTTAGAGTAGGCCACAAGTTGCAACTTCAATCTTAAGTGGATCCGTTTTCACCCTTCTTTTGATATAATATGACCCAAACTCCTGCTTTCGACCCCAGAACCAGCACTTTGATTCCTTAGCAAACAACTTATTTTTGCATTATATAAAGTACTTTAGATGTTGGATGTGATCCTCTTGGCCCGCTATAAACAAGAATGTCATGAAAAACACCAATGCCCCTTCTAAGCAAATAGAAAAATTGGTTCATAAGGTGCACGTTAGTTGCGTTAGTAAAGACCAAACGGCATGCGAGAAATTCATAATGACCCTCGTGAGTTGAATGGTGTTTTATGAACATCTTGTTGCCATCCCTTGGTGATAGGATCGAGTCGGTTGGAGCTCCCATTGATCCAAACTCGCCGATTAATGAATTGGAAACTTATCATCGTCTCTGGTCTTGAGTCGATAATCCATACACATCGCCATTGACCATCTTTTTTCTTTACCAAAACTACGAGGCGGCCAGATGCATCTCGACTATTACGAATGACTCTCGACTCAGTAACTCATTCGTGGTTTTCTATCATCTTTTTGTACGGGTAGCGATATGGCCTCGGCTAATGGGTTTGATGCCTTCCTTCAAGACAATTTTGTGATCAAAAGGTCGCTTGAGGCGGTTGGGTTTCTTGAAGACTCTCCGGAAATTCCATAACCTTCTGCTGGCAAGGTGGTCGTTGATTCATCAGTCCACAACCACCTGACAATTTTTTCGGTATCTCCACTAGTCAATTGCAAACTAAAAAGTTGTAAATCTCCTCCCCTTGCATGTTTGTTGAACAATTCCCCATTTTTCAGCGAACACCGGTGAGACAATGTTGTTTTGCAACCTGAGCTCATATGGTATGCCCTCAACGAAAATTTCATAGTCATTTTCTCGAAATTCCACAATATGTCATTCAGGGTAGAAGCCATTGCACCCTAGTATCATATCATAGCATACCCGCATTGGTCGTTTACCATCGGCAACTCCAACATTAACGGTGCAATCTCTCTTGCGTTGCATTGCAGCCCACTTTGTCATTAGAAAGTTATGAGTTGATCCGAATCTATAAGTATATGTAGTTGCCGATTACCATGGACCCTTGTACCCGCATAGTTGAATAAGATGGAATACCTATCAACGCGTGAATAGAGATCAGGGTGCCGCTCTCTCCCAGGTTACAACTTCCACCCAGTTCCTTATCTTCCCGGCTTCAATAATAAATAATAGCGTTCACGAAATGCATATGGCGGGTACAAACTTCTCGCACCAAAACATTCACCCTTTTTGTTTTGTTCTCCTTACTAGTAAGGCCGCGTGGGCCCCTGGCTTGTTGTTGGTGGTAGCGGTAGTGGGGATGGTGGGGCGCTAGTATGGTTAGGGGTGGGTAAAAGTAGTTTTATTTGATTATTGGGTGTAATTTTCATGTTGGTACTTGTCTTCGTCCCCAAGTCTCCCTCTGTTCAGGTTCCTCCAGGCATCATTGTTCAATGCTTGGATCTTTGCTAACCATACGCCTCATGTAAAGTTTTGGTTTAAACATCTTAGCCGCCCCTAATGTCGGTTTGAGGGCCTTGAGATATAGACTAACGACGTTTCAGTCAATATTACCTTCAACAGGCGTGAAAGCGGTGTTAAGCTCATGGAGTGGGCGGGTTTGGTATGTGAAGCCAATTCCTCCAACGAAACATTGCATTGGAGAATCTAGATTTGATGGATTGCATAATGGTCCCGATATTTCGGATGGTGACCTCTGGTTAATGCGTAAACCCGATGCCGCTGGATTGCCTCCTTCCAGATGGATAACAACATACATGAGTTTCATTACCTGGGGTTTCATCGATTGAAAAAAGTGCTCACAACGAAACCCATGCCTCCCATCTTCACCGGAGAACTTTGGAAATTCAACCTTCCCAATCGCGCCGGGTGGTTACCCGCGACTCTGCGTCACTAAAAAACATATGCACGAACTGGCGCTTAAACGCTGGCCCGGCTCATGCGAATTCCTCTTACTACCAAATCTGTTTGTTGCAATGGATTGTTCTTCTTTGTTCATGAGGGCCGACAAAGCCGTTGAATCTAATTAATTGCCTTGTCATGATTCTTGAGGTGTTATCCATCACCGTTGCGAGTGTTTGTCATGGTGAGCGAAAGTGGTTGAAGAGAGGAGTCCCGAACGATGATGAAGCGACTCAATTATGTTAGGAGTAAGAGAGAAAATGCTAAGAGAATAAGAGAAAACCGATTGGATAATCCCTGAGAGATGATGTTAGGTTAAATAAACTTAATCACCAATTACATAAGACACCCTCAACAAAGGAAAAAAGCCATAAAGGTCTCTGACACCAAACAACCCAAACAAATCAAATAACAAAACACTAAATAAGGAAATAAACCCCATAGTTCGTATCAGGTCCGTTTAAATGGTACATGTGGAGTTCAGCGATGATCGGAATTGTTGGTATAGAGGTTTAGATTTACGGTTTTGGGAAAAAATATTAGGTTGGGGAAAGAAACAATGTTTTTGTTAAAGTTTAGGACGAGGAGCAAGCTTTGCTTTTTTACTAAAATTTAAAAGGGATTTGCATATATCTATACTACATATAAAGAGTATATGGTCAAACCTTGAAAAGTGAAATCTTGAAAGTCAAATGTGAGAGAAATGCATAATGTAATTAATACTCTTATTAAAACACCATATTACTTAAAAGTATAATAATTTATTCACATTATATACAACCAAATAAAAACATATCTACCAAATTGAAAACAATCAATTAAAACACCCTTTTATTAAAAATTACAATAAAATTATCATAATTTACAATTTAAACAAGCTACAACATAATCCAAAATACAAAATAATTAAACACATTAATTAGTGTTATTTTTAAAACACCCTAAAATGAAAAGTCAATGTTATTATACACATTATACAAATTAATAAAATGAAACTTCATACAAGCTAACAAGTTGATAGTATGTTTTGAAAACCGGACCCGACCAAATGGTTCAACGGTAACGGTGTTCGCCACCTTCGATAACTAATAAAAGCCATCCAAAACGAACAGAGAGGACGTTGAAACCCGACAAAGCGGTGGAATTAGGTCTCGAGATCTATTTATCCGTTAATGTCATAGTGTACCCCGCCAAAATGTGTTGGTACCCTTCTATACTATATATAAAACCAAAAGTAAAAAGTGAAAAGTTGAAACTAAAAAAGGAAATGTTGAAAACATATATTTCAAAATGAAACTATTAATACATGAAAACCAGGTTGACCGGGCCTTCACCGGCGAAGGTTAACCTTTAATTTGACCCGCTTCCGCCCCAACCCATCGGGTTGACTCGGTTTAAATCGACCCGTTTTTCGACCGGAACGGTTCAACCGGTTGAACCACTCGGGTCAAACCGGTTTCGTATTATGTTTAATCGTCAAATCTTCAAACTTTTACTATTTTTCGTTTATAACCCATAAACTTTTTTCTATCACTAACCGGTCTTTCGCTATAAAATATCGTTGCTATGCACGGGCTTGGTTTTAAATTGCATTTTGCGATCCGATGCGCTCAAGGTACCAAAGACCGATGTGTGTGATCGTGATCGAATCTGGCTTTAATTTAAATTTTTATAAGTATTAAAAAAATAAAAAAATTATTTATACATAATATATATTATCAAGTACCAAGTAACTACAATTAACTTATAAATAAAATAGTAACATATTCAAATTCGGCGAATAATCCATTTAATAAACCACCTAGTCATAATATGTCATAGACTCGTGGTTCTGAAATTCATTTTTGTCATAGACTTAATGTTTTGTTTCAACTTCAAGTAAATGTAGACGTCACAGCCATATCACAAATAAATGTCCAGTTGATGTGTGATTACTTACACTAAAACAACCAAGTATTGAAAAGAATTCAAGTTTCAAAATGCAATATAAAATAATTGAAAGTGCACAATTTTTTAACTAGTAATGGGCTACTATGTAATACAATCATAAGCACTAAAAAAGCATTGACATGCTCCAAGATCATATATGGTAATCATGAATTTTGTAAATCTAAACATGCATATGTTTTGGTTCTATATTTTATGGTTAGACCCTTTTATTTATTAATGAAGTTTTATTAACATGATTTAAGCAGTTGATAAATCATACGAGTACCTCTTGATAGATCATAAAAGGTCCTCATTAAAATAGTTAGGCTATTAAAATTGGTTCTAATTTTATAAATTAGTGCAAATTCCAAATTGCGCTAATTGCGACTATTGCTAGCATTACATAAATGCTACGATAAATTGCGTGTTCTTGAGTGATCTGGGGATGGATTTGCATTAGGTGTACGATGCGAAATTTCAAATGCAATGCATAATATGCGTCAATTTCGTAATGATGCTGCATTTTTAATAGAAGCTTTGAGTACACCGTCCAGTAAATATCTCGCCATCGTATATATATTTAACCAAAACTAATAATTGTATATATATCTTTTTAAAACCTTAAAATTGTCATATATATCAAACCAAAACTTATAATTGCATATATATCCTTTCAAAGCCTTAAAATTGTAATATATATCTAATCAAAACTTATAATTGCATATATATCCTTTCAAAGCCTTAAAATTGTCATATATATCTAAGAAAAACTCATAATTGCATATATATCTTTCCAAAGTCTTAAAATTGTCATATATATCCAAATAATTATTTTAATAGAAAAAATGTCTAATGATTATAATTGATTTATATAATGACGATTATAACATTTTTTTTTACAATTACGAAAATATATTTTTACTGGTTTGAATTTTATTATGCCATTTGATCTATATATATAGGAGTTTACGTTTAGATGGAACGATGAAAGGTGCAATTGATATTCTTATTCAAGATGTCAGATATGCGAACCAGGTTGAGTCGCGAACATGGTTTAAAAGAGCAATGTTGAAGACTCAACATTCGTATCTCAATCTTGAATAATATCAACTTGCACCATCCATCGATCCATCTAAACGTTATATATATAGATCAAATGACATAATAAAATTCAATCCAATAAAAAGATATTTTGTAAAAAAAGTATGATTATCATTTTATATATCAATTATAATTATTAGACATTTTTTTCTATTAAAATAATCATTTGATATATATGACAATTTTAAGGCTTTGGAAGGATATATATGCAATTATGAGTATTGGTTGGGTATATATGACAATTTTAAGGCTTTGGAAGGATATATATATAATTATAAGTTTTGATTGGATATATATGCAATTATGAGACTTTAAAATGATATATATGCAATTCTCCCAATTTACAATTATGTCCAAAGTTATTAGCTATTGAATCTGAAGTACATTTGTATTTTCTATTTTCTAAACATCTCTACTTTGGTTATAAATAACTAGTTTAAGACTCGTGTAATACACAGCTAGTATGAATTTATTTTGTTTTCAAAAGTTACAACATAGTAAGGATGACCATAAGTATAAAGAAAAATTATTTATCTTCCTAGTTACAATGTCTTATTTTTACTTAGAGATGTAAAATGGCTCACATTCCCGCCATCTAATCCAATGACTTCAATCTGATTTGTGATTATAAAGATTATTGAGAAGATTTGTAGGAAAATAAATCATGTATCATAAATCATATTTCATATTGTAACTGTATGAATTTCCATGTGCAAGTAAGCATCAATAAAATAACCAAAATAGTCAGGTTCTTCGAAATTTAAGTGTGAAAAAATGTAATGTAATGTGAAAGAAAGCATCACATTTGTCCCTGTTAAAAAGGCACCTTCCTATAGCTAATAGATAATTGATAATGTTCATTTTGTATATATTTTAGTCGCGTTATTTGTATATTTATGCATATCATTTGGTTGTGTTATGAACATTTTATGCTTAAAAGGTATAAAGATGTGTTCAGGTTTAGGTACAACTAAATCAAAGGATACAACAAGAAAGACGAAGAAAAGATGATAATTCAAGAGAAGATACGAGAATGAAGGTTTTCGTCTAAAGATAATGATTTGTGTTGAGATTATTTTCAAGAAAGTGCAATGATTATGAAGATATTCAATGATTGAAAGGGTCGGGATTAAGAACCAAGAAAAGATTGTTAAAGATGGAGAAAAATAGCCAAAGCAAGGTTGGAATCAATCATACCAACTGTAACACCCCCAAAATAGGCTCAGTGAAAGACTTTACCAACTTTGGGATGCTATGAAATTGGTACGTAACACAAGCATAGCGAACAAAATATCCTTAATCCATAACTTGAAAACATAGTCAACAATAGTAAATAAGTTTTACATTTAATGAAAAGCACGGAAGTAAGCCCATTAAAAATAGCTTAAGAAAAAAGGTCCCCAATTAACATCAGAGTGAAATGAATCCAAGACCATGCCATCCTTAAAAGCCCCAAAGATTACCAAAGCTTTTACATCAATTACCCGAAAAGACATGCTAAAGGGTCCGACAAAAATTTGGTGGTGAGTTCATAGGTTTAAATGAAATATAAGTATTCGGACCATTTAGTAAAACCACTTATTACGCAACATCAATCACAATAAGCAAGTAACCCTTGCAACTGGAAATCGCAATCCAAAAAGAGCTGTTATACGTCATGGCAAATGATTGTATCCAAAGTCCAGGTGCCACCCTGGCAAGTTGGGCAAAGTCGTAGGGGTGGTCAACCGCGATAGATCTATCCATAACACTATGCAATGACCTAATAGTGGCAAGTTTCAAGATAGGCTATACCCTAGCCTATGCTACGTAATAAGTGCAAAAAAAGCAGTTTCATAAGTGGTCCAATCAAAAGGTTTTGCATGTTTTCTCACCCCAAGATTTAGCAAAGCAAAAGTATTAATAAAAGTGGTATGAAACTCACTTAACAGAAATGCAAAACAATCACTCTAAAGGAGAATAGCACAACAACAGCGAAATATCACAAAGATAGCGGACTCGGCAACCTAAAAAAACAAGGCGTGACTCGGGTTTGATCCTCCATGAAGCCAATAATAAAGTCGCATGAAACGTAAATATTCTTGTAGGCTGAAGTGATACGATAGAATGGAACACTTGGCCTTGTCGCTTGTGAAACGAAGACTAAAATAATGCACACGAATAACAAGATTACACGAAGTTCGACCTATTCGACGACCAACTCACGCGACAATAACAAACAAGGATATGTGCGCCATATAAGTCACAAAGTGGTCGGGCCTAATAGATTAAACTAAGTGTTAATAAAGTGCTCGAAAGATTCATCAAGTCTTATTAAGCTCGTCAACTTAATAAGATTGGCGTTCCCTCGATCTCGTTAATTCAAAGTTAATCTTGAAGGGTTGCACGTGTAACGATCTTAGGATGGGTTCCACTTATAACATTCTCTTCACATACTTATCGGGCTATTATTGGATTCGTCAATCCAATAAGTCCAAATAATTATGTTGGTAGAACTTTATTAACTTTAACCAATCCATGAATCCAATTCATATTAAGCATTTTAAAGAGAAATCCTGGGTCTCGTGTCTCGAAATGTATTACCTTATTATTTATTTTTAAGAACGGTGTTTTCTTTATCAAACTTATACAATTAAACTATCGTTTAATTGTATTATTTAATATTCATTGTTTCCAAACGTAGTACATTTAACTCATTCGACCTATCATTTCGAGTCAACCCTTATCGAGTCAATGCTAATTGACTCGAGCCCATCTAATCCCAAGTCCGTTTCCCAAGTCAAGTATCTATTTCGAGTCATAGTCTAATAATAATGTAGTCCACATTGTCCACATACTCATATAGTCCATATCGGCTACTCGTGGTCAATCCAAACCATGAGGTTTCGGATGGCTCACAAAGTGCTCAAATCATCATGACTCAATTCCAAGACATTAGCATAACGGCATACTCGTTTATTATTATTAGTATTATTATTATCTTTTCATTTTTATTATTCAATTTGAATAATTTTTAATCCATTCATATCAAAAGATTGACCGAAGTCAACCCAAACCATCCGAATATCAAATCTGCCACGCATGCCGAGACCATATGGTCTCGGTCTCAATGAATCCCTTTCGTTTGATAACCGCCTTGCCGAGGTTACCCTCGGCTGCATATACCTTAACACTATCCATGTCGTGACACGAGTGTGTCCCGGTCTCAAAACCAACTCAACATACAAACCAAATAATACCACAGCCGCACCACCACTTGAGGGTGATGATGGCGATGGTTAGACAACCGCAGTCAAAAGACCACAAGAAACATCACCACAATAAAGATTTAACCCAAGGAGGCTTTTAAGTCTAAAAAACACCAACAATAACATCACACCAAGGCACGGTAACCTCGGTTACCGTGTCGGTTACTCGAACAACCAACCAACACATCACCGCCGTACGGTGTACGGCCCAAAATAATGCTCAAGTTATCAAGACTCATTTGTTCCACAAGGACTCAAGCCAAAACACCATGAAAAACATGGCTAACAACCATAAAAACACAAAACGGACATGGGACTACGCGTGGGAAGCCACGGTAGCACATGCAAGATAAAAACCCAAAAGATCCGAAACTAAAAACTCAGATTTAGGGCGCGTCGGTGAGAGATACCACACGTACCCTATGCCAAAATGTTCACCTTTTCGCGATCTCTCGATTGGTATAGGTGGTGTAAAATCCGGTGGCGGGTGGCCGGAAAAGTGTCCGGAGAAGACGCCGGTAAAATATTCCGGTTCTTGGGAATTTTAGAGAGAGGAGAGAGAGAGAGAAATATGTGTGCAAAAGTGAGAGAGAGTGTGTGTGTGTGGGGGGGGGGGGGGGGGGGGGGGGGGGGGGGGGGGGGGGGGGGGTTATACCCCAGAAGGGACCAAAGGTGTCAAACTCCAAAAATAAGGGTGCGTTTGGTATTTATTGCGAGGGACCAGTTGTGCCATTTCCCCAAACTTCCACGATAACGCTTCTCGAGCTCGTTTCGACCCTCAAACATTGTCGAAAATTCTGAAAGTTACGCCGTTAGTCTTAAAATTGTCTTTCCATTCAAAATGACTATAAATGCGACTATTCTAGATAAGACGATATACATATATGTATGTATGTATATATATATATATATATATATATATATATATATATATATATATATATATATATATATATATATATATATATATATATATATATAAAATAAGCTCGTACCGGTCCGTGTTGTGGTAATATCTCATACGCTCCAAGATGACCTCTCGATTCTCAACCAATTTAAGTTTTGAAAATCTTCCAAAATTACCAAAACAATGACACAAGTATGAGGTGGTATAGAAATTTGTTTTCGAAAATTTCCCAGTTGTCACTGCACCCCGCCTAAGAAGAAACCCGTCTCGGGTTTCCCTTCGAATTACTCACAGAGACAGGAAAGAGATGGGAATACTTTCGCTTGAATTGACCTTCACGCTACCACGTGAACTCAGGACCTCTTCGGGAGTCCCAACGAACACTGACAATGGGAATACGACTTTGCCTATGTCGTTTGACTTCGCGGTCTATGATTTCGACAGGTTCCTCTATGAAATTCAATCGTTCATCGATTTGGATTTCTTCCAGAGGAATAACAGTGGCCTCATTTGCCAGATACTTCTTTAAATTGCACATGTGGAAAACGTTATGGACACTGCTAAGTTCTGGCGGTAGCTCGAGTCTGTTCGCCACTGGGCCAATTCTAGCAATGATCTTGAACAGACCAATATAACGAGGATTAAGCTTTCCACGCTTACCGAAACGAATTACACCTTTCCATGGCGAGACTTTCAGCATGACCTTGTCTCCCACTTGGAATTCCAAAGGTTTCCTCCGTTTATCAGCATAGCTTTTCTGATGATCGCGACCAGCTTCCATTCTGCTCTTGATCTGAACAATCTTCTCGGTGGTTTCATGAATAAGTTCGGGACCAGTTAGTTGTGAATCCCCAACTTCTGTCCAACATATCGGTTAAAATGTAATATCAAAAAAATGATCTTGACAACGCTCAGATTGTACATGTTTTCAGTAGCCTTATTTGTGCTTTTGTATATATTATTTGGTTATATTCATATGATTTTAGTGCTTAATCGCATCAAAAGATGTTTGTCTAGTATTTATAACCAAGTGCAGGGAAACGGAAGGAAAAGTTAAAGAATGTTTAATAAAAGAAAATTTCCATTTCATTGAAGCATGTCAAGCACAAGTCAACATTTCAAGTATCGTAGAAGATCAAGTTGAATGAAGAACCAAGCTCTACAAGTCAGAATCAAGCAAAAGGTCATTTTTCCATCATTCAGGAAGACCAGCCGATCGGTCGCAACCCCGCAACCGAATCGGCTGGAAAGAAGTCAAAAGAAATCCCTCGAAGAGCGGACACTCGCCGATCGGTCATTTTCCATGCCGATTCGTGAGGCAGGGGAAGTAGAATAACAGCCGATCGGCTGGACATGGTGCCGATTCGGCTGGGAGGCCTGGTTCTGCTATTTCTTCATCACTAAGATTCCCCATTGCATCCAAACGATTCTAGGTCCTTCCCTTGGTGTATTCTAGTCCCTTCCTAACTCCTTGGAGGCCAAGTTCATCATTTTATACCGTAGGCCTTGGAACTAGTATAAATAGAGACCTCTTATGAGCATTTGAGAACACACACTTCAATACAACTCTCTACTCATCAAACACAAAGATTTTAGCTCTCAAATTCGTCCTTAGAAGTCTAGGAAAGTTTGGAGGTCCAAGAAGTCAACATTTAGAGGTCAAACCCCTAAGAAGTCAACCCCAATACTTTGGGAATCATTACTCAATGATTTGTAATCTTATTCCAAGTATTGTAAGACTCTTAATCATGTTTTCTAATGTTCAAAGTTCTGAGTTTATGTTTATGTCTCTATGAGTGGCTAGTTTCTTTATACACTTGCTTAAATGATGTTGATTATCATATGATTAGTTTATGATTGTGTTAACATGTTTTAATTCAATTTCAAGTTGATTCTAAGATCCAATTGTGCTTAAGTTTCATAGTGGCATTTGTTAATCAAGTTTGACTAGATGATAGTAATCGTAGAGGAGGGAAAGAACTTGTTGTTATTCAACTAGTTATAATCATTTTGTCTATGGATGATTGTTTTTACCCATTATTCTTGATTAAACAAAGAAACTAAAGTGTGGTTGTAATAAGAACGCTTTTTGATTATCAAGTTGGATTGATTGGAAACATCTAAAAGGTCGTAAGATTAGTTGTTTACAATCAATTGTAACCTTTTGTCTATAATCGGTTACCTTTTGTATTGACCATTTCTTAAGCAAATTTGATAAGACAAATGGATGTTTTTGTGTTTAAGTTTATGAAAATAAACTTATGAAATTTGAATTGATCTTGAATTGATTGGTTAAACTTAATGCTTGTTTTTATGAACTAAAATCTTGACGAAGGTTTAACTTGTAAGAACAATAGATTAGTACACCAACTAATTATCATAACCAACATGTTAAGAAGTAGTTAACACAATCATACTAATCATGGATAAGAAACTAGTTTAAGCAAGTGTAGTTTTTAATCATCTGAATTTCATTATATCTATTCTCGTTGTTATTTGCTTTTGGATTGCCTTAGTTGATTTATACTTGTTAATCAGATTCACTGACAAATCCCTGCGAACGATCCTGACTTACCTTCAAAATCTTGCTATAACGGACGATTGCACTTGCTCGTATGTGTTATTGGTAAAATTGGTAAATCGTCTTTTATAAATTTAAAACTTGTACACACGTAGCACATCAAGTTTTTGGCGCCATTGCCGGGGATTTTGATTGTGTTTCAGCAAGTTTTAAATCTGTGTAATTCGATCCATTTAAAAATAAAAAAAAATTTCCGAGAGCTCCAGCCGATCGGTCGTCCTCACAACCGATTTCTTGCCAAAACCCATAACCCAGTTGATCCAACCGATCGGTCGCCCCTCGCAACCGATCCGGTTACTCTTTTCTGTCCGAAAATATGTTTTCTTTGTTTGTAAGTGTGTTTAGTTATTGCCTGGATTCTCTAGGTAGTTGTATGAACACTGGTGCAACTGGAATAGAACCAGTTTCACCTCTTACCAACCCCGAACGTTTGATTCGAAGAAGAAGAAGAACACCTTTTATACCATTAGAAATCCGTGTACCTAGAGTACCAAACCCACCATTTGATAACCTTTTGGAAACCAAAGTCGTTTACAACCCTTTCACCAATTTGCCTTTTCCCATGGCAGACGATCAACCCATGTGGGGAACCAACTGAGCCGTAGCACCAAGTCCTGAGAGTGCTATTGTTGCTGTCAACCTTGGTGACAACTTCACCGTGAAGGGTCATCATATCTCTATGATCAAAGGCCGCCAATTCGATGGCCGTGCGCAGGCCGATCAGCATAAGCACATTGCCGAATTCATCGAAATCTGCGGCATGTTCCGGTATGACGACACCGATGTCAATGCCATCAAACTTAAACTTTTTCCATCATCACTCGCCGGAGATGCAAAAGTATGGTACAATGAATTGACCCTAGGAATTATCAATACTTGGGAGTAGATGAGGCAAGCCTTAGTAAGCCGATTCTTTCTACCTGCCATGTTTGATCGATTAATGGGAGAAATTCGTGCTTTCACACAAAACCCCAATGAATCACTTGTCGAAGCTTGGCTTCGGATGAAAGATTTGCTTCGTAGTTGTCATGGACAAGGACTATCCAAAGGAACCATTATCAAAATCTTTTACCATGGACTAGACGAAATCTCTCAAGGTATCCTTGATGCCGGAGGAATTTTTCTCTATAAGACTCCTAACGATGCACATCAATTATTCGAAGATCGAGTACTTCTTAAACTCGATTGGTCAAAACATTCAAAAACCAAGCCTTTTTGAAAAACCGTTGCTTTTGTCGAAAAATCCGACACCTCGAAACTCATGGAGAAAATGGAAGCCTTACTTCAAAAATTGACTCGCAATACAAAGATATCAAAGGAGAAATGAAAGAAATGCGAGATGGATGTAACAACTGTAGAGGAAATCACCCATCATCTGTGTGCGACGATAAACCCATGGGTGGACCTAACGAAGGAGAAGCGAATTATGTCCAAGTAGGATACTGTAGAGGAGGATATCGTGGTAATTATTATGGTAGAAATTCTGGAAATTGGCAAGACCGCCAACCAAGGGATAACAATCGTGATTCTCAACCTTGAACCGACAATCCGCCCCACAAAACTCCGACAAAAAGATGGAAGAATCCGATTTCGAAAAAACTATGAGAGAATTCGTGACTGCTCAAAATTCAACGAATGATTTTATCAAAAATCAGTTTTTCAATCTCAAATCCAAAGTTGAGCAAGGACAGAAAAATCATCAAGCCTCTATCCAAGACCTCGAAAACAAATTTGGTAGATTTTAAAGACCAACATTCTTCTCGACCATCTGGTTCATTACCAAGTAACAACCAATCCAACCCAAAACCATCAAACGATAAAACGTACCGTCCACTACAAACGAGAAATGAGCATATCAATGTTGTATTCACAAGAAGTGGTCTCTCGTACGATCTAGCACCAAATCCAAACGAAAATACTCCTATCACCCAAGATAGTGAGGATGAAGCTGAGGAAACCAACCAAACGCAACCCACCAAAAAGAAAACCGTTTCACCTATCAAGGCGACACACAAAAAATTCCATATCCTCAACACCTTAAGAAAGAAAAAAAGGAAGAGCGATATAAGAAGTTCCTTGAAATAATCAAAGAGGTTAGACTCAATGTTCCTGATTCGTTGAGGTTTAGGGGTGTGTGTGTATGGATAAAACCACAATATCGATATCAAAAATAACCACAAGGAATGATTTAAAATCCCTTTAGGAAAAAGGATAATGAATCAAAACCCGTGAGTGATAGTGATACGGATTAGGAAATCCGAGTCGTTTCCCAACGAGGTGTGAAGGGGCAACGTCGTTATTGGTTCGTTATTAAAATGCTCGATGTTTTGGATTTTTGATTATATTAAAACTACGGGAAATGGGAAAGAATATAAGGGAAATTACACTACGGGAAATCCTAAATACGCGAATTAAACTAAAATGAAACGTAAATAAAATGCAACTACGTCTAAACTAAATCCTAAAAATGATTTAAAAATACTATTACTCTAAAAATGATATATGAAAATTAATTAAGAATTAAAACTAATTTTTATGATTTTTCTGGAATTTATTTGAATTAAAAACTAATTAAAACTAATTAAATTGCTAAAAATTACAAATTAAACTAGGAAAAATCTAGAAAAATTATTTTTTTGATTTTTATAATTTTCTTAATCTAGGAAAATTGAAAAATTATTTTTTGGAACCTTTTCTGAATTAATTGAATTAAATGCTATTTAAAAAAGTCCTAAAAAGAGATTTTAATTAAGAAAAATAGCAAACAGTGATGAAAAATTATGGAAAATTCAGGAAAAGTCTAAAATATTATTCTAAATCTATGAAAAATATAAAAATTATAGCTTATGTGAAGTATTAACAAGCTGTAGTGCAAACTGACCCTAAATAAGCTACTAAGATTAAGCTAATAAGTGCTAAAACCACCAAAGTGTTCTGAAGCTAATTTATACTAAAATCACCTAAGCAGACTAATACCAACTACTTCTAACTTCTATAGTGCAACCTACAATGATTTGGCTTGATTGATCAAGTAAACTTAAACAGTCCTACCTCCTATGTTTAAGCTTAAGCACAAGCTTATAAAATAAGCAAAAGTGGAAAACAGAACTTAGGACCTCTAGAACTCCAACCAGAGAGTACGTATACCAAATTTGAGGCCCTAGTGATAAAAAACAAGACCTGCACAAGGTGGAGTTTCTGGTTCACACTCGTATTAGCTGAATGTGACAGGCAAATGACTCTGTTTAAGAGCTTATTAATTGCTTAAAATGATTCCCAAAAATTTGACAAAAATCATTTACAACACTAGACCAGTGAGAACTTGAAAAGAACAAAATCTCACTTAATTTGAACCAACAATGAATCAATGAAAATTCCACAAACTTTTGTAAAAACTGTGTTTTGCGACTTTTGACTTTTTATCAAACTTTGAAATTTTGACCAAACTGAGATTTGATTCCAAATTGCTAACTGAGAATGTTATGTTAAGCTATTCTAAGGCTAAAATAAGCTATTCTAACGAATTCACAACCCAAATCAAGCTTATGATCTCTAAAATCCTAACAGATATGAAAACTAAGAGTGATTAAAGGTGATTTTGACTTTGAGCAATCTAAGGTGCAATTTAGTGACCAATCTAAGTATTATAGACCTAAGCTATACTAAATGAACCAAGCTACACTACTGATATAACCTCAAACTCAGAACTATCCAATGATCCAAACAGTACTTACACAAGCTCATAAGCAACTTACTCTAGCCTATACTCTAATCTAGTAAATGACAGTAATGAAACTATAATCTAACTATAGAATATGAACTAACAACTGCAGAAACAACAATCAAGCATAATAGAAACAGAATATTCAATAATTCAGTTTGAATTAAACTCACTTGGATCCTTAGCCACTATGGCTTGCCAAAGAACAAGTAACCACTATCCTAAACCCATAACCTACTCCAAATCCAGCTCAAGTTTAACCCAACTCTGATCCAATACCAAAGAAATCAACCCATTCCTTTTTTAAATTCTCCACAGTTGACTTTGTTTGACTGATTTTGTGAATTGAAGTAAATTGGTTGTAGAACTGAGTAGAGACCTGAATAAGCAATTAATAAGCTATAGATGAGCTTATAAGAGCTTAAACTAACATAATCACAAACTGATTTGAACTTAACAACAGATTTGAGATATTTTTTATTTTTTGAGTATTTTTCTTATTTTTTTGTGATTTTTGTTTTATAAAACAAATAAGCTGAAAATGAATAGAGATAAGCTAAGATGATTAACTGAAACACTAATAAGCTTCTTAAATCAATGAAACAGTAATTGAGATTAATTGAAAACAAAAGCTAAAATTACTTGAATTAATAAAACTTGAGGATTACAATGAAACTGAAATTTAGAAAATACCGAAATGAAATTTATAAAGAAAACATTAATAAACTACTAATTCTACTCAAATTCTACATCTATTACAAGTGAAATAAGGGTGCCTTATATAGGCGAGCTAATGCCTTGGAAGGATCCAGAAGGTGCAAATGTGTGCTTCTTTGGAGTATTCTGAGCCCTTGATCACTCTTCACACGTCCATCATTTCATCTTAGCCTTAGGATTGAATCCACCACGTTGCACTAGCCAATCAGAGGTGAGGATTTGGTGAGATGACACACGGATTGCCAACCTGGCATCCGTGTGTCAGTGGGTGTTAGAGTAAAGTACTAAGTTGCCCTTAATGATAGTGGATTTGGCCAATTAAAGCGCGGGGTAATTTAGGGTTCTTGGCTGGGTTTGTGAATTGGGGGTGAAAAAGGGCGCGTGAGGTTTTTTTATATTTATTTGATTTCCTTGACCGGGTTTTGGTTGGGTTTGACCTGGGTCCAAATGGGGAATACAGGTATGATATTCGGGTATGGTTTAGTGAAAACGGGTATAGCTATTAAACCATGTATGAACTTGGGCTTGGATTTGGGCTAGTGTATTGTTTTGGACTTAGGATAGATTTAGGACCCATGTGTTATTTCAAGGACCAAAAGTTAACATGCTGAAATTCCAGGGACCAATCTTGTAAATCTAAAAATTTGATCAAGGACTAACTTTGCCAATCTTCAAATAATCCAAGGGCTGAATTTGTAAATTCTAAAACTTGAGGGTATATTCTGCCAATAACTGAAAGTTCAGGGACTATTTCTGACAATTCTTCAAACTTGATTATATCTTTCAAATATCATCCTCTGAGCATAAAAATCTTCACAAATGCACTATTGACCTTCCCGCCTTTAGCATTCTTCTTTCTCTCATGCTCGGTTTTCTTTGGTTTTGGCTTTCTTTTGCTTTTTGTCATATCCGTACTGCACAAGCACAAACTCAATAAAACAACAAATATTAGCAATAAACGGCTCTTTCTTGGTTATTTTGGGTTAGATTTGATAAAGAAAAGATATGTGTTTAAGCACATATCAAAATACCCAGAACGAGACCATTGTCGTGTCCTCACGCAATGCAATCAACTCACGCTTCTAAAACCAAGGATTTCAATCTCTTTCTACTAAACCTATGAAGAAGTAGCAAAGATTCCTCAAAAGAGATTAAGAACCCTTAATTCTAAAAACGCCCCTTTTACCTTTTAATTCACATATAGATATTATGATTAAGCACATTCTGATTATGAGTGACGGTTTGTTGAACTTTCATGTCGATCAATAACTCCAACATTTTTCAAACGACACATTAGAATCACGGAGTAGGAAACACACACACAGTGAAGTGACCATACGGATAGAATACATCGTCCCTGATTTTTCACGAGTCCCCAAACTAAGCGTAAAATCGAAATCATTGTTAAATATGATTCTAGATGCTAACACTACCCATGGAAGTTACTTGTGTAATTACCTTTTGCTCCCATTTTCCTATTTTCCTCTAGATTTTTTTATTTTTGTGAGAAATGAATCTCTTCAAATTTCTCGTTTCGATAACTTTTATTCCGATAAAGATACAAAGCTAAGTCGCTAATTAGTTATCCACCTTCCCTCGAAAACCATTGCACACAAGAATGAGGTCCACATCAAGGTCCTAATTTCGCACGATTTAGAGAGATATCTCCCGGATTCAAAGTTTGGCTTAATACTTAATTCAACACATTTGCATTTTTGCAATTTAGGCCCTTGGTCTTTTCAACCACTAACTCAACGGGATTACCGTTTTATCAGAAGTCTTATTATGACTTTGGATTTTCTTCAACCTTTTTGGAAGTCTATGACAACTTTTATGGCTTTGGGTTTTTCAATTTTAATACATTTGGGCTTTATTTCATGTTAATTTTTGTGCCAAACTCCGAATCCTACGGCTTTTATAACAATAGAAACAATAGCAACAAACTATCAGGAATCAGTTGTCTATTACACCGCAACACTGACAGTACCTTGATGTGTACCCAACTCTCATGGGCAAAGATTCTCTAAAGAAGTATAAAGAACTAACTATCGCCAAAAACTCAACATCTCTAATTATTTATTCAACAGATATGGGGTGAAACAATTTTGTGGGAGCAAAAAGCCACAAGTACCTTCGATGGGCTCTAAAGAGAACCATCTACTCCACGCTTAGCATCTAAACTCATAAGTAACTCTATCATTCCTCGATCTCCGCAAATTTAAAATCCCAAATAATGAGATCTGCGGATGCTTAGCCGATAATTAAATTATCTATGGTTAAGGGAACAAGCTAGGGCTCAACACGCCCGGTCAAGTAATAATTCTATTCCTACTCACCAGTGGGAAAGTCAACAAGGTGTCAAAACATATATTAACTTAGCAAATGCTTAGTAAAATAATCTCAAGTCTCGCATTTTTAAAGTCACTTATAAGAAACTAGCAAATTCTTGTTTAAGCTTCGCATATTTAAAATCACTTAGGGAGACTTGCAAATTCTTGGCCTTGTGAGCTAGAATCGCATTTTATAGTCTCTTGTCTAAGCAATTAGCAAAGACTATTTCAAGAAAAACGCATATTTAAAGAAACTTCTAAGAGACTAGCAAAGACTTTTCGATCATAAAACTAACAAAAGCTTACAAAAAATTTTAATTTTTCACATTTTTGCACAATTTTTGATTTTCTAAGGAAAAACGGGGTTGCGAGAGTACACGACAAAAAATAAGCAAGTGCGGTCAAATCAAATCGAAGATTACCCTACCCCAGACTAGAACGAAACATTGTCCTCAATGTTTAAAAGTAAGGGTATCACGAAAATCTAAAAGCCGTTTATTAAGTATGCTAAAAGATAAACGTTAGTCGATAAGATTGCGGATATCGGATTTCCTATCAGCAACTAACATGAAACTCGAGTGGAGAAAATGACAACTTCGAGCACGAGAGTCTTCATATCGGGAAAATCCTAGACAAAACATCACAAACAACCAAACACGAGAAATCGAAGAGGCTAACCCCTTCACGTCACTTATTAGAAAATAGAAAGAAGATAGAGATAAGCTTGGGGTGCCTCCCACGGCGCTCTTGTTTTTGGTCACCGAGTCGCTAGCTTGACTCGATCCCCAATCATTGTCCTTAGGGAAAGTTTGGAGATTCGGGACAACCATAGATGGGATGTCCCCTCCAAAATAATGTTTCACACGATGACCATTCACCTTTAAATTTGGGCCATCGGTCGTGAAAGCTCTACCGTTCCATACGGGAAAACCGAGCAAGCGGTGAATGGTCGGACCAACGGGTTTTGAGTTTGCCCGAGAATATCTTCAAGCGAGAGTTAAAGAGGAGAACTTGATCACCAACGTTGAAAAAGCGGTTTTTGATTTTAGCATCATGAATCCTCTTAGTCTTCTCTTTGAAAATCAAAGAATTCTCGTAAGCCCGATCCCTAAGCTCATTTAATTCATTCAATTGAACTTTCCGGTGATCACCCGCGGTCTTAAGATCAACGTTTGCATGTTTCAAGGCCCATAATGCCTTATGCTCGAGCTCGATGGGCAAGTGACAAGCTTTTCCATACACCAACTTAAATGGGGTGCACCCGATGGGTGTCTTGTATGCGGTGCGGAAAGCCCATAATGCATCATCTAACTTATCGGCCCATAAAGCTCGATTTTCTCCTACGGTCCTTTCTTAAATCCTTTTCAAACCACGATTGGAGACCTCAACTTGTCCGCTCGTTTGCGGGTGATACGCGCTAGAAAGACGATGGGTAACTCCATATTTAGCCATAACTTTAGCGAATTGTTCATTACAGAAATGGGTACCGCGATCATTGATGATAGCACGAGGTGCTCCGAATCGGGAAAACAAGTTCTTCAAAAACTTAACAACCACTTTCGGCGTCATTGGTGGGGAGCGCCTTCGCTTCAACCCATTTAGACAAGTAGTCGACGGCCACGAGAATATACTTATTACCCTTAGATGATGGAAATGGCCCCATAAAATCGATGCCCACACGTCAAAAATCTCGCAAACTTGAATAGCATTTTGTGGCATTTCATCCTTTTTAGAAATTTTCCCTTGACGTTGGCAAGAATCACAAGACTTAACTAAATCATGAGCATCTCGATATATGGTAGGCCAATAAAATCCGGAATCAAAAACCTTCTTGGCGGTGTAACTTGCACCATGATGGCCACCAGTGGGTCCGTTATGGCAAGCATTGAGAATATCAAGGGCCTCTTGGCCATGAACACACCGCCGGATTACTTGATCCGCACAAATCTTAAACAAGTAAGGATCGTCCGAAATAATGCTTAACATCTTTGAAAAACTTTTTCTTCTGTTGGGACGACATCCCTTTCACGATGAAATTGCCCGCATGGTAATTTGCAAAGTCGGCAAACCATGGGGTGTTTGGGTCTTTCTTAGCAATCATCCCAAGTGTCTCAAGAGGAAATGTTTTCGTGATCTCCTTTTTCTCGAGCACACTTTGATGGGGATTCTCAAGTCTAGAAAGGTGATCGGCAACAAGGTTCTCCGCTCCTTTTTTGTCAAGAATAGTAACATCAAACTCTTGAAGGAGGAGAACCCGCCGAAGTAATCGTGGCTTAGCATCTTTCTTTGCCAAAAGATACTTTAGGGCAAAATGGTCGGTATACACTATGGTCTTCGATAAGACAAGGTAGGGTCTAAATTTCTCGAAAGCATAAACAATGGCCAATAATTCCTTTTCAGTAGTCGTATAATTGTGTTGGGCCTCAGACAATGTCTTACTCGCATAGTGTATGGGTTGAAAATGTTTCGATTTACGTTGCCCCAAGACTGCCCCAATTGCGTAATCACTTGCATCACACATGAGTTCAAAGGGCAAATCCCAGTCGGGGGCAACTAAGATCGGAGCTTCAGTTAATTTCTTTTTGAGAAAATTAAATGCTTCAACGCATTCATTGGTGAAGATAAACGGAGCATCCTTCTCGAGGAGATGGGTCAGAGGGCGGGCTATCTTAGAGAAATCTTGGATGAAACGGCGATAGAAACCGGCGTGACCTAAAAAACTCCGAATACCTTTGACGGTAGTGGGATGAGGGAGTTTAGCTATAACGTCGACTTTAGCTCGGTCGACCTCAATCCCAGATTTTGAAATCTTATGGCCGAGGACAATGCCCTCTCGAACCATGAAATGGCACTTCTCCCAATTCAAGACCAAGTTGGTGTCTTCACACCGTTTGAGCATGTGGTCTAGATGAGAGAGGCAAGACGTGAAAGAATCTCCATAAACCGAGAAATCGTCCATAAAACTTCCATAGACTTCTCGATCATGTCATGAAAAATAGCCATCATGCACCTTTGGAACGTTCCTGGAGCATTGCATAAACCAAATGGCATTCGTCGGTAAGCAAACGTTCCATAAAGGCACGTGAAAGTCGTTTTCTCTTGATCCTGCGGATCGATCGGAATTTGAAAGTATCCGGAAAAACCATCGAAAGCAATAGAACTCATTCCCGCTAAACGTTCGAGCATCTGATCCATAAAAGGTAGCGGGAAATGGTCCTTACGAGTCACATCATTCAATTTTCGGTAATCAATACACACCCTCCATCCGGTGACGAGGCGTGTGGAAATCAATTCATTATCTTCGTTCATAACTACGGTCATTCCACCTTTCTTCGGGACACAATGGATAGGGCTAACCCATGAGCTATCGGAGATTGGATAAATGATTCCGGCGTCAAGGAGTTTAAGAACTTCCTTTTTGATAACCTCATGAATTTTCGGATTAACCCTACGTTGTTGTTGAATAACGGGTTTGCAATCGTCTTCCATTAAGATCTTGTGAGTACAAAAACGAGGGTTTATGCCTTTGATATCGGAAATTTGCCAAGCGATGGCACTCTTATGTTTTCGAAGAATATCCAAAAGTGCGGTTTTCTCCTCATCTTTTAGGTTTTTAGCAATGATGACGGGAAACTTGTTCGATTCTTCAAGAAAAGCGTATTCAAGATGAGGAGGTAAATCTTTGAGCTCGGGCTCCGGAGGTTTTTCATTAGTCGTTTGTACTTCTTTGATTTCTTCAAGCGTAATCTCTTTCGGAGGGAGTGACAGTGATGGATCTTCATTTAACAATTGTTCAAGATAAAGGATATCTCCCTCCGAATCATAAACACCATCATCAATTCCCGGTGGAATCGATTCGTCATTAGCAAGAAACTCATCGATCTCTTCCAAAAGGAAGTCACCTCCCTCAAACGGAGTGAGAGAGGGGGAAGAGTCGGCAATGATTGGTTCAAAAGGTTGTTTAGAATCTAAAGAAGAAGGTGAATCAGAAGAAGTAGAATTGTTAGCAAAACCGAGAACTTCTTGAGCGTACTCCTCACAAGAAACATCAATAACGTCGATTCGATTGATGGAAGAATCGTCGAAATTTGAGGAGTACCTCGTCGTTTGATTAATGTTGAATGTGACGGCTTCTTGATTAACTCTCAACGTAATCTCTCCTTCGAACACATCAATTAAGGCACGACCGGTCCTTAAGAAACATCTCCCAAGAATAATGGGTACTCGAGGGTCGGCATCGAAATCTACCACAACAAAATCCGCGAGAAAATAGAACTCCCCCACTTTGACAAAGACATCCTCGGCTATACCCTTTGGACGGGTTGTAGAACGATCGGCTAGCTCGAGGGTCATACACGTTGGGGTAAGTGGGGGTAACGAAAGCTTCTCGTAGATTGATTTTGGCATCAAATTGATACTCGCACCAAGATCGGCCAAGGCGAGCATGAACAATTCCTTGAAAATCACATGGAATGAGGAACTTGCGGGGTCCCCTAACTTTTCGGGAAGTTTCTTGAGGATAACCGCCGAACAATTCTCATTCAGAGATGTCGTAGCAAGCTCATATAGTTTCTCCTTGTTTGTAAGCAATCCCTTAATTGTAGAAGCAAGTTTGGGCATCAAAAGAAGGGCATCCGCAAAAATGATCTCCACATTCAAGTCTTTGAAGATTTGGAAAAACGTTTCCATTTGATGATTAGACTTTTCTCGAAGCGTTTGATCTTTAAGACGAGACGGATATGGGATAAACGGTTTCGGATTAGCTTTCTTCATATTCACGGGAGCATCTTCGGGCTCAGAATCTTGGACAACCGTGGGTTGGACATTCACAGTACTCCCCTTATTAGTAGGAAGCACCGGGTCCTTTGTCACCCCGGTCTCACGGTCTACCACACGAGAGGAAGAAGAAGTGGTAGGAACCGTGGGTCCATCGTAAGCAACACCACTTCGGGTAGTGATTGCTTTCATGTCACCTCTCGGGTTCGGAATCGTATTGCTCGGAAGAGAACCGGAACCCGAGGGTTGAGAATAAGAAGTAGACGGTTGATTGGCTTGAAAGAAACTAGCCTTCATATTCCTCATTTCATCATCTTTTGTTACTTGTAGCTTCCATCTCCTTTTTGAAATCCGTCCTCATGCGTTAATTTGATTTTGCAAACTTTTAATGGTGTAATCGGAGTTCTTCATGTAAGTTAGAAAATCGTTGTTCGGAGCAACTTGAGGAGGTGTTTGATAAGGTTGTTGAGGAGGAGGTGGTTGATATTGATGTTGAGGAGGAGGTGGTTGTTGGTAAACTTGAGGTAGAGGAGCTTGGTAGTGTTGATTACCATGATTAACATTAGCTCCTCGATTCTGATTAACATGATGGTTACCATTGAAACGGTTTTGATTTTGGTTTTGTTGTTGAGGTTGGTTGAAACTGGGAGGTCCGAGATAATTGTTTGAACGGTAGCTAAGAAGATTTCGATCTCCTTGCGGTTGATTGTAGTTCCCTGTAGCAGCATAAACATTCTCATGTGCGTAGCCACCGATGGCTGGGCACTCGGAATAAGAGTGTGGACCTCCACAAGTCTCACAAGTCGGGTGTACCGCTTTCACTTGTTGATTCGGATTATTCATTTGATGTATCCTTAAGATATCGTCCATCTTTTTGTTCAGAGTGGCTATTTCGAGAGAAGAAGACGTATTTGATCGAGATGATGCACCCCTTTTGGCGGTAGAATCCCAATAATTGTAATGAGCGGTCATGTTCTCAATAAGATCATAGCATTCCTCAGGACATCTTTTCATGAAAGTTCCACCAGCAGCAGCATTGATTGTCTCACGGTGTCGTAACGTCAAACCATTATAAAACGTATCAATTTGAGTGACAAGCAACATGTTATGATTCGGACATCGATCAATCGCAAGCTTATATCGTTCCCAAGATTCAAACAAAGATTCGTCGGGATATTGCCGAAATTACGATATCGTTCCTCAACTTCGTCACCATCGACGGTGGAAAGTACTTTGCAGAAACTTGAAACCATTTCCTCGAAGGTATGAATCGAATTCTTGAGTCGATCAAACCGAAGTGGCATGATGAGTCAAAGAGTATGGGAAAAGATATAGACGAAGGGCGTCATCGGAGACCCCATTTTGTTTCATACTCTGGGTGACGGTTAAAAATTTATCAAGATGCTTGTTTGCATCGTCATCTGGTAAACCATGAAATTGACAATTGTTTTTTACTTGTTCTATCATATGATGTTTCAAGCTAAAATCGGTAGCTTGAAAATTAGTCGGTGCAATCGGTCCTCTCCTCCCGTACATTGTAGGTTGACATAACTCCTCCATCGTTCGGAGATCGGGAGCTACATTTTGATTAACGGGAGGAGGATTAGGACCGGGGTTTGGTGGTACGTTGGGAGCAGCCATATTACATAACTCGGGTACGTTCGATTCGATTCGAAGTCGTCTAGATCGAGAGCGAGTGCGCATGCACTTAAAAACCAAGGCAACTAAAACGAACGGTATTCGAAAACAACAGTGAACTTAAACCAATAATCCCAAGTGAATAAATCACTTCAATAAGACAAACGCACAGCGGCGGAGAAGCTTTTTAGGTTAGCGCGAAGCTTATTAAAAACCCGCCTCTTTTCAGCCGCAATTTAATGTCAGGCCGTCCTTATACCCACCACACAGTTTGTTTATCCAATAGAAATAAATCGACTCACAAGCGACACAAAGGCAAGTTTTTGATCTTTGGTTCGGGAACTTACTAATGATAACACCTCCGTTGAGAATGTTATATAATTGATGTATTCTATTTAAGCTAAAAAACAAAGGGAAAATCTTTTTGTATTTTTAATGATATATATATATATAAAAGAAAAAGGAAAATATTTTTTACTTTTTTGATTTTTATAAAAATAGTAACTTCACGAAGGAAGGATCTCGAGTCACTAATCGTCAAACCGTTAACGATATTGTCATGCACAACCTCCCCGGCAGCGGCGCCAAAATTTGATTCGTTGAGGTTTAGGGGTGTGTGTGTATGGATAAAACAAACAATATCGATATCAAAAATAACCACAAGGAATGATTTAAAATCCCTTTAGGAAAAAGGATAATGAATCAAAACCCGTGAGTGATAGTGATACGGATTAGGAAATCCGAGTCGTTTCCCAACGAGGTGTGAATGGGCAACGTCGTTATTGGTTCGTTATTAAAATGCTCGATGTTTTGGATTTTTGATTTTATAAAAACTACGGGGAACGGGAAGAATATAAGGGAAATTACACTACGGGAAATCCTAAATACGCGAATTAAACTAAAATGAAACGTAAATAAAATGCAACTACGTCTAAACTAAATCCTAAAAATGATTTAAAAATACTATTACTCTAAAAATGATATATGAAAATTAATTAAGAATTAAAACTAATTTTTATGATTTTTCTGGAATTTATTTGAATTAAAAACTAATTAAAACTAATTAAATTGCTAAAAATTACAAATTAAACTTGGAAAAATCTGGAAAATTATTTTTTTGATTTTTATAATTTTCTTAATCTAGGAAAATTGAAAAATTATTTTTTGGAACCTTTTATGAATTAATTGAATTAAATGCTATTTAAAAAGTCCTAAAAAGAGATTTTAATTAAGAAAAATAGCAACAGATGATGAAAAATTATGGAAAATTCAGGAAAAGTCTAAAATATTATTCTAAATCTATGAAAAATATAAAAATTATAGCTTATGTGAAGTATTAACAAGCTGTAGTGCAAACTGACCCTAAATAAGCTACTAAGATTAAGCTAATGAGTGCTAAAAACCACCAAAGTGTTACTGAAGCTAATTTATACTAAAATCACCTAAAAGCAGCTAATACCAACTACTTCTAACTTCTATAGTGCAACCTACAATGATTTGGCTTGATTGATCAAGTAAACTTAAACATTCCTACCTCCATGTTTAAGCTTAAGCACAAGCTTATAAAATAAGCTAAAGTGGAAAACAGAACTTAGGACCTCTAGAACTCCAACCAGAGAGTACATTATACCAAATTTGAGGCCCTAGTGATAAAAAACAAGACCTACACAAGGTCCGGAAGTTTCCTGGTTCACACTCAGTATTAGCGAATGTGAACAGGCAAATCACTTCTGTTTAAGAGCTTATTAGCTGCTTAAAATGATTCCCAAAATTTGACAAAAATCATTTACAACACTAGACCGTGAACTTGAAAAGAACAAAATCTCACTTAATTTGAACAAACAATGAATCAATGAAAATTACACAAACTTTTGTAAAACGTGTTTTGCGACTTTTGACTTTTTATCAAACTTTGAAATTTTGACCAAACTGAGATTTGATTCCAAATTGCTAACTGAGAATGTTATGTTAAGCTATTCTAAGGCTAAAATAAGCTATTCTACTAATTCACAACCCAAATCAAGCTTATGATCTCTAAAATCCTAACAGATATGAAAACTAAGAGTGATTAAAGGTGATTTTGACTTTGAGCAATCTAAGGTGCAATTTAGTGACCAATCTAAGTATTATAGACCTAAGCTATACTAAATGAACCAAGCTACACTGCTGATATAACCTCAAACTCAGAACTATCTAATGATCCAAACAGTACTTACACAAGCTCATAAGCAACTTACTCTAGCCTATACTCTAATCTAGTCAATGACAAGATGAAACTATAATCTAACTACAGAATATGAACTAACAACTACAGAAACAAAAATCAAGCATAATAGAAATAGAATATTCAATAATTCAGTTTGAATTAAACTCACTTGGATCCTTAGCCACTATGGCTTGCCAAAGAACAAGTAACCACTATCCTAAACCCATAACCTACTCCAAATCCAGCTCAAGTTTAACCCAACTCTGATCCAATACCAGCAAATCAACCCATTCCTTTTTTAAATTCTTCACAGTTGACTTTGTTTGTGATTTGTGAATTGAATTAAATTGGTTGTAGAACTGAGTAGAGACCTGAATAAGCAATTAATAAGCTATAGATGAGCTTATAAGAGTTTAAACTAACATAATCACAAACTGATTTGAACTTAACAACAGATTTGAGATATTTTTTTATTTTTTGAGTATTTTTCTTATTTTTTTGTGATTTTTGTTTTGTAAAACAAATAAGCTGAAAATGAATAGAGATAAGCTAAGATGATTAACTGAAACACTAATAAGCTTTAAATCCATGAAACAAGATGGTGAGATTAATTGAAAACAAAAGCTAAAATTACTTGAATTAATAAAACTTGAGGATTACAATGAAACTGAAATTTAGAAAATACAGAAATGAAATTTATAAAGAAAACATTAATAAACTACTAATTCTACTCAAATTCTACATCTATTACAAGTGAAATAAGGGTGCCTTATATAGGCGAGCTAATGCCTTGGAAGGATCCAGAAGGTGCAAATGTGTGCTTCTTTGGAGTATTCTGAGCCCTTGATCACTCTTCACACGTCCATCATTTCATCTTAGCCTTAGGATTGAATCCACCACGTTGCACTAGCCAATCAGAGGTGAGCATTTGGTGAGATGACACACGATTGCCAACCGGCATCCGTGTGTCAGTGGGTGTCAGAGTAAAGTACTAATTTGCCCTTAATGATAGTGCATTTGGCCAATTAAAGCGCGGGGTAATTTAGGGTTCTTGGCTGGGTTTGGGAATTGGGGGTGAAAAAGGGCGCGTGAGGTTTTTTATATTTATTTGATTTCCTTGACCGGGTTTTGGTTGGGTTTGACCTGGGTCCAAATGGGGAATACGGGTATGATATTCAGGTATGGTTTAGTGAAAACGGGTATAGCTATTAAACCAGGTATGAACTTGGGCTTGGATTTGGGCTAGTGTATTGTTTTGGACTTAGGATTGTATTTAGGACCCATGTGTTATTTCAAGGACCAAAAGTTAACATGCTGAAATTCCAGGGACCAATCTTGTAAATCTGAAAATTTGATCAAGGACTAACTTTGCCAATCTTCAAATAATCCAAGGGCTGAATTGGTAAATTCTAAAACTTGGGGTATATTACGCCAATAACGAAAGTTCAGGGGACTATTTCTGACAATTCTTCAAACTTGATTATATCTTTCAAATATCATCCTCTGAGCATAAAAATCTTCACAAATGCACAATTCTGACCTTCCGGCTCAGCTTTAGCATTCTTCTTTCTCTCGTGCTCGGTTTTCTTTGGTTTTGGCTTTCTTTTGTCTGTTTTGTCATATCCGTACCTGCACAAGCACAAACTCAAGAAAACAACAAATATTAGCAATAAACGGCTCTTTCTTGGTTATTTTGGGTTAGATTTGATAAAGAAAAGATATGTGTTTAAGCACATATCAGTTCCCCTCGTTGATGTCTTAGCCGGAATGCCCAATTACGGGAAATTTTTGAAAGAACTTCTTAACAACAAGAGCAAGTTAGAGCAAATATCAGCTACCTTCCTTAACGAAGAATGCTCAGCCATCGCTCAAAACAAAATTCAAAGCTCGGAGATCCACGGGAGCTTTCTTTTTCCATGCACTTTCGGGAATAATATTCAATGCGTGCTTTAGAAATAGCCGACCTAGGCTAAATATTAATTGATGATTTATTATTTGTATTCCAAATTATCCATCAACGACCTTAAACCGAAGAAAAGATGAGCATTCGATTAGCAAATCATTCTCATCAATATCCTGTTGGAATTGCCGAGAATATGCTCGTTCAAGTTGGTAAATTCATTTTTCCCGTGGACTATGTAATCCTAGAAATGGAAGAAGATAGTAAAGTCCCACTCATCTTAGGAAGACCTTTCCTAAATACGATGATCATCAAAGAAAAAGGTAAAGAACTCAACCTTGGAGTTGGAAGATCGAATTACCTTTTTGTCGATAAAGCAATTCGCTATCCACGTTCCAGTGATGACACTTGTTTCAACATCGATGTTATCGATGAAGTCATGACAAGAATTGGATGCACTACTTAACGAATATGATCCATTCATGACTACTTCGAAAAATCAATGAATCGGACCTTGACAAGAGTTTGATTTTATGAAAGTAGAGTTCGAAGGGGATAACAAGGAGGAGGAAGAAATGGAGGAAGAGAATTTTGAAGAAATAACTTTCGATGACGAGATGAGAATAAAATCTTCTCTTCAAGAACCACCAACAGATCTCGTGCTCAAACCACTTCCTGATCATCTTGAATATGCTTATCTGGAGGAAAACTCACTTCTTCCGGTAGTCATATCTTTATTACTCAAGGACAAGGAGAAAGAAAGTTTAGTTTCTATCGTCAAAAATCATAAATGAGCTTTCGCTTGGAAAACATCTAACATCCCAGGAATTAGTCCTGTTGGAATCACTCCTAAACCTTAATCAAGTGTTAGTGATTAACATGTAATAGTTAGCTTATTATGGCCTTTATGTTTGTTTTTAGCCTTAGGCTTATGTAGAAGGCCCATAAGCCTAGGCCTAGCCCAATAAGGAAAAGGATGGGAACTAGGAGTGTTGCCCTAGCTTCCCTCCTATAAATACCCCTTGTAAACCTTCATTTGAAGGTTGGTTGTTCAATTCATTCTCTTTCACTACTCACGCATAACCTTTCTTTATTATCTACGCGTAGTGTTTGTGTGTGTGTGTTGTTCAACCGATCTCTTCTCCATCTTATTTCTTGTTTTGATGCTTGTGTGGTAAAACTAGTGACCTAACAGTGGTATCAATCACCTACTAGTTGGGTGAATTGTATTGTTTTTGAAGTGGGTTTTTGGTCCTACGCGTAAAACAAACGAATGATACTTTGGTTCGCTTAAAAAAACGTTTTTTACACTTTTTAATACAAGATTCTTGTACTTTCATTGTTTTAAGGTGTTAAAATAACTGTTTCTGGCAAAAAGTTTCAAACTTTACGCGTGGATCTACGTTTTTAAGCTTGGTTTTTAACGAGGGTTTCATCCTACGCGTAACGTGTTTAGGAGTTTTGGCTCATTAAGTTTCACACTTTTGTATATGTGTGTTTAGGAGTTATTTAACCTGGCTCTGATACCAATGTTAGGATTGTATATGTGGATGATATGGTGAATCGGGAGGTCGGGGAAGATGGAAAAAACCCATCTTCAAGTTAGAGAGAGAAACTAGAGAGAAGGGAGAGCACTAGTGTGTGTTTTATTAATGAAAGGGAAAATTACACTAATGAGACTCACCCCTCCATGGAAGTATGGAGGGTATATATAAACAACACATACATAACTATTAAACTATGACATAACTAGTCCTTGTGTTTGGCTAAATAAGATAGATAATGTAATCCTGTAATGTCGTTCCATTTACGTGTTAGAGCGATCCCAACAATCTTCCCCAATGGGACGATAAGGGATTACACAACATTTCCTACAAGTATAAAGAACAAATAAAGAATGATCTTCATAAGCTCTTCAAATCTTTGAGGATGATGAAAGTTTACGCTCTTTGTCTTCTTCTTGTACCTCGACTTGAGAACTGTCTTCTTTACTTGTAGGCAAATGATGTAATATGCAAGAATTGGATTAACTTCCCCCCAATTCATGCCGCATGTCTTTAGCAGCTTCTCCGTACACTCATTTTTGGCGAAGTTTCGAATCACTTCCCCAAACCCGACAACCGTCTTGTGATTCGAAACTTTGATGTAGTGAACATTTCCTCTAACTTTGGAAATTTTCAGACGCAGGCCGAATTGTAGATGAGCAAGAAACCACACAAGGTAAATCTGACTTGTTGCGGAAAATCCGTTCGGGGTAACATGCAAGAAATCAACAAGATCTTCTCACGTATGTAGATGCTTCACACCAAATAAACCGCGAAGAGCGAAATGAAACGACTTCCCCCGAATGTTGCGGTCTATCGGAATAATAGTTACCGTGAATCTGCAATTACTTCGATAAAATGATGACCGTGTGTGAGGCATCACAACATCATATTTAGGTAACTTCACACCCGATAACTCTGTGAAAGTGAGACGATAACACCAAAGTGAGGCGTTTGAACCACGCGATCGTCTCATTTCTTCCCCCTGATTGAAGAAATTCATGAAAGGAGAGGGTTTTCGCAAAAAATACAAAAACAACAAAGGAAGCAGACACCACCTATACTCTCTTCCCCTTGATGTTTTCAATGAATCGAATCATACACCATTATGTTGATGATGAAATTGGAGACATCGAAACCATGTATGTTCAATGAATCGAACAAGTGTGAAGTACCATAAATATCTCGCGAGAATCAATTGCTGATAAAACTTCTCTACTCGTGTATACTCTTCTCGGCTAACTCTTTACGAGCAATCCCATTATCATTAGGCGGCTTTTTGTAGTGACTCTGATGGAGAAAACCCAATATGCGAACTTGAGAGCGAAGTAGTATAACCCGAACTTGTGACTTAAACTTGCACTATTGTCAGACGAAGAACCCTTTTTCTTACAACCATCGAAAAAGGTAAACTTAAAGTTTCTCAATTATCCAAAGCTTTGTGTGACACTTGAGCACAACAATGTAACTCCTTAAAAGTGATAGTTATAAGCCGTGAGCACAACAACGTAACTCCTTACATCAGGTTCAACTAGATAACTTAAGTCTTTGTCATTTGTACCAGTTAAAACTCGAACAAGGATCTCGAAGAATCATGCATCCAACCAACCCCGATAACTTCAAGATACTAAGTACACGCGCCCGTGATATCCCACTTTTACCTCAAATAAATAATAAAGAATTCTCGCCGTAATCACATCTTGCGGTTAATGCTCAAAACTAGCCTTCATTAACGGTTAAGATGAACTTTGATAATGGTTTTTCCCGATCTTGTCAAAAATTGCATCCTCGTGAAAATTTATGAATCCAAAATACCACTCTTTTCAAATTTATTGAGAAAATATTAGTGCATAGGCCCGTTAAAAGTTCACACGGTCCAATGCCAACACCAACGGTTTGTCGACCCATTATATTATCCGGCCCATACTAGTATATTTGAGGCTTGATCCGTCAACTCCTATCCAGTACAATCCGTATATAATACATGTGTAAAACACAACTCAACCCTAATAACGTTTAGAAATTTCTTAACCCTAAGATCTTAAACAGACGCCTCCATCTCATCTCTTTCACCTAGTCGATCTAAACTAACCACAAAAACTCATCTCATCTACATCTCATCTCAGCATTCACCGTACACATACCAATTTAATTCGAAACAAACATAAACCGCACCTATCTTGATGCTCTTCGAATATTGTACCATTCTAAACGATTCAGTGAAAGATCCTTTTCAGAATCGATTGAGGGTCAAAGGTAGGTTTTAAATTGTTTGTTTTATTTTTCGTTAGAGTTTTCATAACGAACTAAGAATGAAGGGAATAACATAATTGTTATACACCTTCTCTTAAAGTTCGAATATAAATTGAGGTAAAGCTTCAACAAGAGATAATCGATGATGGTTTTAATTTTTTCGTCATAAGGTCTTCAAGATCTATGCTCTTTTGAACCATACAAAAAAAAATGAAACTGAGATTATGTATATGTTTATTTTTGATTTTGATTCTTGTGAAAGTGTGAGAAGGAAGGTATAGTTAGACTTGGATTAGATTGTGATTTGTTGTGATTTGCATTTTGGACCGAGGATGTTGTTGTAAACTGAGGTCTTGAGAGTTGTTTGGTATTTTGGTTATATGTGGTCGAGTCTTTTTCCAGTTTTAGCATAAAAGTCTTCTTCATCTAATTTCAGATCTTATGCGTAATGAGACCTTATGCGTAAACAAAGCACAAAGGGCATATCGTAACAATAAGGCGTAAAGATTTACGCGTAGAGCGAAAAAAAACTTAAAGCGTAGCCATGGTCCTTCGCGTAACTGAGTATTACTCCGTATGGTTAAGCGTAAAATGGGGTCTTACTCGTAAGCTTACTCGTAAGCTTAAGGCTTACAGCAGTAGGCTTATCATGGTAACCATACTTTCTTACGAGAGTAACTTCACAGTTACTCGTAACTCCTATCTGAAGATGAGGTCTTAAGCGTAATATTAGGGTTTTGACCTTTAGTTGACTTTTAAACGTCCTTTTTCGACCATGTTTTCTGACCAGCTTCAAAGATAACCCAAAAAAAGAATGCAGAAAGACTTCTTTAGACCCATTTGACCACAAAGACACCATTTGATGACAAAAAACTTGTCACGAGTATTGATGAAAAAAATAAAAAACAAGTCACAATATAACTGTTACAAAGGACAATCAGTATATGACAAGTTTGATTATTTTGACCAAAAGGATACAAAACATGTAACAATCTGATTAATCCCAAAAAAATTATAAAAGGTTACAACTTTGTGAGAAAAAACAGATTTTAAGACAAGATTTTTGACAAGATAACATCACTCAAATCAACCACAAATGAAAAACGGACCTTGCTCTTGATACCAATGTTAGGATCGTATATGTGGATGATATGGTGAATCGGGAGGTCGGGGAAGATGGAAGAAACCCATCTTCAAGTTAGAGAGAGAAACTAGAGAGAAGGGATAGAACTAGTGTGTGTTTTATTAATGAAAGGGAAAATTACACTAATGAGACTCACCCCTCCATGGAAGTATGGAGGGGTATATATAGCCAAGCACATACATAAATATTAAACTATGACATAACTAGTCCTTGTGTTTGGCTAAATAAGATAGATAATGTAATCCCGTAATGTCGTTCCATTTACGTGTTAGGAGCGATTCCAACAAGTCCCAATTTCTGCAAACACAAAATCAATTTCAAAGATGGGATTAAACCTGTTGTGGAACGTCAACGTCGACTCAATCCCAACCTGAAAGAAGTTGTCAAAAAGGAAATCATCAAACTTCTCGATGCTGGTATCATTTACCCGATGAGGACAGTCCTTGGTAGTCCAGTTCACTTTGTGTCCCCAGAAAGGAGGAATGGCGGTTGTGACTAATGAACGGAACGAACTAGTTCCTACTAGAACTGTCACTGGATGGCGCGTTTGTATTGACTATCGTAAATTAAACAAAGCCACCAGGAAAGATCACTTTCCCCTTCCTTTCATGGATCAAATGCTTGAAAGACTAGCAGTGAATACATTCTTTTGTTTCCTCGATTGATTTTCAGGATACTTTCAAATTCCAATCGACCCGAATGATCAAGAAAAGAGCACCTTTACTTGCCCTTTTGGAACCTACGCATATCGGCGTATGCCTTTTGGTCTTTGTAATGCACCTGCAACTTTTCAAAGGTGTATGATAGCCATATTCCAAGACATGATTGAAACCTCCATGGAAGTTTTCATGGATGAATTTTCAATATTCGAAAACTCATTCGAAGATTGTCTTTCCAATCTTGATAAAATGCTCGAAAGATGCGGTCGCACATCTTGTCATGGCGGGAAAATGTCACTTTATGGTGACGAAGGAATTGGCAGCCACAAAATCTCCAGTCTTGGGCATGGAAGTAGATAAAGCAAAAATCGACGTTATCAAGAAACTTCCACCACCAACTAACGTTAAATCCGTTAGAAGTTTTTTAAGACAAGGCGGTTTCTACCGCCGCTTTATCAAAGATTTTTCAAAAATATCTCGTCCGATGACACTACTTTTGGGAAGAACCTTATCTTTTCAAGATGTGTTTCTGGTTTCGAAACCCGCAAAATTCTTGATGAATGTCATCATGGCCCTACTGGGGGACATTATGGTCCTTCCACCACAGCTAAAAAAGTTTTTGATGCTGGATTCTATTGGCCGACAATATTCAAAGAGGCACATACACTTGTCCAAAACTTTTATGCTTGCCAAAGATCCACTAACCTCTCACACAGAGACGAAATGCCATTATCAAGCATTCAAGTGTGTGAAATATTCGATATTTGCGGAATTGATTTCATGGGACCATTTCCTAAATCCCACAAATACGAATACATTCTCGTTGCTATTGATTATGTGTCCAAGTGGGCATAAGCCGAAGCTTTACCAACAAACGATGCTCGTGTTGTCGTTAATTTTCTCAAAAAGCTTTTCGCTCGTTATGGAATTCCCAAAGTTTTGATAAGCGATCGAGGAACCCATTTCATGGAGACAAATGGAGAAAACCATGAAAAGATATGGAGTTCATCATCGTTTTGCGACATCTTATCACCCACAATCCAGCGGCCAAGTTGAAAACACCAACCGAGCTCTTAAAAGAATACTCGAAAAAACAGTGAAGGACAATCCTTCAGTGTGGTCGAAGAAACTTGACGATGCTCTGTGGGCATTTCGTACGACTTACAAAACTCCTATTGGCACAACTCCTTGCAGACTCCTGTATGGGAAAACTTGTCATTTGCGCTTGAGAAGTTGAACATCGTGCTTACTGGGCTCTTAGAAGCTGTAACACCAATCTCAAAATAGTTAGAGAAAAGAGATTTTTACAATTGCATGAACTCGACGAATTGAGACTCCAAGCTTATTAGAATTCCAAACTGTGTAAAGCCAGAACCAAAGCTTATCATGACAAAAAGTACGCGAATTGGAAACGAATTCAAAGCAGGAGATAAAGTTCTGCTTTTCAACATGAAATTCAAATTCAAAGCTCCTAAGCTGCAACCGAAATGGTTCGGACCATATATCTTTAAACATGGATATCCATCCGGATATGTCGAACTTTATGACAAACATGGTGGAAGTTTTATTGTTAATGGGCACCGAATCAAATTATAATACGATAAGGAGCAAATGAATGAAATTTCAATTGAGACAATTTCTCCTGAAAATGAATTCGAAACCATCACCTTCGTAGAACCTTTTCCTGGAAGAATCACACAAAGTGTTCCTTGGAAACCATCTGCTGAATTCATCTAGAGAGATATTGATGCGTCTGGTGAAGAATTCATGTATGTCCCCGAACTTTTCAAGATGTTCAAGGTACCTTTGCGCAACCACGTGAATTCGGGAAGATTTGAGTTAGGCTGATGACCCGTTAATAAAACAAGCGCTTCTCGGGAGGCAACCCGTGTGTTTTAGATTTGATTTTCTGTGCTCACGCCCCAAAGTTTTAACATTTGGTTGAACTTAAATGTGTGTGTGGGGGGTGGGGGGGGGTGCCACATATTAATAAAACTCTTTTTGTTTGTATATAAGATTTTGTGCAGGTAATGATTACTCCAGTGGACGCTTGGATCAAAAGGAAATTAAGCTGACAAACTCAATTGAATATCTGGTTTTATCTCTATTTCCCTATGTCTATACATTGAAGTTCGTTTTTCACATTGAGGACAATGCTTAACTTAAGTGTGGGGGTGTGAATAGGAAAATTAGAGTTTTCAAGCTTAAATTAAATTTTTCTGCCCTTGTGATCTAGTCATTTTCACGCTTTTAGGATAATATATTAGAATAACTGGATCAATCCACTGGTAAAACTGGTAATATATGAAAATTTGAGATGTGTTGGATTTATTGCAATCCATTCTGGATCGATAACATTTGCTAGCACATATTATAGCCCTTTCCACTAAAATTGTGAGGATTTGAGCCTGTTCTATATAAGCATACATCTTTTATGCTTGAATCTTTTGCTATGAGCGTGCCAGTGATTTTATTTATTCTAGACCTTGTACATGTAAATCATTACCAGACCGCAGTGAGATCGCATTCGTGCGTTATAAGTGAGTTCGTGTGATAAAGTGGCACCTTAGGATTTTAACCCAAATGGCTTTCCATTTTTCATATTATGATATATTAACTAGCCACATTAGTTAGTTAACCACCCACATGGACCCATTTGCAGCGCTCATCTTTAGCACTAGATACCCTTAGTTACACCCTCTGAGCCATCCTTTTCGTTTTTGATAAATCCAGAAAATACAAAAATATTTTACACTTTAAGCCTTAGCCTAACCCTTGTCAATGTCTAAACGGTTGGTTGCTAGTCACCTGGTATGAGAAGATTGTCTAGATGATTATGAGTGACCGCATCTTGTCATTTTATGAGCCATTTCAAGAAAAAAAGTTATTGTTTAAAATATATATATATATATATATATATATACACATATATTATATATATATATATATGTATATATATATACATATATGTATATACATATATGTATATATACACGTATATATATATATATATACACGTATATATATATACATACGATATATATATATATATATATATATATATATATATATATATATATATATATATATATACATATATATATATACATATATATATATATATATGTATATATGTATATATGTATATATATGTATATATGTATATATATGTATATATGTATATATATATATATATATATATATATATATATATATATATACATATATACATATATATACATATATACATATATATACATATATACATATATATATATATATATATATATATATATATATATATATATAGGCTCCGGTTCCATTGAGAAGGTTTTTTGAGAAGATTGAGAAATATTCGTTTGAGCAAATTGATTCATGTTTTTGATTTGATTCACAAGTAAACATCATTTTATGGTGAATCGAATCTATAAATCATAAATTTGATTCACAAATCATTGTTAAAATCGAGTTATGATTATTCATTAAGTTTGTACAGATGATTAAGTATTCTACATATATCGCAAAATCGAGATATTTTTAACATTGATTCAATTTTTTTTACACATTTTGAATTTTAATCACATTAAAATGAGTTTTAAACGAAAAACATGAATCAAAGTTAAAAATCTATCGTTTTTGAAAACCTTCTCAATCTTCTCAAAATAAAAACCTTCTCAATCGATCCAGATTCTATATATATATATATATATATATATATATATATATATATATATATATATATTTATATATATACGTAATAAGTATTAGCCAATGTGCTATGCTCGAAGAAAGCTGTTATGGCGAATCAATGCGAAGAATTGTGGAAATTCAAAGAAAAAGAAGCTATGATCATTTATTGGTTTGCGGATTGTTTTGTAGCTAGCAATATGGGTATTAGAATTGATTCTATTTTTTCTTTTAACACCAATTTCATTAACATTCAAATGCCTTATCCATACCCTTTACCCTAAGCCTAACATTTCAACCCGAATAAAAGCCCTTTTTAGATGTTTTCGCTTGGTGCTCACGCCGCGTCGGTGGAGTTTTGTTTCTTGTACAAGCCTATGGTAATAATCTAATCATGACTGAGCAATGAGTGTGATTTATCTTGTTACTCCATTAAAAATTGAGTGATTGAGTGAATTATATTTCGTTCTTTTTTTGTGAGGTGTTTTGAAATGTTAATCATGCACGAAAGTCATTGGATATCGTCAAACATCTTGAATTTTCACCCTTAAAAGCTAAATTGATGAATCTTCTCTTGTACTTGGTGGATTTGCATCATATTTTTCGTAATCATAATTTTGTACCAGTGGATATTTTATTTTGATTCTAGATTTGCTTGAGGGCAAGCAAAGTTTAAGTTGTTAGGATTTAGTAAATCCGGTAGTTAAAGTGTCGGTCACTTCAAGTATATGTACTCGTTAGAAAGCTTGTAGTCATAGTCATTCTGTGGATGTAAGTAGATTACTTAGTAACACCGTGGAGGACCGGACGAGGTCTTTGTAGGCGATCCATGCCTAAAGTAGGCGATCTATGTTTATGCGTATAAATACCTTTGCCCTCAAGGCAAAGGTTGGAGCTTCATAATTCATTTTCTTTGTCTCACTAAGCTTCCCATTCTCTCCCACTTTCTCTCTCTAAACCATAACCTACGCATAACCCTTTTGTGCTTATGATGAGTTTGTGATAAACTAAGATGCTACAAATGGTATCAAGAGCCATGGTTTGATCATCCATCTCTCATGTTCTTGGTTTGATAGTTATTGTTGGGTTAAGGTTTGGTTTGTTTTTACGCGTAGCTTTTGGTATACGCGTGGGTATTGTGTATTAGGTTTTTGGTATGCTTAAAGCACTAAATTTTACACTTAAAAACTCAAGATTCTTATGGGTTAAGGTTTATTGAGTGTTAAAATTTTAGTTTCTTGCAAAAAGGTTCAAACTTTACGTGTTTTTCTTGGGTTTTAAACGTGTTTGGATACGGGTGTACTATCCTACGCGTAAGAGTGATAAGTGGTTTGGATCTTCAAGTCTTAAACTTTGTTGTTGTTTTGGTGTTCTTAAGGTTGTTTCATCATTATAATCTGGTTTACTAAACGTTTTTAGTCCTAAAAATAGCGTTTGGTATTTTGGCATTTTCACGCGCCAAGAAAACCTAATCTTACGCGTAAGGTGTTCTTCACGTGATCTTCAAATTTGTTGGTTTACTCAGTGTTTTCTTGCTTGGATAAGCCTGAAAATACTTCGAATTTGGATATCTCTTACACTGGTTTAAGTGTAAAGGATTTGTTGGTTAAAACCCTGATTCCTACGCATAAGCCAGTCTTACGCCTAAGGAAATCTTACCCATAAGGTTCTTACTACTAAGCCTT
>OU343216.1:47414765-47425916 GCA_910596185.1 Chrysanthemum makinoi | reverse complement strand
TTATGAGGGTATATCCATTCATCCGCTTTTCTTTCACATTTTTGAGGACGAGTAAACGGTGGCCATACTGATTCGCTTTCTTTGGTTGACATCGAGTTGCAAAAATGTTTGTTTGGATTCAGAGTTTCCTCAATGCTTTGGACAATTTCATCCTGTTTCTGCTTACAATTATCAATATTCTCTCTACGATCACCAGTAATAAGTTTAGAGTGTAGAGTGGGATTCAGCGATTGAACATTAACAACATCATTTGAAATTTCAATTTTAGGTTTTAAATGCTCTTTCATACTAAAAGTTATTCGTTCATTTTCAGTCCCCAAGGAAATTTGTTTTTCAAAAACCTTAATCTGAGCCCTAAGTGGCGGAAAAGTTCTTCAACAATCAAGTTGTAAGCCTCCCGCTTTCCCATGTCAATAACCACAAAATCGATGGGGAAGAAAAATTTACCAATTTTTAAAAGCACATTGTTCACAATTCCCCTCGGTACAGCCTTAGAGGAATCAACCATTTCAATCATAATAGTTGTTTCTTTTAAATTGGTAAGTTTGATTTTTTCAAATAAAGTGGTAGAGATAAGGTTTATCCCGGCCCCTAAATCACTAATCGGGAATCTTAATGTTACCAATAGTGCAAGGGAGAAGAAACTTTCCTGGTATTGCATTTTTGAGGAGTTGGGCAGGGAACTCGTCGTCTTCTGCTTTATCATCCTCTCTTAGGTAGTTAATCTCGGAGAGATCATTAGTGATAGAGGATGTGCATTGCTCCCTTTTTGCTTTATCTTGCACAAATATGGCCTTGCAGGAAGTGGCTTTAGCATTACTTGTTTCAAGGTTCTTAGCCAATTTCCCAATTTGTGTTTCGAGGTTCTTAATTGCAGCATCTTGGTTACGTAGGTTCATATTGGTGTCCTCCTTTACTTTGCCCATCCATTCCTTGAGTCTATCTCCCTTTTTTGCAGATTCTTCAATGTGCCGGTGCATTATTTCTTCAAGGCTAGGTTTAGGAGGATTATTGTTCATTCTTGTGTAGAACCCAGGGGATTTTTCACGATACCTAGGTCCGTAATTATTGTAGTTGTTGAAAGGGAATTCTTTTCCATAGTTAACTTCTCTTATCCTTTTAACTTCTTCATTGGAGGAACATTCTTTAGAAGGACGAGTCCCATCTCGCTCAACTTGAATGGAATGCACATTTTCCTTGAGCTTCTAATTTATTGTTTATCACTGCAAGGCCCTCAATATCATCAATCTTACTTCGGTTGCTTCCTCCATTGTGCCATTTGTGAGAGTGGTCTGCCATTTTTTGAATAGTTTCCAAAGCCATAGTGGGTGTCATACTAGGAATTGGCCCTTGAGAATCAATCATTTGTCTTGAAGAGATGTTCAGTCCCTTGTAGAAGACGTTCACTTTTTGTTGGCTGTTGAGATCATGAGTAGGGCACTTGTATAACAATTTGTTTTATCTTTCCCAAACTTGGTATAACGTTTCATCACCCTCTTGCTTGAAGTTATGTCTTCGATGGAGGACAATATCTCTGAATGAAATATTTTTTTAAGATAGGCCAAGTGTTGTAGTCCCTGCGGTGTCGATCGACCATCTTTTTGCAGCTCCGTAAGAGAAATAGGGAATACTCGTAACATTATAGCATCGTGTGAGACTCTGGAATTTTGAATAGGCTGACAATGTATTCGACATTGTCTACATGTTCATGGGCATCATCGGTGATGCTTCCAGAGAAGGGATTTTCACGCAATTCCCTCATGAATTGAGGCTTGATTTTGAATTGAGCATCTTCTGCAATGGCTAGCCTAACAATCCCTGGCCCTTGTTCTTCTCTTGTCAACGCCAAATATTCCTCAAGAGTGAGGTTATCGATGTTAACAGCTTCCATGGTACCTGAAAACTTGAAATATGATCGTGAGAAAAGTTTAAAAACGAAATGAAAGACTTAATATCCATCCTAATATAACTCCCACCGCGGCAAAAACTTGATGCAGGTTTTACTGACCCGGTCTTAATATTTATAGTGTCTCGCTATACCTATGGTCTACCCTAGTGTACTAACGGGCAGTGTACCCGGTCGCGTGTAGTGTAGTAAATGGTAAAGCTGAGGTCGTCCCAAGAGCTATGTATGTTGGATTATTACTAAGTCTAATTGTCACAAAATAATAATGGTTTCAATAGGGATTTAATTAATTAAACTACTAATGCAGAATAAAATAAAAGCAGATAAATGGATAAAAGGAAATCAATAGAAGAATAGTGGTGCTAACCTAGTCAATCCTCCTAGCTAGTTATGTCTACGTCTACCTACTTCCAATTACTTCAGGTGGGGTCAAATTCGAGAGGACATCATTTGGTCAATTCGCCCTAACCTATCAGCAAAGATGCCACCACATGAGAAATCAGGTGCACCGTCATAAGTCCTGTTGTTCCCGGTCCCCTAAGCCAAGTCATTAAGTACCGCTACATGCTAGATTCAAAATAGTGAGTGCCCGGCCATTAGGAACTTAGACACTACACCCCCTAATTCTTAAGTTCATCCAAACGAGGTGATCATTGGTCAAATCGCACAAGTAGAAAGGGTCGTCAGTTGGTCATATCTTACCCTTCTCGTTTTAGTCCGCTCACCTACAAGGTCATTGGTCATATCTCCTAGGCAATTGGCCTCTACCGCCATTCAAAACTACCGAATCAAGGGTGACTACCAAAGAACTATGCATGCATACACTTAGAAATAATTGTACGGAAGTAAAGGTAAACGCAAACAAAACAATTAAGGAATCATAACTAGGCAAGCACCAAAGGGTGCTTAGCTGCTTATATTAATCATACAAATCAATTCAATATTCAAAGGTACGAAATACATGAATTGAAAGTAAAAGAAATATAAAACGCTAAAGCTTATCGTAATGGAGTGACTTCTCCCTTGAAAACAGCTCCATATGCTCCCCTAGACCTGCCTTGAGCTTTTTCCCATGTTCTCCGAGTGTTGTGTGTGGAATGGGATGATTAGAAATGCTGGAATTCGTAAGGTATTTATAGGCCAGGTCTGGGATACGGCGTAACCAATATAGGAGTTACGCCGTAACCTTCTATTTCTTCGTAAAATGCACTAGATCGCTAGTTCTGCGTAACCATATTAGTGATTCGTCGTAGTCTTCAATAAACTTCGGTTACATGGTAAGTGATCGGTAGTTATGGCGTAGTATTAGCGGCGTGGATCCTCTTTTTGACCTAATGGAGTTACGTCGTAACCTTTGGGAAGAGTTACGTCGTATCCTCTTGATAAGTTGGTATTCAGGGTCACGCAATAGTTACGACGTAATGTGAGAGAGGAGTTACGCCGTAACTTCTTCAAAATAGGCATACTGTGATAAATCTTTAGTAATGTTTCCATTTCCGCGTCTTTTTAGCTCTAATGCTCGTAATTTACCTGAAAGTGGAAAACAATGGAAAACAAGCGTAAATCCATATAAATGATAGAAATAACGATCATTATCAGAGGAAATTGACACTTAATATTCAGGACTATTTGATGTTATCAATCATCTACGTAGACTCCAACTATAAGTGTAGAATTTTTGTTCCGCTTTGTATAAACTGCTTGTTCGAGATTACACTTCTTAAAGTCTAAAGACTTTAACGTTTGATCAAGCTTCACATTCCAAGCTCTCGGTGCTTGCCTTAAGCCATATAAAGCTTTAGTAAGCTTATAGACTTTCCCTGTATTTCCTTGTTGAATAAATCCTTCAGGTTGTGTAACGTAGACTTCTTCCTTTAAATCTCCATGTAAAAATGCCGATTTTACATCTAAATGATGTACTTGCCATCCATGATATGCCGCTAATGCTAATATCAACCGAACTGTCTCTATCCGAGCAACCGGTGCAAATACTTCATCGAAGTCTATTCCTTGTTCTTGTACATAACCTTTTGCCACTAACCTTGCTTTGTACTTGATGATATTTCCTTTAGCATCCCTCTTGGTTTTGTAAACCCATTTGAGTCCTATTGCCTTCTGATTTTCAGACAATGTAGTAAGAGTCCATGTATTATTCTTGTTGATCAAATCTAATTCAATCTCCATGGCCTCAATCCATTTCTCATCTGCTGATGCTTCCTTATAGTTACGGGGTTCTTCTTCCGTAAATAGTAAGCTTTGTGGTTCAACTCTACGTGCATGCCTGTATATTTCCGACATGTTTCTGTATTCACGTACGGGTGTATCATCAAATCTATCTCTTGAGTTCTCTACAGAACTAGTAGCTTCTTCTTCCTCTTAAGGTGTGGGTGCGTAATTATAGTCGTTGGTGTGATTGGAAAGGTGGATCAGGAATCGATCTTGTTCATGGTACGTGTTGTCATCGTTTTCGTGTTGACGGGTGTAAGGTTTTTATTGTCAACTCCGTCTACCACAAAACTAGCCCAAAATGTGTCTTGTGTGCTCGTATCTTCTTCATCTTTATTCTAATCCCACGGTTTTGTTTCCATAAATTTTACGTCCCTACTAACATGTTTCTTCTTGGCTATTGGATCATATAACCTACATGCTTTTGATCCTTCCTCTATTCCTAAGTAAATCAATGGTATGCTTCGTCGTCCACCTTCTTTAAGTGAGGTATCGTTATCTTTGCATAAGTTGTGCATCGAATATTCTTAGGTTTTCAGTTTAGTTTTCTGTTGTAGAGTGCCTCATATGGAGTTTTATCTATCAGAGCCCTCGTAGGTACCCTATTGAGTATGTAAATTGCATGTTTAAGCTGCTTCATAAAAGTTAAAGATAACTTCATCGCTTTCATCATACTCCTTGTAGTTGATAACACTGTCCTATTCCTTCCCTCCACTACTCCATTCATTTGTGTGGGAAGTACGATGCTGTCAACTGTCGTGCTATTCCATTTTCCTTATAGTATCTCGTGAATTCATTTGATGTGAATTCACCACCTCTATCCGTTCTTAGCATCCTTATTTTCAATTTCATCTCCATTTCTATCTTCTGTCTAAATTCCTTGAATGTACTAAACGCCTCATCTTTGATGTGAGAGTAGGCCCACATAAAACGTGCACAATCGTCCACTAACAAGAAAATGAGTTTCTTGCCTGAGTGCGTTGCTGGACTTATAGGACCGCAAAGGTATCCATATACTAAGTCCAACGGGTTCTTTGATCTGAATTTAGCTTGGTTTGGAAATGGTGTTCTACTTTGTTTTCCTAATAAACATGCATCACAAATCTGCCCTGCATGATTTATCCTTGGAATTCCTTCTACTAGACCTTTCCTAGTCATCTTGTTTATATCGTCGAAGTTCAGATGGCCTAATCTAGCATGCCATAACCATGCTTGGTTATCTATATTTGCTAAGAGACATATAGGTGCTTCTATCTGTAACTGAATCTTGTAGAGTCGATTCTTAGATCTTTCTACCTTCATCAACAACTTCTTGTTCTTATCATACAAAGTCAACTTGTTTCCATCCATAATGACCTTACAACCTATTTCCGTAATTTATCCTAGAATAAGTATGTTGCTCTTGAGGTTTGGTATGTAGTATACTTCCGATACTACCTTTTGTTCCTGGTTCTTACAACCTTACAGTATAGACCCTCTACCCATTATACTGTATACGATCCATCTCCAACGTACTCGTCCATTACGCTTTCATCAATAGCCCTAAAATGACTCTTTATCTCCGTCATATGGTTACTTGCACCATTATCTAAATACCATATGCTTGTATCCGCTGTAGCATATTTCTTTGGTTGAATTTGTTCTTCATTCAACAACACTTCCTTGTGTTCAGTTTCGTGCATAGTCATTAGTAGTGATGGTTCATCATCTTCTAAGATAAGGTTTGATTGTTCTGAGTTTCGGTTTTCCTCTACAATTCCTTTTAAGATGTCCAATTTTATGACACCTGTAGCATTTTACCTTACTCACATCCCACTCGTCTTTATTCTTATCCGAACTTCCTTTATAACTAGAGTTCCCTACTTGTGAGTTGTTTCTATTTTTATTATTTTGCCAGTTCCCTCGTGAGAAATTTGATTTCCCTCCACGTTTGTAAAACGTTCCCTATTTCTGAGGTGTTCTCCATGTGCGAATAATAGATTTTTCGGCTTTCTACTTGTCCTCCTTTCCGGGTTTTATCCTTTCCTCAAAGCCTTGGTCTTCCAATGATCTCATCTAAAGTGATGCCGTCGAGATCAGTTGTTTGTTCTATGGATGCTACTATCTGAATGAACCTATCTGGTGTGAAGTCTAATAGTTTTTGAACTAAAAGTGATTCATCCAAAGTTTTCCCTAATTCTTTTGCCTTCGTGGCATAGCTGTTTAGTTTAGCCGCAAATGCATCCACCGTCTCATCTTCCTTCATATGAAGTGAGTTAAACTCAATCATCAATGATTGTGAGTCGGTGCTTTCGCACTCTATCTTCTCCAACGTGTCTTTTCTTTAGCGAATCCCACAAATCCTTTGCCGTCTTACAACCCGCTACTTGTAAGATCACATCTTCCATCAATGCTTGATATAGGAAGGCGATTCGTTGCCTTATCTTTCTTATCATCAACTTGTGTATCTATCTTTGGTTCTATTGCTTCCCATAAGCCATGTCCCTATAGTATAACCTTAATTTGTATAGCCCAAACTGTGTAGTTTGTGGTTTTCAACTTAGGGCATTGATATTGTGCAATAGTTGTTACGGGTTTTGTTGTAGTTGATGTGGTTGCTATATGGTCGGTTGTCATCTTTAAAGTGTTTAGTATCTTCACTTTCTAATTTAATGGGATTTATCGTTCCTAGTGTGGTTTTTTTTATAAAATATGGGAATTTCTAATCTTCCGGGAATCCTAATAATATGGGATCAATAAATAGTTTTTGGGATTTCCTAATAGTATGAAATAAAATATTCTATACTATTCTAAATATAATGAAATCCAGAAAAAGGTTTAACTTGTGACCTCGTAGATGCGATGAATACTTGTGTATTCTCTTTGGTTTCGTTAGTAAGAGTTGTTTACCAACGTTCTCTTCGGTTCCCTTTTTCTTTGTCTCGTTATAACCGTTGATGTTCTTCCTTGTTCGAATTTCCTACCCTTCGAATTGAAAAACACCAATTTCTTTTCTTCAAAATTTCTTTCACAAATAATTTCGGCCTCCTCTTGTTTCGACCAAAAGATTGTCTCGACCTCCTTCTTGAAAGAGTTCGAACAAAATCTTGTGTCGAATTGTTTCTTCCCAACGAGCCCCAAACAAAACAATTCTATTCGAATTGAATTTTTCGAAAAGAGATGCTTTGGTTTTTTTTTTGTTCCTCCACACTACACACGTCTACTATATTTTCCCTTGTACGTTATTGATGTCTATATTCCGAAATCAACTTCCCACGTACACAATGGTACCGAGATGGTAACCAACTCTCTGAAACAAATACAAGATTTTCTTATGATCTTCTTCACGTCGTTGTTTTCTTTGTGTCGCCCGACACTACTCCACACAAACTTGAGTACTCCTTCTTCTTATCACGTACGTATTTCCTTCCATAACAACGTTTTCCCCGCGTATTTCCCGCGTATTCTTCTACTTTGAGTTTGAGTATAACCGGTTTTCTCAAAGTATTTGCCTACTCGCTCTCTATCCCGAACAAAGTGTATGAATTCCTTCCTTCCCTATGTTGTCGCCAACAAGGTTTCCCCACCAATCCGTTTGGTGTAGCGTTTACAATCCCCGTGCTTGATCGTGCACTATCTTCTACGTATCCTTATTCACGTTTGTTTCTCTTGGAAGTAGAGAGAAAACAAAAAAAATTCTTGTCGAAAAAACAAAATTCCTTTTCGTGTGGAAAATGGTTTACTGCGTATGAAAACAAAATGTTTTCTGCGTATTCTCCTTGGGTTCTTCTTATGCATATGATATCTTTGTAATCAAAAACGAAGTGTTAATCCTATGCTCTTGATGCCAATTGTTGTCCCAACTCTAGATCAATATATGTAGATTGCAAATGTAAAGTAATATGAATAAGTAAAATTGTCTATTAACCTTCTAAATCAATCGATACATGTACATATATAGTTTTCTAATCGGTATGATGAACCATTGTGTTTGTTCATTTGTAACCGCCCATAATCGCCATTTCCATAACCGTTTTTTCGGTTATTAACTTCCTAGTTGACGTGTTTGGTCCTTCGTCTAATAATAATTACTGTACATAAGAAGCATAAAGATTAAGATTATCGGTTCACAAATGGCACCTCATTTGCATCATAAGCAAGAGATTTCATACTTTATGCACTCGTAGCTAAACTCACTTAGATAGTCAAGTTCTGTCAAGACCTAGCATGTATTTGATATGATGATCAATATTTTGCGTTAAGTAAAAAAAACAAAGCGTAGGACAAAACGTCATTGCTGTACGCAACTAGCAAGACATAGGCAATGCAAGTCTCTAATGTGTCAAGTAGTTCGCTGAAATTTCTTTGAAAATGATGGGACATCCTAGCAAATGTTCACTTAACATCCACAAGGTCACATCAGAATTGAATGATCCCAAGAAAGCTGAACTAGTGTTAAAGTTATGGTCTGGTTTGTTCTATTGTTTTCATGATTTAATAGCTTTTGAAACTTTTTATATTAACGAGTCCTTGGTTTTCAAGTTGACTGCTATTGGAAACAATTTGCATCTTGAAATAGATATCCGCTTATAGCAATACTTTTACAAGTTATAAAATGTGTGTCTACTGTCTACTTCCCAAAGGTTCCTCATATACTACAACTATCATTAAATGTTACTGTTCCTTAAGCATAAGTAGCATAGCATCATCAATGACCCTTCTACACTTATTCCATAAAATGTATACAAGAGATACCACATGCTACTAGCTGCGTTTAGAACCAATGAAAAGCCACATTTTTGCAAGAATTAAAACACGCGTCAACTTCAAAGTAATAACCTTATATATTAAGTAGACCAAATGAACTCAATGAATTCACCAATTATAGGTTCCCTTCTCTAGTTTTTCCTCTATGACACATAGCTGTTTCACCTCTAAAAAGCGTTGAGCTAAATTAGTCGATCAAGTGACCTTCAACTGTTTATGATCAACTAAAGTGTAGGCTAGCACCGATAGGCTATTAGGCTCTATCTATTACATACTTCCTTATATAATATTGTGCCAAATTGTATAGAAATGGTCTTGATTGGAAGAATGGGTCACAACTTTCAATCATCATTAGATTTCTTTCGAAAGGCAATCTTACACAGTACTAGAGATGGCACGGGCCGGTATGCGGGGAATGGTTAATACCATCCCCATCGAAGTTCAATAGCTCCCCATCCCCATCCCGAGGTCACAATTAAGTCCCCATCCCCGTCCCCAATGGGGAATCGGGGATTTTTCCCCGATACAAAGTTAACATATATAATATATTTCGATTGGTGCAACCATGCTAACATCAAATTCATTCATTAGAGTAAATTCAAACATTCGACACAAAACATAACAAAAGTATGACTTATGTAACTCTGAAACCAAAGTATGACTACAAGTCTAATACTGGAAACAAAACTCAAAATAATCCAACATGCCAAAGGAAAAGCAACCAATAGCATAAGCCCATCCATTATTTCATATAGTCCGTTTATTACAGTTGTATCATACAAGGAAATTATGCGGGATAGTTGGTATTAAAGTACGCGTTGCAAATTTGCAACGGTATTTGTGAAGATGTTTTGATTCAGAAAAATCGAGAGGGTTGAAGGTCTTAATCGACAGCAACAGACAACCAAGGATAGTTACATATGATATTTGTGATAATTGTTCCTCTATATTTTAGTAAGCAACAACGAAAGACAACCAAGGATCTTTGCGCATTGGTGGGACTTAATGTCTTGCGTTTGATAAGTGAGCCAACATCAGCGACATTGCGTGTGGTCTTGATAATAGGGCTGACATACACTTCCACAAAGATAAAATTGTCCTGATATTTGATATCGATTGGACAGACATTTGATGTGTCTCTTCTTAATATCAGCAAGGATGGCATCATTACTTGTTAAGCGTCGCGGTGACACTCATAGGTGCCGAAGATTTTGACAAAGACTGTTAAATTATTGTAGAAAGTTTCAAAAGATACAAACTAAAGACTTGAGTAAGAATGCAAAGCAATGATGAGGTTAAGCAGTGTTTGAAAGATGGACATATGCACAAGAAGGATATTGATAATGTAGTTCTTGTTGGTGGGTGGAAACCGCAGGATCCCAAAGGTAAAACAAATGCTAACATAATTTTTGAGGAAACCACTTTCTAGCGGCATTATGCTGATGAAGTTGTTGCTTATAGTGCGGCGGGTTGGTGCAAACTTAAGTGGGATTGGTAGCGGTTGGTGCAGGATTTGTTACTATTAGGCCTTATTGCACTTTTCCTTGGCATTGGAGCTTGTTGGAGATATTGGGAGCGTCGTGATCCCAGAGACAAAATTGGAGAAAGAGATACCTTGAAACATCCCACCTTAATGGCATTCCGTGAACCGTGCGGTGTCGAAAAAGTTGAAAGTTAGCTTTAACATGGATGCTAACGGTAATCTAAATGTCTCGGCTAATGTTAAATGTAATGGTAATAAAAGAAGTTTAACAATTGCTAAGAGTGGAAATTTGTCAAAGGATGACTAGGAGGACATCTTGAAAAAGGTTAAGCACTGAAGTTTTGTCATCGCGAACAGAATAAAGTCATATCATGCATAAAAGTAAAAAGGAATTGTATGTTTGTTAGTTCATTTGTATGTCAAAAATGATGCTTTAAGCGGGAGAAATTATAAATTTGTAGGGAAAAAGGTAAGCCGTTTATGGGGTTTGTCAAACAAATAACAAGATCAAGGTGAAAGTTAAGTCTTTTTCGTAATTAGTCAAGTAATTCGTTTATTATGTGGCTTGCTTGTAATCTGAAGAAGGGTTCAACGGGTAAAAATTGGTTTAAAAGGTTAATAATTGACTTTTCTCCATCTTTGTGTGTTTGTATCAAGTGTTGAGCTATTTTAATAAGACTATTGGCAATAAGCTATAACATATACTTTCATGCTGATTTATTGTATGATATATCGGCCGAAATGGACATGATGAAATTACTTAGATTGGAGGACTATTGGCTGGGAACCT
>OU343216.1:47395827-47414665 GCA_910596185.1 Chrysanthemum makinoi | reverse complement strand
TATTTAGGATTTTAATTTAAGTTTTTTTATTTTCTTTTTATCTTCTTTTTAGTTTTTGTTTGTTTTTGATATTTCAGGATATGGAAGATTCAGATTTTGACATGCTCACTATGGAAGAATACATTGCTTTGACTCAAGGTGACCAAAGACCAGGCATCATATATCTCGATTTTAATGATGACATCGAGTTTGAGATCAGCTGCCAGTTCATGAGGGAACTTAGACAGAAGCTTTTCGCGGGAACTAACGATGATGATGCCCACCTGCATGTGCGAAGAGTATTGGAGATCGCAGATCTTTACCACACTCCAAGAGTTTCTCAAGATGCATTAATGCTTATAGTGTTCCCAATTACACTCACTAGTGCAGCCAGAAGATGGATGAAGATGCTTCCTGCTGGGTCGATCAATACATGGAATCTTTTGGAGAAAGCGTTTATTAGAAGATATTGTCCTCCTTCAAAGATTGCCAAGAAGATCGAAGAGATAAGGAATTTCAGACAGAAGATGGATGAAACGCTTGATGAAGCTTGGGAAAGATATAATGACCTTCTCTACAAATGCCCAACGCATGATATCAGCAACCATCAGATGGTCCTTATTTTCTACAAAGGTTTAAACATGTCGTCCCGCCAAATGCTCGACTCTCAAGGACCTATCCCTACAATACCACCTGCACAAGCCCTTAGATCAATTGAAATGATTGCGGACCATTCACGAAATTGGTATGATGGAGCAACCACTTAGGCCACAAATAGCAACAGCTTGGATGACTTTGGTGACATCACCAAGCAGCTTGATAGACTTGGATGTGATATGAAGATGGCTAAGGAGAGCATTCATGCTATACAAGAGCACTCTCTACAAGAAAAATAAGAGCAGGGCAGGTATGTTGAGTCATTGGAGAAGGCAAGAAAATTCTCGGATAATTTAAAAAGGATGCACGACTCGAATGACGAAATGCTTAGGGAATTCAAGGAGGGCGCGGTCCTGAATTTAAAGAAGCTTGACGATAAGAGGAAAAGCGGAGGATAAGAAAGAATAAATCAAAACGTCCCAGATAGTAAAAAGAATGCGGTCGGAACTATCAAAGCAATAGTGGGAAAGATGAAAGAAGTCAACAAGGAGGCGGTTCCTCGTGATTTACCTTATATCAGACCCTATGTACCACCTATCCCATTTCCAGGACGTTTGAAGACTGTGAGAAAAGAAGAAACAAGCGACGATCAATTGAAGAAAATGGAAGCAAAGAACTTATAGAGTAATGAAGCAACGCCACAAGCTAATGAGGAATCTACCACAACACAAAATGGTATTACTTCTAACTCTTCTGTTATTCCTGACAATCTTGCTTGTTTTTCTATTCAGGATGCTGAGATTATGGATGAAATCGTGCAACCTATCACATCACCCGATGATGGCTATGTAGCTTCGGCTACTAAACCTATTTTAGTTGATCTTGCAATGGAATTAGAGGACAAGATCTTGGACACTTCAGTGATTAACGAGAAGACATACGAGCCTATTAATCAGCCACGTCACGAGGTGAACCAATCATCAATGCCATCAACTAAAACGGGCAAGGTATGGAGGGAAATGACTTCTCCTCTGAGGTATGACTATAATTCATCATTTCCCCATCCCATAGCAAATTCACACCCTCTTGGTGTTTAATGCTATTTTCACCCACACTTGATTTTAAGTGAGGAGATAAACACCCTTTTAATTAGTAAATAAGGGTGGAGTCAAGCTCGTGACTCGAACAAAAACAAGCGCTTCGTAGGAGGCACCCCATGCCTATCTTTTCTTTTTCATTTTATTAGTATAGTTGGGTTTTGTGTTTTCTAACCATTTTTGCAGGAAACGAGGAAGTAATTCTGCTGCACTTGAGTTCTGTTGACCAGAGTTACGGCGTAACTCATTTAGGTGATTACGCCGTAACCAACTTTTTAGCAGCAGAACTCTTGACGCATTACCAATTACGGCGTAGTACCATCTCTGTGGTTAAGCCGTAACTACTCGCTTTTACAGCTCATATAAGTTTTTGCCAGTTACGGTGTAACTCCCTCATAGGAGTTACGACGTAACTTTCCTCTGCCTTAATTCTTTCATTTTAAAACACAGTAACCTTGTATTAGTATTTTAAATGAACTTTGTGGGTGTGTTCCCTGTAAACCCTCACGAGACTTCACACGTCCACTTGGGACACCAAGTGGTTTAAAAGGCTTGTTGCATACGCTAAATGCAACCGTGATTCCTACGAAAGTGAGTTAGGTTTTTCATTTTCTTTTTATTGCTGGTTGTTTTTCTAGTATGATGCATTTGGTTGTCTTAAGTGAATTCAGGTTATTAAAGTTTGCTCATGAATCTCAAAGCGGGACGCGTTTGTTCGTGTGTCTTCGATCATGCCGAGCAAATCCAGGGGAGTTTTCTGTTCCAATTCTAACCCTTCTTATCTTTTATTTATATGCTTAAGTATGACCCAAGTGGGGGGAAGGGATTAGACATAGACACCTGCTTGATTTTACTTGCCCTTATTTTTCTAGTTTTTGATGAAAAGTGTTTCATTAATAAAATTTTGACATGTTTTTCATTACTTAACTAGATTAATCTAGACTGAGCACACCTACCCTATATTTCCATTGTGTGAGGAAAAGCCTTTCCGTTTTCCCCTTATACATAATACCATAAAAATGAGTGTGCCGGTGGCTGTAGTAGACTTTAGAACTTGGCTTTGTATATCTTTTCGAGACCATTATCATGAGCATTACACTGAGGTAACTTGGTGTGATCGGTGCAGCTAGGATATAAGGCAATTTTAGGATTAAACCCAAATAGCCCATCATTTATGTTTGTGTATATTGGTTTTTCACATTGATTAGTCAATCCCGTGTTAAACCTTTTTGTTTGCACTCTCCATTAGTGCAAGATACCCCTAGATACACCCTTCAGAGCCTTTCCTTTCATTTTGTTCACCCAATATAACTATTTCGTTACACCCATCGCCTAGCCTACCCTGTAGTTTCCTTATGTCCATGGTTCGGGCGCTGTTGGTTAATTTTAGTTCCATTAGTGAAAGTCGCTAGTTTTGAATAAAGGGTTTTGGAAGAAAATCGGGTTTAGATGATAGTTGATCTCAAGTGGGGGGATGCTTTATGTGTTCGTATTGTTTTTATTTTTTTTATTCTTGTATACCTTGTCTTGCATCAAAAAAAAGAAAAAAAAGAAAAAGAAAATGAATGATGAGAATGCAAGCAAGAGTTTATTAGTTGTTTATTGCCGATCGTAATATAAATCAAACATGTGTCGTATTGTGTTGAGTATTCTCACCTTGTTTCAATTGGCGCTATTTTTTTACATATCCGTTGTGTCTTACGGATAAAATTAGAAACCTGAACATTTCTATCTCGCCTTTCAAATTTTAATCAATATTCGTACAATGGGGACATTGTACATTTCAAGTGGGGGGGATGGGAGATAGAAATGATTGTTTTTGATTGAAATATGTGCTAAAAGTACCCAAATTTTAAATTTTTTTATAAGCACATACTTTTTTTCATTGATTATGAAGGCCGAGTTAATGCATCTTATGTGCCTAGTTTATGGAGATTATGAGGCACTACACTACATTTCTTATGCATTTAATCGTGTATTGAAGACCCCTTGTCTCTTGACCCTCGATTTTTTCTATGGGATTGAATGCGACTAGTGGTGGGGCGACTATGGACTTAGGAATCTATTCGTTTCGTGTCTTACACCCATTAAATGTTTCCCATGTCTTATCCTACCCTTAGTCATGAATCGAGTTTAGGTGAAAAGCGAGCAATCATTGGTGTCTTGGCCATGGATTTGGTCATGTATCATTGGTTTTGTCCCCTTCGCCGTAGCTCGTTAGTAATGATAAAATAACCCCATAAGCCTGTGTTGTGTCCACCCATTGCCTTTTAGAATAGCTGCATCTATAGACTCTAATGGTGGAGATTAGTATCTTTGCCAAGCCTATGATAGAATACTCGCCATGACTGAGCAGTTGAGTGATCACCCCAAAAATATTAAACACGTGAATTATGAGAGAGAGTGTGATTTCAATTCCCTTTTCGTGAGGTGCTCAGTTTGGAATTTTCTAGCTTAGGTGATTTTTAGACTCATAACTTCCAATTAATCTTGGGAGATATCTTTTTAAGAATTATTTATAGGGTCTACTTGAGGACAAGTAGGATTCAAGTGGGGGATATTTGATAACATCAAATTAGCCTGATCTTTTATATATCAAATTCCCGTGTTTATGGCCTCATTTGCATTAATATCGTACTTAATTCTTTCATATTCGTTTATATTTGCATTTCAGGATAAATGAGGCGTTGGAGCGGAAAAGAAGTGATTAAAGGCCAAGTTTATGTTCTGTAGATTGATTTACGGGGCCCTTTGGATTTTATGTGAAGATTAGGCCGTAACTAGCTAATAAGGTTACGACGTAAATATGAGCTTTGAAGGATACGGAGTAACCAATTATTATGGTTACGTCGTAATTATTATCTTGAAGGTTACGGCGTAACATGGCAATTTAGTTACGCCGAAGAGATTATTTCGGAGGGATAAGTATGAGATGAAGAAGGATTACGGCGTAACTCGGATAATTATTACGTAATTAATTACTTGGGCACAAAGTTTCGAGGTCCAGGGATTAGAAGCGGAAAGTTAATATTTATTTTATTCACTTCGAGGACCAAGTATAAATATATCAAGAACGAAGAGGGGCTGAAACCGTAAGTATTATTAAGGCTTTTGGACTTAATTTGAATCAACACGCTACTTTAGGGATTAAAAGCTTCAACCAAGTGCAATGAAGTTTCAACATATTTTGATGACCAAGAAAAGTACGAAGTTGCCAAATCTTATATAGTTACGGCGTAACTAATATATATTAGTTACGGCGTAACTTTAGTTACGACGTAATTAATTTATTTATTTACGCCGTAACCATGTCGGGGCCTATAAATACAACCCTAAATCTGCATTTTTTAGTATCGCTCTTCACCCTCTCTAGGGGTCGATTAGGGCACCACTCCAGGTATTTTCAAGAGTCCAAAGTCAGTTTTGAAGGAAGAATTCACTCGCAATCATCATCATTATTAGCTCTACATCAAGTAATTTGTATCAAACATTATGTTCAATTCAATTTATGATTTATTCATTTTTGTGGGTATGATTTACTATATGTTTGGCTAACTGGTCTTGTTATGATTCCTTAATTATTTAGTTTATGTTTACTTTACTTTCGTACAATTATTTCTAAGTGTATGCATGCATAGTTCTTTGGTAGTCACCTCTGGTTCGGTAGTTTTGAATGGCGGTAGAGGCCAATTGCCTAGGAGATATGACCAACTGACCCTAGGTGAGCGGACTGAGACGGGAAGGGTAAGATATGACCAACTGACGACCCTTTCTACTTGTGCGATTTGACCAACTGATCACCTATCGTTTGGATGAACTTAAGAATTGGGGGGGTGTAGTGTCTAAGTTCCTAACGGTCGGGCACTCACTATTTAGAATCTAGCATGTAGCGGTACTTAATGACTCGGCTTAGGGGACCTGGGACAACAGGACTTATGACGGTGCGCCTGATTTCTCATGTGGTGGCATCTTTGTTGATAGGTTAGGGCGAATTGACCAAATGCTGTCCTCTCGACTCTGACCCCACCTGATGTAATTGGAAGTAAGTGGACGTAGACATAACTAGATAGGATGAGTAACTAGGTTAGCACCATTCTCCTTCATTGATCACATCTTTTGCCTTTATCTACTTTCTTTTATTTCCTTGTTTATTAGTTAATTTTATCATTTCAATCTTAAAAAGCCATTTATATCGTGACATAGACTTAAGTTAATTTCCAATCCACGTAGCTCTTGGGACGACCTCGGCTTTACCATTTACTACACTACACGCGACCGGGTACACTGCCCGTTAGTGCATTAGGGTAGACCATTGGTATAGCGAGACACTATAAATATTGGAGCATCAATTAGAGTAAAACACATCAGCTCCTAGACCGCCGTTGGAAATGCAATATATCCTCCATCCTTCAACACAGACTTAAGATTGCCGATGTCTGTCCGAGGTAGGCCGCCACGTTACCTCAGTGGCCAAAAATGACGCGAGCTGGTCTTAACAAGTATATGAAAGTGTTCATGGAAGTCGACTCTGACAGAGATGGGAAAATCACTTTTACTAAAATTACCTTAGCTAAAATTAATAATCAATATACAACTTTAATTTGCCTTAGCTAGAGACTTTGGTATTCCCACTTTCTACGCATTTTGTGTAGCCTGGAATCTGTGCTAGATGATATAAGCGGTTTGAGTTGTAACTACTTTTGCGCTATCAAATATGGACTGACAATTGAATAACCCTTTATAAGTTTTGAGTTTTGTACTAAGGGCAACTTCTTACTTTGGTCGCATACTCTTAGTTGCCACTTGTGTTATTAAGGCCATGTTGGTACTTGGACCGTCTCGTTTACTTGTGATATTCTAGCGGTTGCCTCTATAAGTGTAAAGACTTGGACTTCTGCTACTTTCTAGGATGATGGTTAAAGCTTGACTAGGATATAGTGCATTTAAACGGGATAGTTGCTACTGTCATGTTTAAATCTGTGATATTGAACCATTACCTTTTCTAGAAGCCTGTTAACGGACTTGGGTGTTATTTGGACCAACTTGTTACTTTGCCTCTAAGGGTCACACGCTTGGCTCTTGTAGTTTGAATAGGAGAAATGCTTCTTCTATGTTCTAGCCAACATCATAGTTCCGTGTATTCACTTATTTGATTTTTTTTGGATGTCTTCACTTCTGCCCATGCTTGTTGTCCCAACTCTAGATCAATAATATGTAGATTGCAAAATGTAAAGTAAATGAATAAGTATTTTTGTCTATTAACCTTCTAAATGATTCGATACATATGTATATATACATTTCTAACCGGTATGTCCTAACCATTGTGGGTTAGTTTGTAACCGCCTATAACCGCCATTTCCATAACCGTTTTTCGGTTATCAACTTCTTAGTTGGCGTGTTTGGTCCTTCGTCTAATAATAATTACATAAGAAGCATAAAGATTAAGATTATCGGTTCACATTCTCCTCCTTAATCTTGATCGTTGCTTCGTCCTAAGTCTTGAACTCCGAGCATTTGTCGCATAGTCACGAACTTCAATCTTGGTAGAGCCTTCGTTAGAATATCTGCTCTTTGTAGTTCTCCGCTGACATGTTCCACATTGATGTGCCCATTCTCTATGCTTTTACGAATGAAATGGTAGCAAATATCGATGTGCTTGCTTTGTCCATGAAAAACTGGGTTCTTGACAAGTGCTATTGCTGAAATGTTATTGACCTTCAGCGTTATCCTTTTCTCTTCCCATCCAGTTAGTTCACTAAGCAATCGCTTTAACCATAAGGCTTGACACACTGCTGCAGTAGCCGCCATGAATTCTGATTCACATGATGATAGCGCCACTGTTGGTTTCTTCGAGTACACGGGTAATAGGTGACTCTCCGAAGTAAAATACAATCCCAGTAGTTCCTTTTCCTTGATCAGTGTTGATTCCATAACTACTGTCGCTGTAACCTATAATCTTGCAGTCGCCTTCTTGCTTGTATATTATGCCATGCTCCTTTGTTCCTTTGATATATCGGATTACTTGCTTTACTGCCTTCAGGTGATGATCCTTTGGGTCTTGCATGAATCTGCTGAGTTGTCCGACTGAATAATTAAGATCTGGTCTTGTATGCAGTAAGTACCTAAGACTTCCAATTAAACTTCTGTAATAAGTTACGTCAACTGAGTTTCCTTCTTCCGCCTTGACCAACTTAGTACCGGTATCCATAGGTATCTTGAATCATTCTTTGTCTTCCATACTTGTTTCCTTCAAGATCTTGTTTATATATCATGTGCCTTGATTGTAATCTCTCCTCTTGTCTGTGTAACTTCTATCCCAAGATAATAAGCTAACAATCCTAAGTCGCTCATTTCAAATATATCCTTCATCTGGGATTTGAATTCTTTGATTTCTTTCTTTGGAGTGCCTGTGTTTATCAGATCATCTACGTAGACTCCAACTATAAGTGTAGAATTCTTGTTCCGCTTTGTATGAACTGCTTGTTCGAGATTACATTTCTTAAAGTCTAAATACTTTAATGTTTGATCAAGCTTCACATTCCAAGCTCTCGGTGCTTTCCTTAAGCCATATAAAGCTTTAGTAAGCTTATAGACTTTTCTTGTATTTCCTTGTTAAATAAATCCTTCAGGTTGTGTAACGTAGACTTCTTCCTTTAAATCTCCATGTAAAAATGCTGCTTTTACATCTAAATGATGTACTTTCCATCCGTGATATGCCGCTAAAGTTAATATCAACCAAACGGTCTCTATCCGAGTAACCAGTGCAAATACTTCATCAAAGTCTATTCCTTGTTCTTGTACATAACCTTTTGCCACTAACCTTGCTTTGTATTTGATGATGTTTCCTTTTGCATCCCTCTTGGTCTTGTAAACCCATTTGAGTCCTATTGCCTTTTGATTTTCTGGCAATGTAGTAAGAGTCCATGTATTGTTTTTGTTGATTGAATCCAATTCAATCTCCATGGCCTCAATCCATTTCTCGTCTGTTGATGCTACCTTGTAATTATGGGGTTCTTCTTCCATAAACAACAAGCTTTGTGGTTCAACTCTACGTGCATGCCTGTATATATCCGACATGTTTCTGTATTCACGTACGGGTGTATCATCAAATCTATCTCTTGAGTTCTCTACAAAACTAGTATTAGCTTCTTCTTCCTCTTATGAGTGTGGGTCATAATTGTATGCCGATGGTGTGATTGGTGAAACTGGATGACGAATCTAATCTTGTTCATGATACGTGTTGTCATCGTTTTCTATGTTGACTGGTGTAAGGTTTTATTGTCAACTCCGTCTACCACAAAACAAGCCCAAAATGTGTCTTGTGTGCTCGTATCTTCTTCATCTTTGTTCCAATCCCACGGTTTTGTTTCCATAAACTTTACGTCCCTACTAACATGTTTTTTCTTGGCTATTGGATCATATAACCTACATGCTTTTGATCCTTCCTCTACTCCTAAGTAAATCAAAGGTATGCTTCTGTCGTCCAGCTTCTTTAAGTGAGGTATCGTTATCTTTGCATTAGCTGTGCATCCGAATATTCTTAGGTTTTCCATATTCGGTTTTCTGTCGTAGAGTGCCTCATATGGAGTTTTATCTATCAGGGCCCTCGTAGGTACCCTATTGAGTATGTAAATAGCATGTTTAAGCCTTGCCAAAAAAGTTAAAGGTAACTTCATCGCTTTCATCATACTCCATGTAGTTGATAACACATCCTATTCCTTCTCACCACTACTCCATTTTGTTATGGGATACGGTCTTTGTCAACTGTCGTGCTATTCCGTTTTTTTCATACGATCTGTGTGAATTCATTTGATATGAATTCACCACCTCTATCCGTTCTTAGCATCCTTATTTTCAATTTCATCTCCATTTCTATCTTCTGTCTAAATTCCTTGAATGTACAAAATGCCTCATCTTTCGATGACAGAAAGTAGGCCAACATAAAACGTGTACAATCGTCCACTAACAAGAAAATGAGTGTCTTGCCTGAGTGCGTTGCTGGACTTATAGGACCGCAAAGGTCTCCATATACTAAGTCCAACGGGTTCTTTGATCTGAATTTAGCTTGGTTTGGAAATGGTGTTCTACTGTGTTCCTAATAAACATGCGTCCAACATCTGCCATGATTTATCCTTGGAATTCCTTCTACTAGACCTTTCCTAGTCATCTTGTTAATATCGTCAAAGTTCAGATGACCTAATCTAGCATGCCATAACCATGCTTGGTTATCTATATTTGCTAAGAGACATATAGGTGCTTCTATCTGTAACTGTATCTTGTAGTGTCGATTATGAGATCTTTCTGCTTTCATCAACAACTTCTTGTTCTTTTCATACAAAGTCAACTTGTTTCCATCCATAATGACCTTACAATCTATTTCTATAAGTTTTCCTAGACTAAGTATGTTACTCTTGAGGTCTGGTATGTAGTATACTTCTGATACTACCTTCTTTTCCTGGTTCTTACAACCTAACAGTATAGACCCTCTACCCATTATCTGTACATACAATCCATCTCCAAAAGCATACTCGTCCTATATGCTTCATCAATATCCCTAAAAGGACTCTTTATCCCAGTCATATGGTTACTTGCACCATTATCTAAATACCATATGCTTGTATCCGCTGTAGCATATTTCTTTGGTTGAATTTGTTCTTCATTCAACAACACTTCCTTGTGTTCAGTTTCGTACATAGTCATTAATAGTGATGGTTCATCGTCTTCTAAGATAAGTTTTGATTGTTCATGAGTTGCTGGTTTTCCTCTACAATTCCTTTTAAGATGTCCAATTTTGTGACACCTGTAGCATTTTACCTTACTCACATCCCACTCATCTTTATTCTTATCTGAACTCTATTTATAATTAGAGTTCCCACCTTGTGAGTTGTTTCTATTTTTATTATTCTGCCAGTTCCCTCGTGAGAAATTTGATTTCCCTCCACGTTTGTAAAAACTTTTCCTATTTCCAGAGTATTCGCCATGTGTGAATAATAGGTTTTCCTGGCTTTCTACTTGTCCTCCTTTCCGGAGTTTTATCCTTTCCTCAAATGCCTTGAGTCTTCCAATGATCTCATCTAAAGTGATGTCGTCGAGATCAGTTGTTTGTTCTATGGATGCTACTATATGAATGAACCTATCTGGTGTGGAGTCTAATAGTTTTTGAACTAAAAGTGATTCATCCAATGTTTTCCCTAATTCTTTTGCCTTCGTGGCATAGCCGTTTAGTTTAGCCGCAAATGCATCCACCGTCTCGTATTCTTTCATCTGAAGTGAGTTAAACCCAATCATCAATGATTGTAATCGTGCTTTCTATCTTCTCCAACGTGTCTTTTCTTTAGCGAATCCCAAAAATCTTTTGCCGTCTTACAACTTGCTACTTGTAAGATCACATCTTCCGTCAACGCTTGATATAGGAAGGCAGTCGTTGCCTTATCCTTCTTATCATCAACTTGTGTATCTTACTTTGGTTCTATTGCTTCCAATAAGCCATGTGCCTCTAGTATAACCTTAATTTGTATAGCCCAAACTGTGTAGTTTGTGGTTTTTAACTTAGGGCATTGATATTGTGCAATAGGTGTTACGGGTTTTGTTGTATTTGATGTGCTTGGCATATCGTCGGTTGTCATCTTGAAAGTGTTTAGTATCTTCACTTTCTAATTTAATGGGATTTATCCTTTCTAGTGTGGTATTTCTATAAATATGGGAATTTCTAATCTTCTGGGACTCCTAGTAATACGGGATCAATAAATAGTTTTCGGGATTTCCTAATAGTATGAAATAAAATATTCTATACTATTCTGTACTATTCTAAATATAATGAAATCCAAAAAGGTTTAACTTGTGACCTCGTTGATGCGATGAATACTTAGAGTATTCTCTTTGATTCGTTAGTAAATACCGTCTACCAACGTTTGATGTTATTCCCAAGTTCGGTTCTTTGATTCTTTGGCCTCGTACCCTTGATGTTTTCTGCTTCGTTTCTCCTTTTTTGCCTTCGAAATGCAATACACCAAGTCTCCTTTGTCGAGTTTCCCTCTCTTCCTTTTTAAAACAAGTATTCGAAACAAACTTTGAATTTGTTTTTTTTTTTCTCGAATCTGTTTTAACACAAGAAGTCTTCGAACTTCTTTTCCAACCTTTGAAAATCTTGACTCCGAATGGTATATCGAAGTGAATTTTCCAAACAAGCCAAAAAACGAAATTGTTTTCTTTTCTTGTTCTTCCACACTACACACGTCTCCTTTTTTCCCTTGTACGTTATTTGATGTCTATGTTTGAAATCAAACTTCCCACGTACAAAATAATTTGGTACCGAGATGGTATCCTAAGTCTCCGAAACAAAATGAGTTTTGCTTCTGATCTATTCACGTCATTGCTTTCCTTGTGTCGTTCGACACTTCTCCACACAAACTTGAGCGCTCCTTCTTCTTTATCTTATCAAGTACGTATCTTTTCCACAACAACGTTTTCCCCGCGTGTTACCCGCGTGTTCTTCAACTTTGAGTTTGAAAAATAACCGGTTTCTCAAAGTATTTGCCCACTCGCTCTCTAACCCGAACAAAGTGTATGAACTTACTTCCTTCCTTATGTCGGCGTAACAAGGTTTCCCCCCAATCCGTTTGGTGTAGCGTTTTGCAATCCCCTACATAGCGATCGTGCACTCTTTCAGTATTGTAATTCACGTTTGTTTCTCTTGGAAGTATAGAGAAAACAAAATTCTTGTCGAAAAACAAAGTTCCTTGCGTATTGTGACAACTCGTAACTTCAGGTCATTTTACAAAAATTGAAAAATTTACTATTCATCAGTTACTATTCATCATTTTACTATTCATCATTTTCGAAATCGATTTGATATTCTGAGAACGTATTTCAAATTTTTACTATTCACGAAACACTATTCATTCCCGGAGAAAATCACTATTCATGAGTCACTATTCATCATTTTTAGTAAACTAGGTTTCACGGTATCAAATCTGGCGTAACTTAGGGGTTAAGGCTGCGTATTCATGGATTATCATCAAGGACATTTCATATAGACTAGATTTAATCTACATATCATCAATAACATCATTTCATATCGGTTCATGCATGGATTTGCATTTTATTCGCGTTTATTTTCTTATTAAATAGCGCTATCGTAAACATTATTTTGAAAATTTGATCCGACACTTCCAAAAATATTCCTAATATATTTTTATACTCATTTTAAGATTATAAAAATTATATTATTATTTTACCCGATGTTTTCAATTTATTTTGTATATAAATTGTTATGTATAAATATTTACGACGGTTTTCGTAAATTCAAACTCGATAATTATTTATTCACTCAATTCTTGAAAGAAATGTATTTTTATAATTTTTGTGACTTCGATATATTTTATTTTGTCCCGTTAAAACCTATTTTTAGCTAACGCTACGCTAAATACCTATTTGTACCTACAAATTACACACTATACTCAACAAATAATAGTTTTAATTAACAAAACTACCCAACCCTCCCCAAAACCACCCCATGGCCGGCCACATCCCCCCCCCCCTAGTCATCACCATATGTAACAAAATTGAGTTTGGCTACCTATTTTACCCTTATGCCCTTTATGCCTAGATATTTTAGATATTTTGCAAAATAAACACATACAACACACTTTTAAAAGGTGAAATTGCAAGAGAAATCCTCTCTTCCTCTCCATGAAGGCCCGCCAACCCAAGGGATCAAGAGAAACCATAAATTTTTGAAGTTCAAGTGATTATCAAGTTCATGTAGTGATCTATGTTAAGGTTTTGAAATAAAAACCTATAGATTAATAAGGTTTTCATCATTTTCTTTCACATAATCATTCAAGTAAGCATTTCATGATCTTCATAACCCTTTCATTTTCATCTTTATGTTATTTCATCATTTTTGCAAGAAAACATGCAAGTTATATGATTATCTATACCACTTTTAATGTTTTTACTACTTATAATTAACATATATCATTCTATAATTAATCCCTTGAAACATATCATGGTTGATGATGTTTAGGATCCCATGACACCCTAAGAAGGTGTATGGTAGGTTTAGAATAGCTTTGGAGTTGATTTGAAGTGGTTAGAATAAGTATTACGCGAGAAAAATCATTTTCGACAACAATAAATAGTGGTCTGATCTTATTAGTGAAATCTGGAAATTTCGACAGTTTGTGAAATATTTTGGGCTAGATATTCAGAAAATATACTTTAAAAGAAGCGTGGCGCTTGAGCGGGTTAAAACGGAGTTATAACGAAGAAGTTATGCTATTTTCAAGTTTAACGGCGAAAACTATTTTTCCGGAAAATTCAGCATGTTGTCCAAATTTTACGAGTGAAAAATGAGTATTAAGCGTTATCTAAATGAGTCGATTTATCAAAAATAAGTTAGTATACTTTAACACAAAGCTACGGACATATAAAACGTAGAAAACGGACTTATAACGATTAAATTACACGCGTTTAAACAAGGTTATGCGTAACTATTTCATATAAGCATAACATATTTATTTTCTAATAGCCATAATTACGACGCGAATGACCATGTTGAGGGTCGTTTTTAACATCGATGGAGTACTTTTTAGAAAGCGATGTCTTCTAGTAAAAGTAAGTTCACCTAGCCTATTTTCCAAAATGTTCAACCGTTCGTCAAGCGGAGTTGTTGAATAAAAATACGGTCACTCAAACTTTGCCAAAAACTACCCTTAAACAATAATTTGGGTACAAGTACCCTACTTTACCTATGTTTTTCTCCATGATCGAGACCCCTATGATGAAAATTTAAAAGCTAAGAATTTTAGATAATGCTACAAGATTTCTAAAACCATTGAGTTTGTTTCCTAACACTCGATACTCACTATTTTACGACTAGCTTTTCGAGGCCATTTAGTCACTTTCATGAATTGTCAAATTATATTACTTTTGACGAAAAACTATAATTTCGTAATAAATCACTAAATGATTATAAGTAGGATATCATTTCAGCGAAAATACTTGTAAAGTAATTTATAAGTTGTCGAGGCGTTATAAGATTATTTTTCGACGACAAGCGTTATTTTCAAAAATTCATAAGTGGTATAGATATCATGCGAATTGCATGCATAACATTACTTCATAACTTATTATAGAACATATCATTCATAATAGGTCACGGTTAGAGGTTGCGCCTCATTTCAGTGTATCCACTTTTGCCATTATATCATCATAAATATTGCACGGGTGAGTTTCATAGCCCGATTTATTCAAGTTTATACATTATTTCAAACCTACGGGGAGAATACATTGCACATCATTTTTATACGAGCCCAAGTATGTTCAAATTCATTAACATTGCTTAAGTTACCTCATTGCCAATTGAATGTCCCCATTTCATAATCATGAACCGTTAATTTCGGAAGAAGCGAGGGTGAGTGGATAGATCTATTGAGTGACTATCCATCCGTGTTGGTGGTCCCAAGCGGTCAACGGATGCATTTCATTTTATATCATCATTGAGTTTTTGGCAAAACACTCTGTTGGGGCGATATCAGGAGCAGTCTAGCTTACGTGTCATGTGCTTAAGGAATTGTACCATTTTTGTGACATATTTGTCATACATAACTAATACTTGCGTTGGTCGTATAAAACATTTACATAAACTCTATGAACTCACTCAACCATTGTGTTGACACTTTTAGCAATGTATTTTCGGGTAACTAAGGCATTCACTTCATGGCATGCATGTGGACATATCATAGAGTCGCGGTGACGGCGTCTCACTTAGGTTTTATGCACTTTAAAACATCGTTTGGATTGTAGCTAATTTATTTACGCAAACTTTATCTACTTTTTGGGACCTATCTTTTGTAACTCTGAATGTTTTTAATATATCAAACGATGTGCTTTTCAAACGACACTTTAGGTCATTCAATATAACTGTGATTGTGATGCTATGACAGTCATCCCCCAGGAATTCCATTCCGCTGCAAAATAGGTAATTTGGGGGTGTGACACGTAAGGGAAATTTTGTTTACTGCGTATGAAAACAAAAGTTTTCTGATCGTATTCCTTGGGTTCTCTTATGCGTATGATATCTTTGTAATCAAAAAATGAGGTGTAAATCCTATGATCTTGATGCCAATTGTTGTCCCAACTCTAGATCAATAATATGTAGATTGCAAAATGTAAAGTAAATGAATAAGTATTTTTGTCTATTAACCTTCTAAATGATTCGATACATATATATATATATACATTTCTAACCGGTATGTCCTAACCATTGTGGGTTAGTTTGTAACCGCCTATAACCGCCATTTCCATAACCGTTTTTCGGTTATCAACTTCCTAGTTGGCGTGTTTGGTCCTTCCTCTAATAATAATTATATAAGAAGTATAAAGATAAAGATTATCGGTTCACAATGCTCAGGGAATACTTATAGTAACCCTAGAAAAAGCTAGTTTCATCATTTTTCACGTTGGTCAAGCTTTCCAATTTTGCATATTGCTAACTGAAATGAAATGATGAATACTCACCGTGTCCCGTGAAACGAAAGTTTCGAGTACAGACTCTATCTTTGTTACATGTTGTTCTAGAAATCTTTTTGATGATACCTTATATAATGACTTTTTGAAAACACACCCAATTTTATCAATGAATTGCAACAATCACAATTAACTAGTTACCTTTATCCCAAACTAATTTTATAAGATTTTGTGAATTGTTGCAATGTTCGTAAAATAACTTTAGGTGAAAACTACATAATTCTTCTAAGAAGTTATAAACGAGCCTGTTACATAGAAGATGGCGATATGACAGTGAAAGTCAAAGCTAATCTTAGTCTTTTGTACATACAAAAGGCGTACTGGTTGATTGCTTATGAACCAACAAAATGTAAATGTAATTTTGCTTTTGGCACGGAGATGAGGCTAGTAATAGTTTTGATATAATTGTTGAACTTGAACCCTGTATGAAAACGAGGAGGCATGATGGGGAGACAATGCTTTGATAATGATTACTGGTCCAATTTTTTTTCTGATTTTTTAAGTGAAAGCAATATAAAGGTCTTAGAACATACAATTTGGTCCAAACAGTGTGATAGTTCCTTAGAGTAATCCTTTGGTAACAAGTGATAATGATACCAAACTAAAGAGTTTTGCAATTGTTAGTGCTCTCTAGTCTCTACCCATGAACAGTTGAGCCAGGTGCGATCTCACTTTTGAGATTGAGCTAGACATTTAAACTATTTTAGGCAGCGTATAGGTTATGTAAATGTCAAGCACAACATGTCTGTTTATTTACATTCAATAGTGGGTTTTTTTTTTAATTATTTTGATATCATATTTCCGTGAGCATGCATTTTAACATGTTTAGGTACCAAGGGCTGATTAATGTATCATAACAGGTTTGTGGGATTACTATTAAAATAATAATTTATTTAATTTCAATAGAATGATTTACAAGTTTGTAGGATTTGAATATGCTTGAGACACCGACTATTTGACCCATTTGATTTCTTGAAATATTGTAACCTAGTCATACTATGTTAGTAGAGCGAGTCAAAATTGTTGCAGTTAGACATTATCGGAATAGCTGGCGATATTTGCGACTTTGCTTCTCTTTATTGTTTACTATGATATTAGATGTTAAGGTTGTAGATATAGTCATATATATAGGATTCTAATAAGAAGTTTCAAGGATTGATTAGATAGATCTTAGGGATTTGGTCTCTCATTCTTCTTGTATGTCTTTGATCTCTGATTGAATCCTATCTTTGTTTACAATCTTAAGAAGATTATAGGACTATACTTTGACAAAATGCAGTTTAACCATGCATACGGGTCCGTTTCTTATGATAAAATATATTATTTGATTGGGATATGGCGGCCATGACGTCCGCAGCGGCTTCCTTAGCCGTCGAGAATTCTATAACGCTCTCAAGCTTGGCTGTTGCACAAAGTAAAGAGAACTAACACAGGATATAGTAAAGGCATTATATGGACTGCTTCATCTAAAATCCCTGCTCCACAAATTAATCTTGCGGCTCTGCCTCGGCTCAACCAAATGCAATGGGACCACGTCCTCACACTGCAATGACCTAGGATTGTCAATTCAATGGCCCGGCGTCCTCCTACGCCAATAGCACAGGGTTTTCAATTCAATGCAAACTCAAACCCGGCATAAGATCCGCAGGGGCCTCCTAATTCAATGGCTCAGCCGGTTGCTCCACCTACGCACGGTATTTTGCACCTCAAGAAATCATTCAATGAGGCCGCCACCTTAGAGTGGTCTTCTTCCATCACGAGGTGTTGGTGGTCCTAGTTTTCGAATGTGGTGAGTGCGGCGGTCTGGACTATCAAACTCTAATGTCTCGGTGATTGGCTTGGGGGCTGAGAGGTGTTGGGAACTCTTGTACTAAAACCCAAGAGCCACTATCATCCTCATCTTTCACAGCTCCTAGACCATCGGTTGGAGGAAATGCAATTACTTCTACCCTATGTTTTGGCGGTGATTTGTTTTACGCTTCCCAATCTATATCCAAACCGTCATCATTCTCAATGCCAACACAAACTGCAAGCATTCCACCTGTTTCTTCTGCAATTGCTCCTGTAACTTCTGAGCCCAAGACTCCAGCCAAGATAGACCCACTTGGTGCATTGAATGTGTAGGACCTTATATCTATCAACTCTATCACCCTAACACTAATATGAAGCTCGGAAATGGTGACTTGAACATGTATATAGGGCGTATGTATTGTGAAAGAAAGATGAAAACATGAAGAGGTTTATTCCATATGAAAAACACACATTACACACTCAAGCACACACACCAAATGACTAGGTGTGTGCCTTTTATACTTATTACACAAAATCCTTATGGGCTTTGGATGGGCTTTGTTAAATTTGTGGATTGGGCTTATATTAAAACATGACTAAACGTGACATAACTATTAACCGGTTAGCTTGGCCCAATCCACGAGCCCAATGACTATTCTATTACATTATCTAACACACGTTACAAAGTTCCTAAACATGAATGACCATCACTTCTATTAAATAATTGTTAAGGCTAACAATCTCCCCCTAAGGGGTGGTCATTCAAAAGATACTCCATTTGATTAGGTCTTTACTTTTCTTGAGCTTGAATAGTCTAGGTACTTTGTTCCTTCATGCTTTGT